>JAEIGD010000001.1:7522500-7980000 GCA_018903425.1 Zaprionus nigranus | reverse complement strand
ATATAGGTAGGTTGATTCTAAAACATTATCTCTTTTCAACAAGTAGTCATCATTATATAATTCCTAATCTATACACAGAATAATGGGATGTACAAATCAGAAATCATCATTATTATACATATATGCTATATCTATAAAAAAGAGTACAAAAGGTTTGCTCAGACCTTGTTATATTTCTAGGTATATTTAAATATGAGAATGTTATCAGCTTTATATAAGCTGGACTGTTATATGCAGAAGTTAAGAAAGGTTTCCGATATATAGTACATTATTCCATTTCAACATCAACAATATCTTTAGCTTTAATCTATATGCGAAAGTTAAGAAAGGGTTCTCAATATATAGAACATTATTCCACATCAACATTATTAATATCTTCAACTTGAATCTACATATACGCAAAAGGGTTTTCAATATAGAGAACATTATTTCATTTCAATATCAACAATAGTTTTAGCTTTAATCAATATGCGAAAGTAAAGAAAGAGTTTTCTATATAGAGAATATTATTCCATTTCACAGATCGCAGATCACTTTATCACTAAATACACTGTGACATGATCTTCAATGAATTTTACATTGTACAGTGGAGTATTTAGTACGTTAAATTGTCGTACCTGAAGTGAATGAATCTAGTAAGTAAGATGCCAGTCGGCCAGGCTGCGTCTCAAGCTTCAGTTCCTTCGACTTAATCAAACATTATTTTATACCTATTTTCATACATAATGTCACGATATGTGGGAAAGCTCCGTGAATTGGCAGATAAACTGTTTACGCCATCAGAAATTGTACGATTTAATGCGCATTTCAAGAGGTTACAGGATAAATACCTCACATTGGATACATACAAGTTGAAGAGACCCAAATGGATGAAAGTACGCTACTTCTCAGGCAGTGAATATGATCGTGAGTATATTCAATAGGGATTCAAACACAAATGCGTTCCTAATGAACATTTGCAGCACCTCCCAACGACTGCTGCGATGAGCCGCCGCCGCAAGATTGTGGTACAAACGACGATTGGCCGACACGTCCCCCAGGACCAGAGTATAAGGAACGCGACACACACTATTGGTATCCCGATCCGGAGTATCTGGAGCAATTCGAGAACATTGTCATGTGGCCCATGGGGGATGAGTGGAAGCAGCGACCTCCGGTCTATTCGAATCGATTCTTTTTCCCGATCGCACATTCCGCACCAAGTTAATCAATTTCGGGCCAGCACATCCGGCTGCACATGGTGTGCTGCGCATGATACTGGAGCTGGACAATGAGACAGTGCTCTCAGCTGATCCGCACATTGGTCTGCTGCATCGTGGCACCGAGAAGTTGATAGAGTACAAGACCTATTTGCAGGCACTGCCCTATTTCGATCGCCTCGATTATGTATCGTGCATGAGCTGTGAGTTGGGCTACGCGTTGGCAGTGGAGAAGCTGCTGAATATCGAGGTGCCGCCACGTGCCAAATATATACGGACTATGTGCTCAGAGCTAATGCGTCTAACCAATCATTCCATGGCCATAGCCACATCGGTGCTGGACTGTGGCGCCATTACGCCGCTCTTTTGGCTCTTCGAGGAGCGGGAGAAGATGTACGAGTTCTCGGAGCGTTTGTCCGGCGGTCGTCTGCATGCAGCATATATACGACCTGGTGGCGTTTCACGAGACATGCCGGTAGGATTCTCCGATGATCTGTATCAATTCTGTTTGGGCTACAAGGAACGCATGGAGGAGGTCGAAGATCTTGTCACCGATAATCGAATCTGGCGTATGAGAAATATTGATATTGGCAAAATCTCGGCACACGATGCCCTTAATTATGGCACCACCGGTCCCGTGCTGCGTGCCACAGGCGTCAAATGGGATCTACGTAAGCAGCAGCCCTATGATGCATATGCCGACATGGATTTCGATGTGGTAGTTGGCTCGAATGGAGATGCATATGATCGCTATCTGGTGCGCATGGGAGAGATGCGTCAATCGTTGCGCATCATCAGACAGTGTCTGGAGTGCATGCCCGAGGGTGAGGTTATGGTCGATGATCGCAAGGTATCGCCGCCACGACGTTCCCAAATGAAGACAGGCATGGAGGACCTTATACATCATTTCAAGTACTTCTCGCAGGGCATTTACGTGCCCCCCGGCCAGACATACACAGCCATTGAGGCCCCCAAGGGAGAGTTTGGCGTCTATCTGGTATCCGATGGCAGTACACGACCCTATCGCTGTAAAATTCGACCTAGTTCCTTTGTCCATCTGGCACTTATGGCTAAGTTGGCACCGAATCTGTTGCTGGCCGATATAGTGGCTATAATTGGTTCACTTGATATTGTTTTTGGTGAGATAGATCGTTAGGCTTACAGCGCACATTGTTTTGAATGGAATCTGAGATAATTGTGAAAATAAAACTCGAATTGCGTGAATTTCAAATGAGAAAAACTTAAAAATATCTTAGGTACTGCCGGGAACATGACTTTATAGTCAGCAAATTATATATTAGAGCAGAGAGGTATATCTTTAATATGTTACAAAACATATTCAACAATTTAATTTTAAACTATTGTGGGCTTTCAATATTTGTAGAGTATATACAGTAAATCTAAAGGCAAAATTTACGTTCAAACATACAGAAGTGGCTTATGGAGACTCATGATTCTGCAACCTTCGCTTTGTCAGCCTCAAAATGTCAAGCTCACAGCATGCAACTGTCAATACTCTAACAACAAGACTTGCAACACAAGCCACATAAGCTAAAAACATTAACAAAAGCAACAATCAAATTCCAAGAAAATAACACAAATATTCAACGTCGATGGCAATTAGGCAAATCAAATACAGGCAAATTTCGTGGGAGACAATTGTAGCACACACAGGCAACACACACACACACACAAAGCTAGTGTGTATGTGTTTTTAATTATATTTTGTATTCATTATTTATGCAAAATTGTTTTGTTTCATTAATGCACTGACTCATAAATTGTAATGGCCAGCAGGGTTGCCACAGTGCCCCAAAAGAGCTGAAGAAGATGAGCATGTGAAATTCTTGGGTAAATTACAACTTAATTGCAGCTAGGCTAAAACTATTTTACAATTACTTTTGGTTATGCTTGAGGAATCCTGGTCCTTGGTCCTTTCGCCAAAGGCGAATTCTTCTTCTGCTTGTGGTCAGAGGACATTATGACTTGACTGTTTACAATTAAGGGCAACAAAAACAGACCAAGTGTGGTAGGAATTTGTATGAGCAGCACTTGCTTTGTATAGTGACTGCAAGAGAACCTTGTCTTCAAATGGAATTTCTTTTATATAGTTTACATTATCTTCTACCAAAAACATTACGAGCATTTCCTTCAATTGAAATTAAACTTTTCTATGCCTAGCTTGAATTTATCTCATAAAAGTGCTTTAAAAATATTTGTAAAACCTTTTAGCCGAACATGCACTTGGCAACCCTGCCAAGTTTCTATTGTCCACGCGCTGTGTTGACATTTTACGTGCAAAGGCAGGCAACGTCTGTGTGTGCGTGTGTGTGTGTGTAACATACGCTTTGCATGCTTGCCAAAAATTTGATTGTTAGTGCGTGTCCATGTGTGTGTGTAAGTACAGCACACACACATACGCATCATTAAGCGCTTTACAAATATTACAACTGACCGTGGCGAGACTCGAGGCAGGCGCTTAAAAGTATGCAACAAAATTTATTTATGCCCACAGCAGGATGTCGCTTTCGATTTGCACCTACGGAAGCGGTCGCTTTGTGAGGGTATGTGCATGGACGTGTGTTGCTGTGCGTGTGCCTCTGCCACTGTGTGTGTTTAGTTGTCAGCGTGTGTGTTTGCACTGAAATTTGAGCACTTGAAAAACGGACATACGAGTCGGCAGGCAGCGCGTTACGCCTACTAAAACTACTTCCGTCAACAACAATGTTCCCCGCTCTGCCCTATCCCTGCTCCCCAGCCACATTGCGTCGTCGCTTGAGCACTAAAATTTTAATTGCAGCCACTCTCTGCGTACGTGTCGCACAGTGCTGAAAGCTCGTTTAGTTTTTATGTTGCTCCTACTCCCCGCTCCTCCGTTCCCTCTTCTGTTCCCGTTTTACTGCCATTCCTGATTCTTGTTGGCATTCAGTTTCGGCTGCTCCATCAAGTTTATTAATTTATGCAGCGCATAGCAACAGGATAGAGACAACAGGATATACTACGGGACACACAAAAACACACACATACGTACACAGACAAACTAGTTAAAGATAGTCTGCATACATATGCAATTTTGATTCAACATTTTAATTGAGTTTGGTGTCAAAGTTAAGTTTTTAGCCGACACTAATTCAGAGTCGGAAGGAGCTAAGGGGGCCCTGCTAGGGGGGCGTGTCCCTTTTGGGCTAAACAAACGAGCTTAGTTTTAATTGTTTTGTTGCGGTTTCAATTTAAATTGACTTACAGCCGGGCACGGTTTTGTTTTATAAGCCCCTCTCCATCTTCCTCGCACTCTCTATCTCTCTCTCTGTCTCCTTCTATCCCCTATAAAATTAAAGTGCTAATGTGCCGTATGCTGATGGATTAATGGGTATTTATACGCTGTGTGCGCCCCTCCATATGTACATAACGATTAACTTTTATGGGTCACTTAATATGCACTGGGCTCTCCTTCTCGAGAGTCCTTTAATCTAATGGATTTTCAGTTTAAATCTGATGGGAATGCTCAGTTTAAATTCATCAAGATGAAAATTTGAAATTATTATTGATTGCTAGAAAACAAAAACAGTTTTAAATTGTTTATTTTCAAAATCTTCAATTACGTTCCGTGTTTGCGCTTTGCCGTCTTAGCTTCGATTGATTCTTCTCTTGTCTATCGGCTTACCGCCACACTTTCGATTAATCATTGATCAATTCTAACGATTAGTGTTGAGTAAGTAATAAATAAGGTAAGTAAGCAAATTAAATGCAAACTTATAAAATAAACAAAACAGTTACAAATAATACATTAAATAATAAATGTTATAAATAACATAGGAATAATATTAATTTAGTCACTCTATTTTATTTCACACAAGCAAAACAATTATTAAGGAAGTTTCTATTCATTTTAAAGTTGGAGACAGTCACAATTGTATATGTTCATGGTGTGCACACATATTTGCCACGATTCATGTAATTTTTCCCAGCACCTAAGCTTTTTCATTTGCTTACGCATTTTCATGAATGATTTTCCACACACATTTTCCGTTTCCATTTCACCAACGCAAAAGGAGCCAATTTTCTAGTGCATTTGTCATGGACAACAAAACGGACGCCACAAAAGCAATAAACCCGCAACAAATTACAACAACAACTGCAAGGAAAGCAAGCAAAACGAGAGAAAGAGAGGGAGAAAGAGAGAGTAATATGTTGAGCTGTGAATAATGTGTAACGTAGAGTGTAGAAGCACAAAACCAACACGAGGCGAGCTTTTCAAATTGTCAACAATTTAATTAATCAACTTGCAAGAGAGAGAGAGAAGAGAGAGGGAGAGAGAAGTGAGAGGGAAGGAGAAGAGAGCGGGAGAGCCAGTTGTCGCACCAGTTGATAAATGTACAAGTGTGGGCGCAATGGGATTAGGGCGTGGCAGATTAGCCACTGGCTGACTGTGAATGCGGTTTCAGATTTTTACAGAAAACGTTCACATCGTCCTGCCACGCTCAATTGGCAACGCGACTGGTTAATTTTTAAGCACAGACAAGGTGGCAACGCTAGACAGACAAAGGGAGCGAGATATAGAGAGAGTGAGAGAGAGGCACAATATAAATATGTACACCGCGTAATTAGCTGATAATTAATTAAGCCCTACAGCTGACGCCGACGAGCAACTGAATAGAGCAAACGATTTGTGGACTGTCTGCAACGTGAACTATGTGGATTGTGGGTTGTGTGGACTGTAGGTTGTGGGTTGTGTTGCATGCAGCTTAGACTTTCAA
This sequence comes from Zaprionus nigranus, assembly GCA_018903425.1. Classification (NCBI taxonomy): domain Eukaryota; kingdom Metazoa; phylum Arthropoda; class Insecta; order Diptera; family Drosophilidae; genus Zaprionus; species Zaprionus nigranus. The sequence continues at coordinate 7,974,044 of JAEIGD010000001.1, read as the reverse complement.
TTAAGTGCTTGGTGGTTGATTATGTGAATAGAAGTTAATATGCTGAAGCTAAGAGCAACAGATTATTTCAATTTCAGCAATGATGATCAGAATGAAGAATAAATTCTTATTTAATAAAATGATCTGATAAAAAAGATTATTTAGAAGTGCTAACTATATTGTAGTTATGTTAGATACGTACAATATCAATTTTAATTCCTTATTTTAGTTTTAAAACTAATTTTAAAATAATTTCAATAGATTCGCTTTTTCTTCTTGTATTTTCTACCCGTATTTTTCCTAACAAACGTTACCTATTATAAAAATATAAAATATTAATAAAATATTATTCATTGCTTATGGTACACACATGCTATATCCTTGACTCGTAAAAAATAGGTATGTAGCACAATGAAAAAATTGTGACACCTTTGGGTTTTTTGAAATTGTATGACAGGTGCGGATCCTGACGCATGAAAACTGTGAAAAGTGACACAAAAGCTGCGTAAGATGTCAACTGCAGTTGGCAGTTTCAGGATGTTGCTTTACATTTTGTGACAGCATTCGTAAAGGGATTTATGATACAGTTTCAATGCCATAAGAGAAGAAAGGAAATTGATAGTTTCGACTCACGACGGGGGGACCTGTTGCAGAAACTTCTGCTAAAGGGGAATAGTCTTTATAAAGCTACAATTAATATTTAAAAGCAACTTTCAACGTAACAGATGAAATAATTAAAGAAATATTGATATTGATAAAATTGCTAGATTTCTAATTTAAAATATAAAAGAAGTATGAACTTACGTGCTTAAGCATATAGCTTGTATGTTTGTAGAGTGACCATAGCTTTGCAATTGTCTTATCTCGATTGGTTTTCAAGACATTTGCAGAGCTTACAAACTCTTCTGATGAGCTCCAATTCAAATTTGCACATGTTTTTTACTCCATCGTTTGAAGCTTAGTGTCCGCAATTTTCATGGATATTTCCCGCAAAACAGACTCGACACACAAATGTTGCATTTCTTTGGGCTCCGCGTTTCTTGCCTGTTGCTCTTCGAATATGAAGGCAATAAAACGCGAATTGTTTGCTCTTTTATTGTACATTTTGCACACGCTTGGGCTTTGTTAAAATATTTATAGAACGTGGAGGCGATTTGTGCGAAACAATTGGCTCTGAGCTCTGCCTGAGCGGGAGTTGCCCAAAAGAAATGAAGAAAAGAAAACCACAAAAAGGCGCAAAAGGAAACTTTGCATGCATATTTATGGCTTTTGGCTCTTTATTTGCTAAAAGCAAACAGTAAATTGAGTTTATTTATGCCTTGCCACGCCCACTTAAATATTATCTTTGGGCGAAAATATTATGTGCCGCCCACTCGCCACAAGAATATTGCGGGCGAATCTCACGACTGGTAATCAACTAATTTCTAGGCACATCTAGGAAATACCCGAAGGCTAGTTTTTTTTTCCAGAGCTATACAGCAGCGTCCATATGCCAACCTTCTGCAAGGTTTCCTTCTCCTTAAGGGGCCAAAGGGAAATAGAGGAAAACCACCCCAAGTTGCCTTAGATACAGAGTTAAAAAGATACAAGAACATAATTGTTTAGATGTAGCCAGGTTGGCATTGAGTTTTTTTTTTTGCAATCAGGTAGTCTGGCTTACCCTCACACACACACAAACACACACACATGGACTGGGCCGGGCAACCCTTGGCACAAATGCATGTCAAACTGTCCCCTGTGGGTATCTGTACAGCACATCACGAGGGTTACACACAAAGCCCATAAGGAAAATGGAAAGGAAAAAGTAGAGAGAAAATTTAATAAACCAAAAGATCAGCTGCTGTAAATTTGGCTTGGCTTCGGTCTGGGCTCAAATCCGGGGCCTGGGTTGAGAATCTATTTTATGGCAATTGGGGGAGCAATATCTTAGCAAACGTGTCTCGTATCTTGCATCGCTCTGTTTGAGGGTTGCTGCGAATCTATGCAGGAACCTTTCGAGGGCTTAAGTCTGCAACAGACAGCAGAGAGAATGGGTTACTACGCAGCAAAGAATGATGTCTATAGCTCAGAAAATTAAACCCAAATTTCGCATAGTCTGTTGAAAGTAAATAGACATAAGTGCAGACTTTAACAGGGCCGTAGTGAAAGTCTCGTCAGCCCTTGTGCGAAACCTTTTGGGGCCCTAGCTTAATTACTTTGAATTAATCATTGTTTTAACTTTAGGAATTGAATATATAATGTATAAATAAATGCACTTTAGAAAGCTTTCTTTCATTGATAGCCCAGTGCCCCTGCTAGTTGGGGGCCCTTGTGCACCGCACACACCTTGCTGCGGGCCTGGTCTTCAATATGGAATAAAGAGTAAAGTAGTCCAACTAACTATTTAATTCGATAATAAATTGAAATAATTATAGAAGTGGGCAGCTTTAAATTCACAGATCATTTACAAATTCTATAAAAATTAATTAATTCTATGTTTGTAAACTTTTAAACAGATTTTCTGTGATTTGTAATAGACAACAACACTTGCAATACAATACCAATTATTTATAATGATTTCGTATTAAGTCTGCTTTTGCCAGTTCGGACACAAATTATATTTCTAGAAAATAATTAGAATGCGTAGTATGTATGAAAAATGCAAATTTATATACATTTTACTGCCGCAAATTTACACAATTTACATGCGTGAATAATAAATGACATAGTTTGTAAAAAATGAAAATTGTGTTTGCAATTTATGCAGTTAAATGAATGACAGGTGGACACACAGAGTAGAAAGCGATATGATAGACTAGATAGTATATACTCTACTCTTCTTTACAACTAACTAGAAGGAGTTTGTAGTACTGTTAAAAGCCTCTTTCAAATGCATACAGGGTATATGCAGTACAAGAACAACGAACGAATGAATGAATTCAATTTACATTGTTGTTGCTGCAATTGAAATCGCATCGTTTTACAATAAACGAGCATCGCTTTTGTGCACATTTAAATCATTTATCCTTACCTCAATTACAGCCAACAGTTGCATATACACAAATGCACTTACAAATATACACTTGCCCGCACACACACACACACAGAGACACAGCAGAGTGTGTTTAATATTTCATGCGTGTAGCGAAAATTAATATACAAAATGCAATTTCATACGCAATTAATTGCAATGCATTAACTTTACCATTGGAAATATAATCATTAATTAAGGTAGACTTCGGCACGGAACACTCACTCACACACACATACACATAAACAAACACAGACACACGCAGTCAGGCAGTATCAAACCGCACCCAAGGGAGCAGTGAATGTCAAACCGTAATATGCAGGGTCGTTTACAGTTACAGCAACCCTCGTACACACACACACTCATATCGAGTTAGAGCAAATGGAAACAATTTACCCACAAGTTCGTGCCTCCGATTCGACTGGTCCTCAGGTCGAGCCAGTCAAGCACTTTGACACTATGTGTGCTTCAGCTTCGTCATCGGCTTCCTCTGCAACTTCTACTTTGGCCCCGGTATCATCAAACTTGCATCAGTCACTGCCCAGTGAGCACTTGTCAAAATCGCTAAGCAAAATAGCCCCCTGGTCCAGCATGGGCGCGACAGCTGCGCCCTAAAATGATTTACGAGCGCAATTTTGACAATCACTTCGGGGTTTTTTGTTTTTCCAAAAGGCATCTAAATGGAAATCCAATTTTGAAGTGCATTTCCGTTGCACGTTATGAAACAGCTTTATTCCCTGGCAGAGAAGATCTTAAGTGTTTAGAAATGAAGAGAGCTTTACTAAGAAAATAAGACTGGTAACCTTATTTGATGATCTTATATTTATAATGAGGTGCAACTAGATATGGAAAGTTTAAAGATATAATTGAGATATACATATATATACGTTTGTTTTGGTTGCCTTTGTTTGGTGTCATCTTCTAATAACAATTTATCTGTTTCTTCTTCTTTTACTTTCCTATTTATTATATCTATATATATATATATAAATTTGATATCATATATTATACATATATTATATGATTTATTCCACCTAATGAGGCACAATCATGTACAGCCTCAATGTCTTTTACGAGGTATACGAATTCGTTGGTTAAAATAAAGTAATTTCTCTGTTAAACTCAGGGTATTTACATTGATGAACCGCATGCTGCTTGCCTCTTGAGCAGGCTGCAGGCGTTCCGCACACACACACACACATACACACACAGTTGCAATGTGTGCAGATGGATACGTGGGAGTTTATTGAACTTTTTGACCATGCCACAGATTGCTTTATTGTTCGATTCGAATGCAAATACAGCTGTAAAAATAAAATATACCGAAATACAGCAAATATATTTGTATTTAGTTTTTTTGACGGCACCTTAATTATTTTTAACTGTTTTCAGAATTTGTACTGCCTCTCTAAATTGAATATTTAAATGCAACCTGAAATATATAGTATTGAGTGAAAAAATAAGAAGTAGAAGCGAAGCTCGTTGATTAACTCCAGCAAATATTTATCTGCATTTTGGTATATTGAGTGCACAATGATTTATTGAATATTTACCCGCTCCCACAGTATAGAGAATGCAGAAATATTACGCATACGCAATGTATGCGATGCGAAGCGATGCACAGACTGCCATTGAAATTGCCCGACGCATTCAAGCGAAAACAAAAGCAATAAAGTCAAGCGATTTAACCAGACTCAAAACCCAAAAGCCCCAAAACCCAAACCGAAACCAGTCGAAGCGGGCACCGAGCAAGACGAAGCTGAGCTCGGCATGGGGGTGGGGGGTTGCTAAGGGGTGACTCACTTCAGCACAACAGGAAAACCACTTAACAAAATACTTGCATGTAGACTGAAAACTATCTACCCTCGCTCTGCCTCTGCCTCTGCATCTCTCTCTCCTTCTTTCTCTCTCTCTTCTTCTTTCTTTCTCCCTCTATCTCCGCTCTCTTTCTGTTGTCCTAGTCATATCGATGGAATACACTATATACATGTATATATATATGATTGCATTACGTCAGTACTCATAATCCTATCGAGCTGCTGCTGCTGCAACCTTTGCATATGCTCATCAGCATTAACCGCGATCTGTGCTCCTTCTCCCTCCCTCCCTCTCTCACTCTTCATGCTGCATCATCATCTTGGGAGCTTCATCTGGCGAGCAGTTATGTGCTGTTGTTGTTGTTGTTGGCCTTTGTTAAATGCCAACGCATCGTCGGCTTCATTTCGGGGCATGCCTTGTGTGCTCCGTAAGTTCGTTCCATGCAAATTTCCAAATATTTTTGCATTTCAATTACCAGCATCAGCATCAGGCACGTAATTTGCACCCATAATGCAGTTGTGTATGGCAGCCTGCATGGCTGAGACAAGGAGAAGAAAGGGGGGTACTCGGCAAAGGGCAGTCTCGTTTGCTTCGTTTCGTGGATGGCCAAATTGATTGCACTTGTTGTCTGTGCTGTGCTCTGCCAAAGGATCTCGCATCTCATCGACTGATGCCGATGATGACCCCATTTGCTTGAGTAATGATGCCACTTGCTGTGCAACTATCCGGGCAACGTGCAACATGCAACGTGCAACGGCCTTAAGTCGCTACTCGGGGTGTTTAATGCCTAGCAACTGCAATCGATTTAGTGCATCTCTGCTACCTACAAATTGTCTGGCATCTTTGGCTGATTTTCGCTTTGTAATGAAATGCCAAATTTGCAACCTGTTTGCAGTTGCTTGTTCGCAGCTCCTTTAGCCAACTTCCTTCTGCCTTCTTCCCTCTTCCCTCTTCCTTCATCATTCATCCTTCTTCCCTTTGCATTGCAATTGCAATTGCCGTACTCAGCACTCTGTGCCTCATTCCCAGTTCAACATTCTCAGCCTTTTCTCCTTTGTCTCTGCTCTCTCTCTCTCTCTCTCTCTTTCTGTCTTTAACAAAATTGATTCGTTAGCATGGCAATCTGTCGCTTGTTAGCCGTCCAAATTGATTGAAATTGGGTTTAGTTTCCTTTGTTGGCGCATTTGATTTGTCTTGTAATTGGGACTAGTATGCGGGTTAAGCTCATTAGAGAGCATCCAAAACCGAAATCATGTGCAATTCTGGCTGAGTTTGCTATCTTTAGGCTGAGGCTGCCACGGCAAGGAGGCACACTCAGCATGCACAGCATCTTACAATATCATTGCGAGACTTTAAAGGAAAACCAGAAAGGCAGGCTAGCCTTGCAAGCTATTATCTTCTCTTATTCTTCCTATACTAGTTATGTATTCGAACTATGGCACAGAATTAAATAATATTGTATGCATTCATTAACTGCTATAAGTTAATTATTGCTTTAGCTTTATTTCTAGCTGATTGTTTCTATGGAAACAATAAGAGGTTTCTATGGAAACAATAGGATTTAGTTGTCCGACTTAAATGAAACGGCAGAAGTATTTCTCGATTACTATCTAACTTTGATTGGCACTGTTAAGTTAATATAATATATTGTAAAATGTTCTCTGAAAGAGATCGGATAAGTAACACAGAAGTTATTCAAATTAACCATTTCCACTGTCCCTTAGAGCTCGACGTTGGTCGCTTTTCTGCTTCTATATGTGAGAGCGAGAAAGCAATAGGAAGCAGAAGAATTTGAGCACAGTTTGTTGTTGGGAATAAAAAGTTCTTTCAAAGTTAAACGAAGGGACTGCTCGACTGTAGCTTTGTTGCTTGGTTAAATATCAAATGTTTCAGCTTTACTAATTTCGCACACACACAGACACAAACTCATACTTAATACACGCACACTCAGTGTTAAGCTGCCTTAAAGGATTTGCCAGTATTTATGAACTTCGACGGCGATAAGGTTTAGTGTTGTAAAATGTGTTTAGCTAAACTGAACTCGTAATCTGCAGCCACATAAATTGCCAGGCAACGAGCTTCAACGGGTGTGCGCTCTAAGTTATGCAATAAAATACGCACTCTCCGGCAGGTATGCATGAAATGTTTCATATTTCAACGCGACAACACAAACACACACACAACACACACAGTACAACAACAACAAGGAGAACAACAGCAACAGCAATCGAGAAACGGAAATGTGAGCCATTATTGCACCTCAAAGTCAAAGATGCCTGCAAGCGTGTAAAAGAGCAGCTCAAATGAAAAGCCAAGAAAGAGTAAGCTGTGCAAAGAGAGAGGGGAGAGAGGGAGGAAGAGTGGGGGGGAGAGGGAGGGAGAGAAAGCACACGCATACCAATCATAATAGAAATGTGTGCAAATGAAAGACTGGCATGTCAGCAACGAAAAAATGCCAAATAATTTGCACAGAAAGTTCACAGCAAACTTTTGCCAGGCAGGGGGAGGAGGAGGCAATATTCATGTGTGTATGTGTGTGTGTGTGTGTGTCTGCATGTGTCTGCCCATTGGCCCCAAGCAACGGAAACTTGACTCGGATGCTGGCTATGCCGCAACTCAATGCATTTTCAATTTCCGCTTGTGGCAGCTGTGTAATTGCCAGCACGTGTGAGCCACGCGATCAACCGCATACCCTGCCCCATACACACATACACACACCACACACATACACACAGACAGAGACACTTGGCACTTGCATTTACTGTTGAGATTTCTTAAACGGCATCTTCGGCAAGCTACTCGGCTGGGCAACGGTTCAACAGTAGCGCCCTTGATGACCGTGACACAAATTGGCTGCCACAGCAGGACTGCCAAAGCCAGAACGAAAAGAGAGAGAGAGAGAGCTGTATGTACGTGTGTGTGTGTGTGTGCCACAAGTGCATTCTATATGTACATACAAGAATAATAATCATAAATACACAATGTTATTGGGGGTCACAGCATGTGTCAATGCTGGAAAACTGCAGTTACAAGTCCACGACGATTACATATTACATTGTGTTTTCCTTCTTTTTAACTCTATATTTTTACTAAGAAAGTGAGATCAAGAGACTGTTAAGAATTCTTAATAAGAAAGTGAGATAAAAGGACAGCTAAGGAAAGTTTGTACATTTCAAATATTAAACGTCAATATCTATTTATTGATCTGGATAAATTTAATTATGTTTAATTTAGTTCCATCAACATTTACTTTATAGAGAGTTTCCACACTAAAACATTATAGACCTATGTAGGATTAGTTTAAGCCATTAATTTGCACTTTAATTTCCAAAACTATGCAACTACTTAAAATGCTTCTGCATTTTTAATTCGCTTTCTTTTTGTTTTTTATGCATAAAGAGAAACTTCAAACATTTTTTAATTTCTTGCTCAAAAGAATGAAAAGTTCATCAGAAGTTAAATTACTTAAAGCTTTTAGCACAGAAAACTATAAAGAAAACTTTGCACAAAAGAATTTGTGTGCAACTTAATGAAGCGCAGCTATATAGAGCAATAACTATGACTCTTGATAAAATAATAAAAAAATAGTATGAAAGAGCCAAACTTATCAAGATTTGATAGAGGAAAGAAAAGGAAATACTCAAAACGATACAGTCTTCATAACTGTAACGTTTACTTTAATATGTTTGCATACTTAATTGTATTGTTATACATATATCTCTAAGTATATAGTACTTTTCAACTTTTTTCCATGGCATTTAATAATATTTTATTTATTTTTCTTGACGTTTTCAATGGGATTTAAATTGATGATTGAGGAAAACAACGATGAAATCCCAAAAGAAATTGCACTGCAATTACAATATAATAATTCTGCTCTCGCAACACATATTGCAATTCATGTTGCAAGGGTGGCAGCGTTGACCCATGCCCCATGCCATCCCTGCTGTTGCTCGTGGCAACATCAAATGAAACCATTAAATTGCAAATGCGAAACGAATTGCGAATTGGCAGCTGAAAGATGCTCTCCATGCAGCAGGGCAGGGGTGGCAGAGGCAAGCAGCATGAAGCCAAAAACAAGCAACATGAGAGTGGCAGTAACAACAACAACAACAACAACGTGTGGAACAATATTATTATTGAAATGCATTAATCAACAATTTTGTAGGTATTTTTTTCTTTTCGTTACTTGGGGTAGTTTTGCAGCAGGGTAAGGGGGGGTGCTGTAATAAAGCAATAAGAGGAAAAGGAAATTATTGACAAAGAAAGCGTGACTGATATCGGGTTGCTATGAAAATATTACACTACATAGTTGTGGGTGGTGGTGAAAAGAGGGGAAAACTGCAGCGTGCCAGGGGTGACTTTCTAAATTTTGGGAAATGTGCAGTGAAGCTGAAGAGAAAATTTAATGGAAAATGTTGCTTTCTTTTTTGAAGTACGACAACTTCATAATATAATATATATATAATAATATATACATATGTTCAAGTGTATACGTTATTATATAGGATAGAAGGGAACTGTCTAATTGCAAAAGCCTACAAAATTTGTTGCCATTATTACATGCAGGTCAAGTTTCTTTCAGAATAAAATTGATAAAAGTCAAATTTCAAGCGTAATTTCAATGCAGGACAGCTCATTTCCTGTAAACACAATATCTAACAACGCCCAAATGATATCTTAAAATTTGATTGCGATTGAATAATTAGCAATGACGTTATTAAAGACATAATTTTAAGGAGGTATTGATTTCCAAGCCCTGCAAAATAAAAATATATAATATAATAATATATATAAAATATATAAAATATATTCTTGAGAAATCGTTTTCGTCAGGTGCATAGCAGGGTATATTACAGTAGAGTTCACGTGCTTCTTCACTGATTTCGACCCTCAAGTCGTCTTATTCTTCATCATTTAGTTACTTTGCAGCCCAAGCCTTTTCTAATCCAAAACTGCTTCCATTTGCAAATGAACCTTCTATTTTTCTCTAGTATCTCTGCTCAGTTCGTGAAAGGATTTAATACCACACATCACATAAATTGTGGCTTAATGCTTTGGCCTAAACTAAAGCCAACATGGCAGACAACAATTACTTAAGGCCGCCTCATCCTCTGGCAATGAAGCGCACTCAGCCGGCAGTTAATCACGTGGTTCGTGTATTAATTTAGGAGCCACTGCAAATAAAGGTATTTAGGCAATCGCGTGGCTGACTAACTACCACACAAACACGTGCAGTTATCTCGCAACAGTAAACACACATGCGAGCGAAAGGTACCTAAAGATTTACGAGATACATATGTATCTACAAGTAGCTCAGCTGCCGCAAATACATTACGTCCATGTTGAGGCTGAGTTGCTGCCGATACAATAACAATGTCAGCATACACACAGGCACACACGGACACTCACACACACAGACACACACACACAGCACTCACACACACATATCATGCATATCATATGAACTAATTTCGCGACGGTCTAGCTCTGCCTCTGCTGCTTGCGGCGCTGACAGGCTGCCAACCTCGACGACGACGGCGGCGTCTTCTCTTTTAATTTCCTAAAATAATAAAAAATTAAAATGCCGGGAAATTCAATTTGAAAAAATGGAAATGGCATGCACTCGTGCCAGAGGGGGAGGGATGAATGCGAAAACGAGGGCAATAGCAATGCGGATGATGGATTCGTTTTGGATGGCGGAAATTTAAACACAAACTTCCGGCAAAGCGAAGAACTTAAGAGGCGCCTAACGAATAAGGTTAAGCTGGCACATTGCACTCGCTGCTACCCTGTAAACGGCTGCAAATAATTGTGAAGTTATGTTATGCAAGTGATTTGTTTGTTTTATTTTTTGTTTAGTTCTTTTTCATAATTAATTTAAGTTTTTAGTCTTATTGCATTTATTGTTTAATTTTTATATACTTCTATATATTCGTAAATTATAGGATATTTAATGCAACAGTTTATCTTCTAAATTACAGAAAATATTTTCAAATTTACTCTTACTGAGCATCTAGCAAACTTGAATCATAAGTTAATTCCAAAAGGAATTTAAAGGGAAAATTCAACACCTAATAAAATGTTAAAATGCAAAAATGTAGGCGAAAGTTAAAGCTTGTCGACTTTGGCTGGTATTTCGTGGTACTTACAAGCGGCTTCTACTTAACCGCACTCACCACTGCACCGCACTCCGGCGCCTTCATGGGAAAAAAGCCTTCGCCGGAGTGTCGTACTGTGGGTGGAAAAGCAAAACAGGGGCAAGCTGGCAAGTTGCATGTCCCTTCTGTACTGCAAGTGCCAGAGGGGACAAAAACATTGCAGTCCCAAGAAAACAAAAACAAAGAAAAAAACAGTAGAAAAGAAGTCGCCACCCGACAGGGATCCCTTGCCATAAATTCATACACATGTGCATGCAATGCTTTGAAATTAATCCCACAGATGGCGCCTCCGCCGCCCGCCTCCTTGTTAGCTGACAGGCACGGTGCTCAACTTTCCTTTTGTGTTTATTGTCCGATCGGACTAAATTTGGAGACTACGTAGATATTTCATTAAGCTTAGTATATGTTAAGTCAGAAAGTCTATCTTTTAAACAGCGCTACAAATTGAGTTCAAAAATTAAATTATGATTTGTGGGGGCGGTGGGCGTGGCACCTAACATTTGAAATAAACTTGATCTGCTTGATCCACACAGGAGTCTTCCTGCCAAATTTGGTAACTCTAGCTTTTATAATAGCTGAGATCTGTGCGTTCATACAGACGGACAGAGGACAGACGGACAGACAACCGCAACTAGCAAGAAATCTGGGCCCCCCCTTGCCTGTTACATACATTGCATTTTGCACAAGTATACTACCTTCAATGGTCGAAGGGTATAAAAAGTGAAGGAAGAAATAGACAGCAAGAGGAAGAAGCTGAAATTGTTGCATACTTGCAGGGATTGCCAGACTGCTAGACAAAACACAAGTGAAAGTTGTGCGTGCCCCGAGAGACTGTGGCAGGTTTTAGGTTAGGATAGGTGGGTGGCATGTGGTATTGTAGGTGCTCAATGTTGTGGTAGATGAGTACTTGTTCACACACACAGACACACACACACACACAAATGCAATCGAGTCAGTGGGTTATATGCAGCAGGGTGACAAATCCAACAAGAAACGTCAGAGAATTCCCCTTGCCGCAGACAACAATTAAGAACTTCAGGTATCAAGTTCTTGGCAAACGCCATCGAAACGAGGTTAATGCACAAGTTAGGCTGCACACATCCAGGTGGCACATTGTAATATTAAATAACGTGCATTTAACACAGCTTTAGAAATGGCATTGTCTTTCACTAAATAATAAATCAAGATCTCTCTGTGCAACAGATTCAGCATAGCACTTATAGTGCACCTTTATAAACTTGAGTGCACAATTTATTTATAGCTAGAGACTAGTTATATCTTTCTCAATTTTCCAACACTGATCCCAACAAATATAACGCATATTTGCACTTATTTACATGTTAAGCAGCACCAGAAATGTCTCTCAGTTTCTCACATCTCATGCATCTCATTGCGATAGCATAGCTCAACGCGTTGCGTTTGCCCCGCAGCTCCATTTGCCATTTGCCTGGCCTTGCCATATTTTCGAAAGGTGTGAAAATGGTGTGCGCTGTTTATAATTCAAACCCAAAAAAAAGGAAGAAGCACAACAAAAAGAATTACGGAAAACCGAGAGCATAGCTGGGAACCCTGAAAGTATGCTACGAAAATGCATGTAGTGCACACAGGCAGCCAGTCACACATACCAGCACCAGCACCAGCACGCACACACCCGCACACACACACAGTCACGCAGTTGGTTGCACAAATTTTAGCGTTGCATATTTTGTGGCGCTTGAAATTTTTATGGCAATTTGCCAGGCGAGCGACGCTCGGCTGGAAGAGCCAGCAAAATGCGAAGCAAAGTGTGGCGCAAACGGAATTGTTGCGCTTAAATGCGGTCAGAGACGCACTAAAACAACGCAAGAGAGGGCGACAACGAAGGCGAGAAATATAAAGAAAGGGATAGAGAGGGACAAAGAGAGGGGGAGAAATGTGGTTAGTTAAGTAGGGGGCCACAAGCTCCGCTGCTGCTGCTGTTGCTGCTGCATCCCTTCTACCTGTTTCTCATCGCACGTGCTTTGTTACGGCTTTTGCCTTTGCCACACACATTTCTCACACTCTCTTTCTCTTACCCCCTCTCCTCTCTCTCCCTCTGTCCCCTCAATCTCTAAATACGCTCTTGAAAAGCCGTTTCCCCAGTCCTTTTGTTGTTCAATAAATAGTCGCCCCTGCAACTTGGTTGCCACAGCTCGCTGCTTGCTGCTGCGTTGCCTCTTTGTGCCCATAAAAATGCTTCAAAATGTTGCATAGAATGTTGCGGCTTCTTCTTTTTCTTCTTTTTCTTATTTTCCCTTTCTCTTTTCTTTAGCGTTTTTTGGTCAACAATTTTCATGTGCTTTTTACGACACTTTTCACTCAGACCTTGCAACAGACACAGGCATAATTTCATAGTAAATTGTTTAGCTGACTCCAGAGAGAGACCGAGAGAGATGAGAAGTGAGCAGAAAGGAAGGCAGATTTTCCATGCAAAATGTTGCACATACTTTGTTGCATGCATGCACACATACAACATGTTGATGGATACTCTAGCTTGAAGCAAAGCTTTCTGAGTTGAGTTTCCATCTGCAGTGCAGGCTTTAAAAACTTGCAATGAAAATAATGCCACAAAGTTTACGGTCAACACTCGACAGAAGAAGAAGAAAGAAGCTGCGAGAGGGAGTGTGTGTGGGTGTGTGTGTGCGCATGTTGAAAATGAGCTCAGTGTTTTGTAGCATGTTATCAAATCTTTTAATTCACACAAATTTTAGTAGACTTAAGCGGATTGGCTGCTTCTCCTCCTCCTGTGCTGTGCTAGTCGAGCAAATGAATGCCATTATGCTATTAGAGTTTAGTGTTCATTAAGTTTGCACGTGGTCAAGTTTTGTGGTTTATACCATTTGCGGTTCTCGACTGTTTATGTGCACCTTATGCTTTTCGTTGGCAATTTATGGGGGTTTTTAGTGACCTCTAAAGAGGGAGTAGAGAAACAAATAAGAAATCAGCACAGAAAATAAACAAAAAGAACATAATTCAGATGCTTATATCGATAAAAATAGGTTCATACACAGAATTTCAATATTTAAATCGATACATATCGATATCGACAATGATATGAGAAAAAAATTTTGCGAGAATATAATTTAATATAATTTAGATATTTATCAATATGATGAAAACTCAAGTGTCGATATATATTATTATAATTATAAATTTAGAGATTTCCATGGTTTAATATTTTTATCGATATATATCAATTACAAAAAGATAGAGGGATATTGAACTTATATCAATAATGTCATTAGTACTAGAAAAGTGCATTCAATTAAGTTGTAATTCATTTAACGTTTTGGAAAACCACACTAAATACTAAGGAAATATTTCGATATCTAGAAAATATATCGATACATATAAAATTAGGTACTATATAAGTAAACCCTAATGAAATGCATACTTGAATCTTCTCTTGCATTATCGTGGACATTTCCAGTTCCCCATAAGATTTTCCACACCGTGTAAACCACAGAATCTTTCCTTTCTCAGCTCAGACATTTCTTGTTATAAAATTCACAAAATGAATATTTTCTGGCTTTTGCGACTTGAGCTTGCTGCTTTCTGGCTTATCTGGCAAATTTGTGCAATCATTTAAAGTTTCACTTGACGTCAGTTAGAACTTTTAAAGTTGAAACTGTTCCGGCTATGTTCTTCCCCCCTTCCCCAACCCATTGTATCCTCGCTGAAGGCGTGAGCATTTGTTAAATGTGCAAATTTCACTAAAGAGTCGCTTGCAACTAGTCACTAGTGTATCTTGCGTATGCATGTGTATTCGTGTGTGTGAGTGCAACACCTGCAATTCGAATGCCCACAAGGACTTGCTGGTAATTTGAACTAAACCCAACACACAACTCTCGTCACAGTATTTGGTACTGTTCCCTTGCCTTGCCCCAGGAGAATTGCTGAGTGGGTCAGGCTCAGGCTGTGGGGGGAGGGCGTACGAGAGGGGGGAGGAGAACGGCAGCTGCCTGGCTGCAGGCCGTAATCCATTTAGTGTACATCATGCAGCGGCATTTCGGTTAACCCAAAGTTACGTGTTTCACTTTTTTTGTTACACATTTTCATTTACATTTATATATTTTTTCCCTGCAAGCATCATTTTTTTCGTTTCATTGTTTCTGCGTTTGGGTTTTTTGTTTCGCTTTTGGCCATGAAACAATTTTGAGTGGCGCCTCGTGGGTTTCATGTGCCGCAAAGTATGCAACATATTATTTGCTTTGTATTAGCGCATGTCCTTGCGCTCGTGCCTTGCGTGCCGCGTGCTGCGTGCCTTGCTTCTGCCTGCCTCATTGTCCCCGCCATGTCATATAAATTAGCAGCAATGAAGAAATTGCAAAATTTATGAGTCTCTTAGGAGCAGCTGAGACAACGAGTACAGAGAGTGAGATAAAGAGAGTGAGTGAGTGATAGAGCACTGGACCAAAAATTGCGTGAGTCGCGTCCTGTTTCTGTTTTTGGTTGAATGTGTTTTTTAAAAATGTCTGGCGGGCATGCACGGGAAAAAACACTCAACTTTCGGTCTGTATATGTGTGTATATAAATACTAGTATATGTATGTATTACTTACATATGTATGAGTGGGAAGAGGGAAGGGAAAGCAATGTGTACACTTTTTGGCCTGTGGCTTGGCTCGTTATGGCCTGTTAAGCTCCACTGAATTGAGTTGTGTGCGAGAACGTGTTTACTAGCCAGCTGTGTGTGTGTGTGTCTGTGTGTGTGCGGCAAGTTTCGTATTCTTGCCTGGCTGAACTGTCAGTTTGCTTGCGTGTGTGTGTGCGAGTTTATCCCTAGCTCTTTTGCCCGCTTTACGTCGAGTTTGGCATTAATTGAAAATCACTTTTTAACAGCTGTCGCTTTTTTTTACGCTCTATTGACGCTATTTTCTGAACTGGTGACTTTGGCTCAGATGAATCACTTATAAGACTTTGTGCCATTAATGGGTTTTAACTGTGTTGTGTTAAATATTAAATTCATGTATTTAAATGTTCTTGAAATCTAATTAATGTATTGTAATGAAAACAAGGGGGAGTGACCAAATCCTTAAATAAACTTAAACTAAACTCAATAATATAACATATTCATACCAAATTGGTAGTCCCAGCTTTTATAGTATCTGAGATCTAGGCATTCATACGGAAGTACATACAGACAGACAGGGAGACAGACAGACAGAGAGGCAGATAGACAGATATACATACAGACAGACAGGAATACAGATGGAGACCCAGAGAGACAGACAGATAGACAAACTAACCAACCGATAGACAGACGAACAGGCAGACAGATAGATAGACAGGCATATAGGTTTACAGACATACAGACAGACAGATAAACACAGACAGTTAAACAGGCCATATAGTATAGACAGACATACAGACAGGCAGACATACAGAGAGACAGACAAACATACGCATGTTCAGATGGACAAACAGACATGCAGATAGACATAGCTGATTATGAACATCCTATATATTTACTTTGCAGGGTCGAATACGCTGTCTAAACATGTCGGGTATAAATCCTACATTCTTCTCTGCGCATCAATATATCTGGTGCATCAATAAATTTGCCAAACAAAGATAATAAAGTTCAATAGAAGTTAGTTACATAGGGTCCCATTAGGGAATACTCGTAAGTTTTTTGCATTGCAATCGTGTATCATTCGATTTTCGTTAAATATGTTAGTGCCCTATTTTGGTTTATTGACAGCGACAGGTCAGGGCCGAAAGAGGCTTCGCCATCAACTGTCTATATCCATTAACGTGCTCTCTTGAATATATTTTTGGTAAAATGAATATCCCAAATGAGATGAACAATCTTATTCGACTTGACACATTCCATTTACTGTGGGTAACTTTTATTTTTAGCTGCTCGCAACGATCGAATGCTTTTGATGGTGGCTCTGTCGCTTTATTTACGCGATATTTTACGGCACTAAAATTAATAAAAATCAAATAACAGGCACGGAATGACTAGGCAAAGTTAATCTTGCGTTTAGGGCACTTTGTTTAATAGCATTAATTTAGCCGTACTTAGTTCGCATCTTCACTTTGCCGGCAAGTCAATTAAGCGACTTACGACTATAGCCTAGTTACCTGAACTCGCCAGAAGAAGTTCAAGGCTTGAGCGTGTATCTAACAATTTTCCTACATTTACTCTACCTCTCTGCCTCTCTCTCCTTTCCCTCTCTCTCTCTCTCTCTGTGGTATACATATATTAATTTCCATTAGCGTGGCCAACAAGCTGGTGGCTGGAGAAAAGGTTTATGGCTCTTACGTTTTATGCGCTCCCCTAAAATAGAATGAAGGTTCTCCTCCTCCTCCTTTACCACTCCTCCTTCTCCTGCTTTCCGAAACTTGACAATGTCGGGGTGAAGTGGCCGAATTGCTGTGAATCTAATTAAGCAGCCATGTACCGTTCTAG
Organism: Zaprionus nigranus; assembly: GCA_018903425.1. Lineage (NCBI taxonomy): Eukaryota > Metazoa > Arthropoda > Insecta > Diptera > Drosophilidae > Zaprionus > Zaprionus nigranus. Next base: position 7,956,641 of record JAEIGD010000001.1, on the reverse strand, counting down.
GCCATATACTGCTCGAGCATTAACGGCGACTACCATAAAATGGCGCCCAACGTGGGCCAAGTGACAGCCCCGTCGCGACAGTCAGCCGGGTTCAATTGGCTTTTTCTTCATTAGCCTGAAGACCGACGACGGCGTTGGTTAAGTTTTTACGAGCAGCCCATACAATATGCACTTAAATGTTTCAAAAATTTATGCCTAACAATCTTCTTGTGATGCAGGCGAGCAGGCATATTAAGTATACCACATGTTGTGCTCGGCATAATGAGGCGAGTTCTCAACAATGCAATAAAAAACTCGCAATATTTTTAACATTTCTTTTCGCTGGTGTTTACCTCCCTTCCCTCCGCCCTACTAACACTCTCGGTATACTTTTTTTTTGTGGCTTTGTTTGTTGCGCAACGGAAGCAGCAAAAATTTTAATTGGATTTCCGCTTTTTCTTTACGCTTCCGTTATGAAAAATGTTGTATCTCATTATGAGTTACGCGTTGCATTGCATGTTTTCTGCGTTTTTTTTTTTTTTTTTTTGAAAATTAAACTGCTTTTTCTAAATGTTTTGGCCAGCACAAATTACTTTGGGCTTCATGCATTGCCCCGCAGCGAAGGCAATTTAATCGGATTTAATATTAAACCCCTTTTTTCTTTTATTCATTTCGTTTCATTTCATTTGGTTTGTTTGTGTTTGCAACATATTTTCCGGTAGGGATTGAAATATCTCTGCATATTTTGTCAAACAATTTGATGGAAATTTGCATATGTAGTTTATCAGTTTAGGCAAAGTTTGTGCATGGAATATCTACGCATAATGGAAGTGAGATACAACATTTTGTCACTCTACTCTCTGTCTCTCTTAATATGATTAAAGGCCATTAAAACTGGCCATTAGACATGTCACATGTGACGCAATTTGATTAGCTTTTTGCAACAGACGGCAAAAGCTGTTCCCAACTGGATTTTCGGCAACAAATTTTGGGCTAAAACTATGCAGACTGTGGCAGAGGGCAGGCCAAAAAAAGAGAGAGGGAGAGAGAGAAAGAGAGCGTTGAGAACACGCAACATAATTCAATTTATTCGAACAAATTGACTGTCAGAGACGATGGGGCCACAAAGTTGAGAGTTTCCCCAAGTGGGAACCAAATGGGAATGGAATGGAGTCTGAGTAGCCAGTGTGTGTGAGTGTGTCTGCTGGGAATTTTTTCACGTGTGTGTGTGTGTAGCATATGCAAATTGAGAAATCGCTTAGGAAAGTACTTTTTGTGGGTGCCAGAAACTGCCTTCTGAATAATTGCTGCGACATGCGAAAAACCGGGCCGTGAATTATATAAAATTTATGAAACAGACTCGTTGCCAAAAGAAGGAGGAGGATGAAGAGTGATAAAAACTGCAGATAAGCAATATATTTTGGCATCAGTTTAGCTAAAAAGTTGCCCAAAAGTTACGCCCCAAAAAGGTAATGGATAAGAAGCAGACAGAAGAAAAGTGCAAAGAGACAATCAGCAGAGTGCAAAATGCCTACAAATCAGTTGAAACATCGCTTAAAGGTGGGCAAAGTCAGGACGGCAGCAACAGGATCAACAAAGGACATGCCGGCCGTGCTTGCGTGTGTCTGTATGCTGAATTATTTATGCCCGCACGACAACAACAATAACAATAATAACAAGAAACAATAGGGGCAACAACAATGATAGCAACAGCAACAGCAACAGCAGCAACAACAATGTGGCCAAGGGGAGTAAAAGGTTAAACTTGGGAAAGAGCAAAGGGACAAATAAAGGCAGACAGCAAAGGCAACTAAGCTAAAGCACTCGGCAACATACTCTGTATTTGGAAAAGGGTCAAATGGGCAAAGGAAATTAAATATTCAAGTTGGAAATGTCACTGGCAAACGGCACTATCATTAACCCTGTTTAAAAGACATTTCGTTTAGCCGTAAATAATGCATTCAGTGTTATTAAAATCACTAGTTTGTATAATATCAAATATGTATAGGAAACATCAATGACAAAGGAAGTATTGTATATTTTACTCCTTATTGTAAGTAAAGACTACAGAGCTCAGCATATTTAGTGTTGTCTAGAACACTCAAAAGATAACATTGTTATTTATAACACTCACTATTTATGGGAATTATCAGAAGCAAACAATAGTTATTACCTCAATTTATCAAATCATTCAATGCATCAATTCAATCTTAATTTAAATTTGTGTTTGATTAAATTAAATTAAGTGTTGACTAGTGTTGTTAATAACACTATTTAAATTACTATGTATAAGTTAAATACAATACTACTTGATGAAAATATACAAACTTGTATATACCCTAGAATATTCTAATGTTTTGAATACTTAGCAAAGGCTTTGTCATGGCCATAGACAATTCACATTTATGCATACCCAGCTTATCTTACTATTTTACAGGGTATGCACACAGACTTTAATACGCACGCACACATACGCTTGCTTATGCGTCTAAACTCCGGTCGTTACACCCTTAGCAGGCACACACACACCCATACACACACACACACTCGCACATACGCAGACATCCGTAATGGCCACATGGCGCGACTCTAACAAAAACCAGTTAGTTTTTGACTTTTGGCTGCCACACTTCTTCTCCCGCTGCTGTTGCCTTTCTTTTTTTTTGCCTTTTGGATTTGCCTTACCCTTTTTTCGCCCAGCTGGTTGAGCGCCAAAGGGGGCGTGTCGTCGGCCAACGCCACGCTGTCTGGCTCGAGCTTTGCGTTTTATTTGCTTCTTCTTTTCCCTTTCCATTTTTTGCATTTGCGAGGCTTATAAATTATGAACAAAATGCCAGGCGGGCGCAGAGGGACGTGGCAGCAACAACAGCAGCTGAAGAAGTTTGTGAATAACTTTAGTGCCCACCCTCGCGCATTTGGTTGGTAAGTTTCACAACATAATTGCTTGTCTCGTGTGTGTGTGTGTGTGATGTAAATGTTAAATGAATTATGTGCGTGTGTGCGTGTGTTGACTTGGGGCAAGTGCTTGTGGCATGTTTGAGTGGCAAATGCTTAATGTAAACTGACTTGAGCACTTCAGTTGCGACAGAAAGGAGAGCCTGGGGGAGGCAGAGGTAACAGCGACTCACCTGCAATGAAAAGGGAAGAAGGAAATTGCATTAATATCAATTTAGAATTTAGACAATAAATTTGTTCGTTGCTCTGATTGTGCAGCTAGTAGCTTGGCTTAGCTATAGTATATTCTATGTACTGCAGCACTCAAACCACCCCGCCCCTCCCCCCTGAGCAGAGTCTGTCTCTCAACTTGCAGCACAATCAGTGTCAATTGCAGCAGCAGCAGCAGGCACGGCAGCAGTTGAAGAAGAAGATAAATAAGTGGCATAGCATAACAATGGAGAGTGTAATTTCAATATGCCACTGCACTGCACTACGAGAAAATGAGTTCAGCTATTAAGCTTGCACTGAAATAAACTGGAATGAGAAATATGAAATCGATAAGCTTGCACTCACAACTCTCTCACTTGAAACTATAATAAAGAATCAAACAGTGCTTCTGCTCTGTATACAGCTCCACTTAATGTTCGATGTGCTGAAAATCCTTTCTGCTCTCCCTCATTCTCTCTCTTTTTTCTCCCTCCCCTCTGTCTCGTTCTTCCGATATACGCTTCGATGTTTATCGTTAAATTCAATTTGCAATTTATAAGATTTCAAGCAACAAGCAGCAGGCAATGCTTGTTATCGTGCAGCCCCAATATCCCCCCCTATCCCCACTGCCTCACTCGGCATTACGCACACACACGCACTTAAGGCTGCTACCCCACACAGCTCCCATAGATATGCTATAAATTGTGCAAGGCAATGGGCAAATGCCAGCTGCGCATTCCATGCGAATGCAGCACAGCGTTAGAGTAGCAGCAAGGGAGAGGAGGAGGGGGAAAGAAGAGAGAGAGAGCTGGAGAGAGAGGGAAAGAGATGAACGTATATGGTTGGCCTGAGTGGTTCGGTTTTTATACCGTGCATTGTTCACTGGATTGGAATCTATATGTACTTACTATGAGCTGTGCCTTATCAGGTCCACATGCGAATAAACAGAGTCAAACAGAGAGAGAGAGTAGAAGATGGAGAGAGAGATAGAAAGAAGGAACTGCATTTCACCTAACCAACAAATACTATTATCTAATATTTGGTAAATTTCCTATGCTCTTTGCCCCTTGTGGCATGTCGTGTTTAAAAAAAAGAAGTTGTTTTTTCTGCTTTGGCTTTTCATTTTTTATTCTTCATTGGCAAGGCATAATAAGTAAATGATTTGTCATGTCGACCTCAACTCAACTCCTTGGGCGATAGTTTATGCTGACTTCAATGACCAAACAGGGATAGAGACAGCGAGAAGGGGAGAGAAAGATAAAGAGAGAGACACAGACAAAGAGCGACACAGACAAAGATAGGGAGAAACACAAGCAATGGTAATTGAGTACAATGCATTGCAATGCTAATCCTGTTGAGTTCGCTCAGCTTATTGTCCAGGGAACTCAATGCCAATCTGAATACTCATACGAATACTCATAGTACTCATAGTACTTATAGCCGAATAGTCATTGGCACTGCTTGAAAATATTCCCCTGCATAATGTTTCCATTGCATGTTGTCAACCTTTCATTTAATATTTCTGCCAGTTCCTCTTACCCTTTCTATCTCCCTTCTATCTCCATTTCCCTCTCCCCTTCTCTCTGTCTCTACTTTTTTTTGCTTTATTTGCATGGCCTGATCATTATTTTTTACGGATTTTTTTGTCTACTCAAAGCTTCAAGTTATCTGCTTTTAATATTGGAATTTCTATGCCATTTCAGTTTAAGCTCTTGCCGACTTTCAAGACTGACTAGTTTAATGTTTAGCCTTGGATCATCGTTTGGGTTATTTAAGTTAGTATAGTCAGTAAATTAGTCATTTATCTATAATATTTATAGTGGCAGCTTTCTGTGAAACTTTTCTTAAATCCTTCTTCCCAGGGTAACAAAGTAGTTAACGAGCAAAAGTGCAACTCTTCAGGGTCTACAACAAAGAAGGCTTTCATTTAACTGCCACAAGCTGTACGGGTGCATGCCGTGTGTATATGTGTGTGTGTCAGTATGTGTATGTGTGTGTCAGAGTATGTGTGTGCTTATGCGCTTTTACTACTTAGTTAAACAACTTGGTTAAAAGTTAGAAAACACCAAGCGCACAAGCAGTCTCGCTTGTTCTATCATCCTCTTCCTTTCTCTCACTCTCCCTCTCTCTCTGTCTTTCATCGCACATTCGTCTGTCTCACGTGTGCAGCATCGCCGCGTTGTTGCTGCTGCAGCTCGTTGCCAGATGAAACGTGCGTGCAACAGCAGACAAATGCATGCAGAACATAAGGTCTCTCATGATTCCCGCAGCAGCGCTGAAGACACGTACAGAAAGTGTGCTGTCCCCTTCTCTCTCTCCCCCCCTCCCCCCTTCAACCAGGTGAAGCAATGTGGCAACATAATTGCGTCAAAAAGCCAGTTAATAAGGGACGGGGGAAAAACAAACATGGCGCGTGGCAAAATTAAATTTGCGCCAAAGTAGTCAAATAATTTTTTATAATTTCCTTTTGGCAATTAGCAGCCAAGAAGTAAACCAGCTTAAATCTGTACGTGAGAGAACACGACACACACACACACAGTACAGGCACACACAGTATAGACACATACACACACATGTATGTTAAATAACACTAATTAGCTGCCTGCACGCCACGCCCAGCACCTGTTTGGTTAGGCGTTTGCCTGCCTGCCTAGCGTATTGCTAATTAAGCGTGAATTTATGCATACACATGTTGCGCATACGCCTCGTTAGCCGCAGCTAACCTGCCGACAGCCTCCTGCTACTTCTCCTGCTACATAGATACGAAACTAACGACAATTCGGCAGCATTCAAACGCAAAACTAGCGAGTACATTCATATTTCTATTCACAACACCCACACGCATTATTCTTGCCGGCCAATTAAGGGCGCCTACAAATGCGGTTAACATTGAATTTTAATGCGACAGCAAGGTAGCATAAGGAGTATGAAATAAATATGAAAAATAATAATATTTATTATTTACAACAATTTGTTGCGTGTATTATGTCACTGAATAAGGTAGAAGCCAGGTTAGAGGTAAGCAAATATAATTATATAATACTGTAATACCACATGCTATATAAATAAAACTATATAGTTAATGAATCATTGGGAAACATTCATATTATTAAATACAACAGAAAATAACTCGATCTTCTAGCTTAATATTAACCATATTATACAACTTATAATATAAAAGGATCATCTATTAATATTTCTAGAAAATACAGCACTTACAGGGTAACTAGCAGTCGAACACTTGCTGGCAGTTAGCTACACAGTAGTTGGCCAGTGCTTATTAGCAGCTAGTTTTGCCTGAGCAGCTGTTCTTTTTTGGTCATTAAGTTTTATTTATGTGTGCCTAAAAGCAGACTTCACTTTTTTAATTTCACAGCATGTCTAATTGCGCACAAAGTGTAAAGAAATGGTTACAAACGAGACATTAAAACAGGCAGAGAGGAAAGGATAAAAAACGAGAGAGAGAGAGAGAGATAGACAAAGAAAAGGAAAGAACAATGCTAATTCGCACATAATTGCCTGATATGCAAGTGTGCGTGAAATATCCTATAATTTGTGATCCCATTAAAATATATTTCACTTTTTACTGCTCATCATAAAGAATCCATTTCTGCTCCGTCTCTGTCTCCCCCTCGTTAAGTATGCATTTGTCTTTCTGTGCGTCTCTCTCGTTTTTTTTGCAAATCTGTGAACGAGCTGCTTCAAGCATCAATTACCTTACCCATAATAACATAATGCGAGTTTATTTATGTGCCAAGAAAGCACTTTGCCCCAAATAAATAAACACGCAATTCATTTCTCACAGTGTCTGAGTGTGCATATGGTATATGTGGTATATCATGTTTAATTTATTTATTATTATTTTTTTGAGCACCAGAGTGCATGTGGCTACTTATGTGTACTCACAACAGAAGCCACTGTAACTCATGTTAAATTGTTTATTCAATTTGAATGCTTATTATTTGGTTTCTTTTTTTGGGATTGATTAAATACTTAAACCAACATTAAACAGAAAATACTCTGTAAATATATTGTAAATCATAGAATACATTATAGAAACGTACACTGAAGTAAGAAGACACTATAACTACTTGGAAATTGTATTGAAGCTGAAACCAAACAAGATACTCAATAGTTTATAATTAAAACTGTATATATAATCCCTACCACAACAAAATGTATAGTAACTCAACTCCCTCGTAACGTAATTTGCCTTAAAATCTTCTCTCTTAATGCTATTATTATTATTTAATGGCGTTCTCAATAGCTTAAGCTGTCTGTCTCGAGGCCTTTAACACTTTTCTATGGCGGCAAATCCTTCGATCTTTGCCCCCACAAAGCTCAAGCGGCTGTGTGAAAATGAAATGGGGGCCAGCAGCTGTTACAAGGAACGACTTGTAAAACAATATAATTAATAATTCAAAAGCGCAAAAGTTCAATAAACGTTGAGAGGGAGGGAGAACTAAGCGCACTTGTTAAATTTGGCTAATAAAATTCACTTAATTAAAACAATGGCCATAAGCACAACAACAAGAAGAGTGAAGAAACAGAGACTGCATGAACTAAAAATACCCTAAGTAGTCTAGAAAGTTCAAAGTAGGAAATACAATAATATAAATTGAATAACGTCCGAGTTTATAGCAAGTTTATAGTTAATTAAACGAATATCTCCACATTTCTTGTTATATGTTAGTATAGTGTCGTCTGTCTTTCATTTACAGGGTATGCCCATCAAGTGGCAGTGCAAACTAACCAAAAAACTGAAAGTTTTTAGTGCAGCTTTTGTTTTCCTAATGAGCTGCGGCAGCAACCTCAACCTCAACAACAACAACTATGTATGTTAGCAGCAATAACAACATTTTCATAAACTTGAACAAAATGAATTAAGTTGAAGATGCACAGAAGATGCTACAACAGTTGAGTGTTTGTGCGGTGTGTGTATGCGTTGTGTGTGTGGGTGTGTCTGGGATAAATTGTTGCGCATATGTTGCGCAACGTAAGCACGTTAACGTTGCCAAAATAACGTTGCCGCGTTGCGCTGCAACAATGGCAAAAACAAACAACGACAACTCTGTTGACGCGTCGGATAACGGAAACGGAAGTTGCTCACAAGCGTCTTACAGTTAGAGAGCAGACCAACAAGGGCGACAAGAACAGAGCAGAAAGATAGCGGAAGGCAGAGTAGTGAAAAGGGAGAGCATGCTAGCGTCTTAATGGCGTAAGCTTTAAAATCTGTTGCATACTTTATAGCGCTTTGAGCTGCAACATTTTTCTTCTTCTCTTATCGACGTTTAAAGTTCAAATAGTAAGGATTTCGAAGTTATTTATTGCAGAATATTGATGTGTTGGGAACTTGTGAAGCATGTGTGCTAAATGTCATAAAGATTTCTTGTTTATTTATTGCTAAATTCAAGCTAACTGAATGTTCTTTATTCGTTATTCACTCAAGTGAGATTTCTCACAAAATTTCCATATATCCAATTGTATTTCATTTTTGATTGATTTAGTTGATACTTTACTCAGACATAACAATTAAAATTCATTTTGTTTCAACTGAACTGAACATCTTCCTGCCTTGGAATCCAATTGATAGCAAAGTCGACTTATCTTTTAAATACGCCTTGATTGTCTTTTATTAATATGAGTTGTGTAGGTGTTTTCCGCTGTGTGAGAGTGTGTATGTGCATATTTAAGAATTTTAAATGTATACATATAAATATTTACATATATGTATGTACATACATATATTTATTTATTATCCTTGCCATAAAAAAATAATGCCGATGTTTATTTATTTTTCAAGCCGCTTTACGGGGAGCTTGTTTGGCATACATTCTCCCTTTCCCCCCTCTTCTCACACTCTCTGTGTCTGCTGCTCTGTCTCTGTCTCTCTTGCTCTGTCTCTTTTTCTCTGTGTGTGTCTGCATTTAATTAAGTTTTGTAGGTTTTCAAGTGTCATTGTTATCGTCGCATTTTTTGCTCACTCTCTCTGTTCATCTTCTCTCTCGTTCACTCGTTTTAATCCGTCTCGCCGTTGTGCGATTACTCTGATAACTTTCATTAAACAAATTTTTTATTGAAATACATTTTATGGTTTTACTACTCTTTAAATATTTATGGTTTATGCAATTGCAAGTACATGTAAAGAGAGTGTTATAGATGGATAGAGTGTTATAGATGCACACTTAGACAGTTTGAGGGCATTATTATTAATGCGGGTAATCGATTGCAACAGATGTTTGCAGCATTACTAATATATAGGGTATACTTGGGTATATGTAATGAAATTTAAATTGATCTGTGGAACTACTTTATTTATATCCATAGAGTATTATTTCTTCGGCATACCGCAAAATATGCAGGTGCATTTTTTATTGCCGGTGTCAACTATTTGGCATGATAAGCTCTTTTAACGCTTATGCTGTGTATATGTATGTGTGTGTCTCTGTGTGTGCATGGGTGTGCATGGGTGTTGGCATGTTTTTGTTTTTATGCCTGACGAAAAAAACATTAAAATATGCATAAAATGTTTTTGCAACGGACATTAAATGCATATGATATTTACAAAATACACCCATGTAGTATAACAAGTGAGCTTGTCGGCTTTATATATTTCTATTTTAAATATCGCAAATGTTTTCAATCAAAACTTAAAGCTGACAGCTTCACGATACTTTGGTATAGTAAGAGATGCGTTATATTGTTAATTAAAATTGCTGGAATTTGTTATTGTGTTTAAAACTGTCTATTGACTACCCCTTTCAGAAGTTCCTACAATTCCTAGATAAGATCTGCTAAAACCAAAGTAATGTTTCATAAATAAAAATAGTTTATCTTCTTGTTTTTTCCCAAAGAGTGCCTTGCGCTTTATTATATGTTGTAATACATCTTAAATACTAAACGTTTCTTGCTTTTACCAAATTTGTCTTGATGCGAGTAAATAGAGGATATTTTGATTAGATAGTAATATCCAGTTGATTATATAGTTGGTTAGATATGCGATGCGTGAATAGGCATCAAAAAAAGATTATATAGAATATATTGAAAACACGCTCATAGCTTGAGCTTCATCTCTTCCAGCATGCGATAGACCTTGACGAACTTCTTCTCGACCAGCTCGGTGAAGGCCTTGATCTCATTGCGTACGATCGATAGCTCGAGAGCTGCATCAGAGTTACCCGAGCCACCCGAGTCACACTTCTTTGAGGTCTTATCGCTCTCATACCAACAGGCAATGCCATCGACATAATCATCGACTAGTTCGGGTGCCGTCACATCCTCCATGAAGGATATATCCCGCCTCTTGACAAACGAACTCATTAGCAACTGCAGAAAGTCACAGTTCCAGTTATTCTGCTGAAAGTAGAAATACTGCAGAGCCTTGAGGCTGTCGAAGATCGTGATCTTCAGCGAGTAGATTGTGTTAGCCGATATATCGAGCATTTGCAATTGCGTCTGCTTCTTGAATAGACCCTCGGCCAGCTCATGCGCATTGGTGGCCGAGAGATTGAGACGCAACAGTCCTGTGAAACGTCGCAGTGGATTGCCCTGCAGATTGCCCAATGGATTGTGCGACAAGTCCAAACTGGTTACATTGCTGGCTTGCGGCAAATGCGGCAATTCTCGAAGTGAATTGTTATGCAAATCCAATTCCTTGACAATCCCATAGACTGTCAGTCGTCTCAGATCGCAGCCATGCAAGACAGCCAGCTCCAGTTGGGAAAAATTCAATGTCAACTCCTGCAGAATGTTACCGGAGATGTCCAACATGGCCAGGCGGGGCTGCAGCTTCAGCAGTTCCGATTCGAAGGCGACAAAACGATTGCGTGACAAATTAATGCGTGTCAGATTCAAATTCTTATCGAATACTCCACGTGGCAGTGCAGCCAATCGATTGCCAGACAAATTCAGATCCAATAATTTGCGTGAGCCGGCAAAGACACCCAATGGCAACTGCTCCAGCTGATTGTCGGCAAGCGAAAGTTCCTTCAGCTCCTTCAGTGCATGGAAACTGTGGTTGTGGAGTACGCGGAGTAGATTATGCTGCATTTGCAGGGTAGCCAAATTGTCGGCCCCAAGAAATATATTCTTGGGTATGTCATGCAAACGATTGTGGCCCAGAAAGAGACTCATCAGATTGCTGGCACCCTCGAATTGTGGCTTCTCGAATGCCTCCAGCGAACAGTTCTCCATGCGCAGCAGTTGCAGATCGGGAAATGTATCGAACATCAGATGCGGTATTTTGGCAATACTCGAATTGATGAAGGTCAGCATTAGTTGCTTGGCAATCGGTGCCTGCGACAAGATGACATAATCATTGCGTCCGATTTCGATGCCCGTGCAAATGCCTGCCACGCAATGATCTTGCAACCAAATGCGACGCAATTGACCTGCGCTGGGGCCACCGGTGCTTCCCGCTGCAACAGTTGCAACAACAGTTGCCACGACAAGCCACAGCAGTGGCAAGAGCCAACGAGGCTGCCACATCCCGGCGCGACAAAGGACAAAAGCAACTTATTCGAATCGAAATGCTGGATGTGGCGAGGCGACAAGCGCCAAACGACGCGCACGCCACGGCGCAACTAGCTCAACTGTTTGCAACTGAAAATTCAATTCGTTTTAGTCGACTGCAACATCCATATGCGGGTCGCTTGTCGTGTTGCCCTCAATTATGCGATAGAGAGAGGGTTGCTGCAACCCCAGAGTCGTTGCTGATCATGCTGAATACCATCACATACATCCTCCTCATCCTCCTGCTCTAAACTCAAGTTAATTGTAGCAGTTCCACTCGCATTTGCCTTTGATTTAATTCAATTAAATACGGGCTTTTTTTTTCCTCTTGCAAGTTGCTATATTTATATATATATATATATATGTATATAATCGTATATGCCTCCAGGCTGATAAGTAGCACAACTATCTCGCTTGAACTTTCGCTTTCATTGACTGTTATATACTACCTTTGCCACGCCATATACCCTTCTATATCATATACAACAACCATATATATATATATACTATATCCTATATATTATATATATTTGTGATTCCTTTTTGTATCGCTTTTGGTTTTGTTTTATTGTTTTCAGTTGTCTGTTTGATGAGAATGAATGTATTTTAAAGTAGGAAATGCCAAAATGCCCAAAAGGGGTGACCACGGTTGGTGTTGTGATGGTGGCTTGGCATAAATATTACGAAATTCCATGTGATATTTAGCTATAGAAATTCAGCAAATGCATTGCAAATAATCATGTGATAGTTTTATTATCAGTTCCATTAAAGCATACTTCCGCAAAAGGTATTTAATATTTTAACCAGTTTGGTTTAAACGAAGGCGGATCTGGAGAAGGAAACTTATGTATCTTATAAATCTGTTCAATAGAAAAAGAATACTATATTTCTTTATTTATATCAACATGTCATATCATTTGAATTGTCTTCTTCTTTTGTATGATTCACAATAAACAAGATCATTAAACTTTCTTCTTACTTTCCTAGCCAAAACTTAAGATCACTTGATATTAAAAAATTACCTACGAACTGCTCTCCCCACTATCTTGCATTATCTATTAGACAATTATTCGAAGTAGAAGCTAAACTGTTGACACACCCGTGAATAATTAGTTAGATCATGAGAGCATAGATAAGACAGAGTAGAACCTGTTTAAAGACTGACCCAGTTATAAAATAGAATGAGTCGATCGCTTCGTTAGGCAGTTCAAATTGATTAGTTGCAAACTTGAGTTGACTGAACTGAAGCAAACTAACTAAATTAATGGCATACAAAAATTGCGTAGCCTTTCCAAGAACCAAGAACGAATGTATCGATTATATCGCCAGGGAATTTTGGTATAAAAGTCGCAGTACCAGAGCCATGAAAGCACAGTTAACCAAGATGAGAGTCAGCGTAAAGTTACTTGGTAAGAGCGATCAAGTTTAATTGCGATTCATTTACAATTTTATAATGTTCTGCTTCGTTTTTGTAGTCTTCCTGTTTGGACTCGTTTGCCTGATTGAGGCACGCATGCCTGGACTGCATCGTGTACAGGCCGTGGCACGCTCCACTCCCGAAGGCGGCGAGCAGGAGAATGCCCCGCAACTGGTGCTCTATGCGCCTGGCGAACAGGTTAAGCAGGCCAAGCAGGAGAATGAACCCAGTTTCCATGAGCCGCAGATTGTGGAGAACGAGCCCGTTAACCCCGACAAGGATTCACGCAAGGTGCCCGACTATCTCTACTCCAATACGATTCCCATGCTCAACGATCAGAATATCAAGTACCAACTGCCTCAGCTGACCGCGCTGCCAGTTGCCTATGGACCACCGATTATCGCTACATCCAATCGCATTGCCGGCAACGGGGGCAGTGGCAGCCAATTTGTTGTGGTGCCACGAGTCCAATTGGGTTTCAATCTCCAGGGTCAGTCGGATATCAACTGGCCGGGCTTCAATCTGCTGCCCAGTGAGTCAGTTTCCCAGAAAGAAGACACCCAATCGGGCGGCTATATACCAATACCAGTCCCTGGCCCACCAGGACCACCAGGACCACCGGGACCACGTGGCTATCCTGGAGTGCCTGGACCACGTGGCAGGGATGGAGCACGTGGTGCGCCCGGAAACAGTGCGACAATAACCAGTGCAGTCCAATCACCACAAAGCATTTGGTATGCCCAAAGTGCCAGCACCAGCAGCAACAGCAACAAGCAGCAACAATTTGATCATTACACCAATGGTTATCACAACTAAGCGAGTCTGAAGTCATTAAAGATAATATAAACTAGCGGAGAATTGTCTTATTAATGAGCTTTTATATTGATACAAGGGATTAACTTAGCCAAATCTCTGCAGGTAGAGTCTTGGGAATGTAGAGGTTTCCTTGTGAACTGATGATCATATATGGGAAGATACTTAACTCTTCTTATACTATTTACTCGAAGCTTAATGCCTTCAAATTTGTTTGTGAAACATATTTCAAATGGACCTAGATGAAACTTGTAACGATTTGTAAAGAAAGCAAGATACCCTTCTTCCTTTAAGAAAAAAAAAAAACTTTTAATTCCCAACAGAAATTCTGCATAATTTGTTTCTTTATAATTTCTCGTCAGATATATTCAAAAATCGTTCAATATTCTTTAAATTTCAATTGTCTCCTTAATTTTTTTTTTTTGCCTTATAATTTCCAACAGCTAATTCTGCATAAATTGTTTTCCAACTATTTCTCTTTCTTAGTAATACTTCTTCATACTTTCTCTTAAGATATCTTCTAAAATCTGTCAATATCCTTTAATCTTCAATTGTCTTCTTCATTTTTTTGTTAACAATTGCCAACAGCTTATACTACATAAATTGTTTTCCAACTATTTCTTTTTCTCTATAATGTTCTTTATACCTTCTCTACAGATATCTTAAAAAATCGTTCAATGTTCTTTAATTTTCAATTGTTATCTTTACTTTGTTTTCTTTACCTTATAATTCCCAACAGCAAATTCTGCATAAGTTGTTTTTCCACTAATTTCTCCATCATTCTAATGTACTTCTTTTTTTCTCATTGGTAATCTTCATTAATCCCACATTAAATTTAATTCTGCAATTGTTATCTTTACTAATTTTCTTTAGCCCTCAATTCCATTCAATACTGGCATCTTTTCCCACCTACTACGTTCTTCAATCCCTGTATTTCATGCTGTTCAACCTAAATTTTGAGTACAGTCGCACTTCGATAGGGACAGAAAAACAGCTTGTCGCTGTGCAAGCACAGACATGTTATGTATTATTATGTGAATGGTGGACAGGGCATAAAATGACTATCTGACAGCTCGTGTTTGGTGTCATTTTATGGCACACACAACGTAACACACACAGACACACATACACCTTAGCTAGTAACACGTACAGAGAGACTAGCATATTATGGCGATGATTGTGTGTAATTTACATAGATTTTGATAGCGCTTGACGGGGCACAGCATTTATTTTTTGGGGTGCCCCATTGACGGCCATTCAATTGGTGACAGTTTACGGTACACAAATGTTCTTGTTTGTTGCCATCGAAGTGCCACCTGACAACGTGCTCCCTCTCTCCCTTTCCCACTCTCTCTCTCTCTCTTTCCCTATCTCTTATTTCTGTCTCTCCAGCTCCCTCCATACCTCTTTCCCCCTCTCTCTTTTGCTAGTATTTATCTATCTATCTACTATATCCTCTGCCACACACCTACACCTTAGCGTCAACTACACACACACACACACTTCCGTAAATGTTATCATATTTACACATACACACACTCTCCCTTTCTTTGTCTCTCATGTGGGTCGTCTGTCGCCGCGCTGATGGCAGCAACAATCTGTGGTATAGTCTGATCTTATTGTAGTCGTTAGTTTTTATTGCTCTTTACTACACACACACCCTCACACACATTCGCAATAGTTGTGCTAGCTAAATGTGCTTGTAGTTGTAGTTGTAGTTGTTACTGTTGTTGTTGCTGTTGTCGCAGTTGTTGTTCCGTTTACTTAAATTGATACGCAGCACGCATTTGTTTCAATTAAATGAAAATGTTTTATGTGTGCAACATTTCTCTGCTCGCATTTACAACTGTAAACCAGGACACAGGAAGGCCACTTTAGACATCCATCCGTGTGCAACTGTGTCTGTGTGTGTGTTTGATGGGGGTGTGTGAAAAATGTATATGTTTCTAATTGCGTAAAATCGTCGTTGGACTAAGTTTGTTTTGTCGCTCTTTGTACTGTGCAGAGATCTACTTGTAATGCAGTAGTAAGGAATATTAATAATAATATAATAGCAATCGGACAGAATTATAACTTATCATTTTTCTACCAAACACAACAGTGCTTGTCAAACAACAAGAAGAAGGCTTGATTGTACATATGTTTCTTGAAGTAACCAAGTACGAGCAGCAGAACTTCCTGACTTGGTGATCGAAGCAAGGGAAATGGCTGAACGACCTTATACTTTAAATTTTGAATATTTAAGCTAATTAAAGGTCCATATATAGGTTTGATTTTTTTATTATAAATACTATTTAAAGTCGCCTTTCTATTGCCGCTTTCAAACATAATGTTTTATAAGTCTCTCCCAAAATATTGTGTCTCATACAAATCATACGAGTACTCTGCACATGTTATCTATGTTTCCATCTCTCAAATATGCAAAAGCTAATTTTAAATTTATCAAATTGCACCATTTTTGGCAAATCACCTGCTCTGTCCTGTTTGTAAAGCACTTTGCTTATCTGCTAATGGGATGCAAACACATGACTTAAACCAGAATCGAGTGGGGAAAGAAGGAGAAAAAACCAAGCGGCGGGTAAGCATGGTAAACAAAACCAGAAAAGGGCAAGACAGCACAAAAAATGAGAACAGCAAGTAAAATAAAATGATGGCAAAAAAATAACGATGACAACGACGAAGCGACGAATATATAACATATAAAGAAAGTAAGGGAGGAAACATATGTTCAAAGAATATGAGAATTAAGAGACTTGCCACATGTGGGTGAGTGTGACAGTGTGTGTGTGAGTGTGTGTATTAAATGTAAATTAAAATATATGTGCGTGTGTCAATCACAAAAATATGACGGCACTTTTTAGAAATCTTAAGTATATCGAAGTTTCTATACCCTGTACAAAGTGCCTTTTGGATTTACATACATATATAAAACATTAACTATACTACAAATGTAACGTAAACTCAAACTATATTGTGTTTTGCGCACTTTATGTAAACAATAAACAATACATATATATATATAATATATAAACATATGTTCAGTTCAGTTAAGTATATGCCCTATTAAATTCCAGATTTTACATATCTTTTACATCAATGAGCAACTCTGTCAGCTCTTTTCTTGATGTTGCTGTTGTTATTATTGTTGTTTGCTGTGGTTCCTTTCCTTTTATGCGCACTGTGATTAAGTTAAATGTTAATAAATATGATTATCATATCGTTTTTCTCGCGCTGTTGCCATTAACATGATTATGGCAATAAATAATAAAGTGTTGCCACGACAAGGTCAGGTTACTCACTCAACTCAATTTATGGCAACTCTAAAGAGAAATAAAGTTACACACTCAAAATGAGAACTGAGCGTGCAACGTTTCAACTTTGATGCTGTCGACGCGTGCCACGTTGCTTATGCGTAATAAGAAGACTTTGAAGTGTCCTCCTTTGACGAGATGAAAAATAAGAAACTGGAAATTATAAAGGAAATTCCGGTGAACCCAAACGGAAATCAGAAAAAAAGGGAGGAAATGCTTACAAAATAATGTCAAATATTTATGCTTGAATAATAAAAGAAATTACTTATCTGATTCTTATTTTAATGGGAATTGCAGAGAATGTTCTCATAATATGATTAACATTTGTTAGGGGTTTTTTTTGCTCATAACTTTTGAGAGAACATATGTCAAATTAATAGAAAATTTTTTAATTAATAAATTTCCTTGAATTTGGAAAGTATTTTTTTAATTAATAAATTTCCTTGAATTTGGAAAGTATTCTGCAACACAAACAAAAATAAAATAAAATGAATACCAACTTGCCTCAGCGAATACTACAAAGGGAGAAGGAAAAGATAGAGTAGGAGGAGTAGAGGAGTAAAAACAAAAGTTAGCCTTAATTTGCAGGCTGCGTTGGGTCCAACAAGTTAGCCAAGTCGGCGTAATGAACATTGGGGCCGGAACTGCGCCGTTTTGCGTGCAAAACTGACAAATTCCAGGGAAGATGATAACAGAAAAAGAGAGAGCAAAGCAAAAGCACAGAGAAAATAGAAAGAGAAAGAGAGAGCGAGGGAGAGAGAAGGAAAATAAATAATGCAAAGAAATGCTGGCAAAAGATAATAGGATAAGGCAGCGGGAGAAGCATTGCAACAGGAAACGTCGCCCATTTCATGCCCGCTTTTTCCACTTGCATCTTTCATGAGGCGCTCAAACAGAGAAAGAGAGAGAGAAAGAGAGACTATGCTGTGGACTTCCCCTCTACCACTTTGACACATCTGTTCAATTCAGTTTCAATTTGAAATTAATCGATGCGACTCACTGCGACTTCAGGTATTATTCACATTTTAGTATTACTTATTCATTGTGTTTCGTTTCAACTGCTGCGAATTGTAATGAGTTCAGCGAGGCCTATTTATTAATTTTTGATGACAGAGCAACACCCCTGTAGCAACCCCCTTCCAGCCCTGCAAGCAGCACTTCAGATCTACAGCTCTTTGTAAAGTATGCGCAACTATATAGCATACTTTCGAGTGCGCTCAGTTCATTAACTTGATTTATGGCTCAGGGTTTTGCGTTACGACACCAGCTTGGGCAACTTTCACGGCTCAAGGCCACTGCGCGGCCCCGTTTCATATTCAAATTAGACATGCCGCAATAACAATAACAATAAATACTTACAGGACACACCCCTTGATTCTACATTATGGGAAAGTTTTTCGCTTTGCTTACCTGCAAAAACAGAGAGAGAGGCGGGAGAAAATGTACAATAAGTTTAAGTTGAACATAAAATAAACAAGTAAAGGAGCTTCTTAAATTGAATGTACATATATAATATTTACATATGTACGAGTATATAATATAAAGAAGATGAAGAAAGTTCGACAGTTTTCTCTTAAGTCAAACTGTATTTTAAGACAGCACCTAATCGAATAAAAAAACTAACAACTAAACTATTGAGTAAGCCAAATTTTAAGTCTATTTACAGAATTGAATACTCAAATATTTAAACTTAATCGTATAAATTTAGGATAGAGCAAAAAAGGATCTATAACTTCTTTAAGTTAACTCAGCTGCAGTTATTAGAAGCTAAGCTTTAATAGAGTATATATATTAATAAATAAACGTACGCAAGGGTTCTATATATACTATAAATATAAATATGTAATATATTCATGCAGCTCAGTCAAGAACACAAAATAATGGCATATGTACTTTGATATGTACTGTCGATCTCTGCAGATTAAAACCGAATTTCTAATTACGCTTTCCCATTCAACTCAAACTCATGTTATACATCACATGTCGCTTATCTAATAACTGTTTTCCCCTCTCAGCCTACCCTCCTTCTTCCCACTCTTTACTTCATCTAGGACTCGCTTATGCTGCATGGCATTTCGTTTAGCTGCAATTATGCCGCACACTAATGACTTTTAATTAATTCTGAGATTTGTATAGCCAACGCACATGGCGCACGGCGCAAGCTTGTCCAGAGCTTCTCACGGCTCTGGGTGGAGCTAATGGCTATCTACCTGTGTGGGTCTGTCTCCCTCTCTCTCTATTTCTCCTCCCTCTCCCGTTCTCCCTCTCCCTCTCTCTTTATGTCGTTTCATTGCACAGCATTGGCCATAAAAATAGCACAAACCGGCGCCTTTTTGAAATGCAGACGACGCCACGTGCCTTTGCCAGAGCCAAAAGCTTAATTACAATAGCCAACACATACGCACACACACTATACACGCACACACACGTACAGACACACAAAAATTGTTGTTGTCGCGATTATTCATAACTTGGCAGACAGTAGCTTTTATTTATGTGGCCATTTTCACAACTGCTCGCTTGACTTTTCCTGGTCTTCCTGCTTTTCTTGGCATTGTGTTCTGTTTGCTTCTGTTCTGTGTTGAATTGTGTGTTGCACGACACGTTCACCACACACATACACGTACAGACACCTTTCAGGCCAAGGCTATGTGGGCCGACCAAAAATAAATGAACTTGCTTTACGCCTGGCGACAGAAGTGTTAATGAAATTTCGGGCCCATTGAATCTGTGGCATGCGGCATGTGCGGCAGCCCAATTACAACAAAGAAAGAAACACCAACGATAATGTTATCGATATGTGACAGACACAAGTATGTGGATGTGTCTGTGTATGCTGTGTGTTTAATCAATATAAGTGAACATTCTTTTGCCTTTTCACTGCCTTTCACTTTGCTTTAAATGAGAACAAATTGAAATATAATTGCATAATAAATTTCATATTTGTATAATACAATTCACAGTTACAAACACTGCTATAATTAATATAAGTATATTTTAACATTTTGTAATTATTAGGTAATTTAATAATTAAGGTATAACATTATTAAACAAGAAAGTTAAACTTCGCATTACTAAACGTTGTAAACGCAGCCATAAACTGATTTATAAGTTAGATTATTCTTTTGTATATTATAGAAATTAGTTATATTATATTTTATAGCCTGCCATGTATATTATGTGTATATTTAATATGTGTTTCAATTTATGCCATTATAATAAATTCTCTTTCTATAAATTTGCAGCCCGCTTGCCTAAAGCCAAACGTTGTGTGTTCTGTTATGTTATGCATAGTGCTTTATAAAACTGCAGGCAAGTGTCAGATGTCACGCAGACACACACAAACACACACACTAAACTAACCAAGTGTGTGGGTCTGCCTCTCAGCCTCTCTCTCTTATCCCATTCCTACCCTGTGGCAGCAAATGCTTTCATTACGGTTCAAGTGCAACACCGAGTGGGCCACTTGACGTCCCCGTTGAACGTTGCTCGGCTGCGTCATGGCCATGAACGCAATGGCACACGAGGGCAGCGACTGAGTCAGCGCCAGCCTAAAAATATGCAACACATTTTTCGCCCTGTAGTGCCACTAACAAGTAAATGACAAAATGACCAAGTGTGCGGCAAAAGAGTATAGCTGCAGTGTGCAGTGTGCAGGAGAGGGCAGAAAGCAGGCTAAGGTCAACGGCTAAGTTCAATACACACACACACACACACACATAAAGTGAAAGAGCTGCACATAATTGCAACACTGATTGCCATCCGTTTTGAGCGCCCAGCGTAAAACTTTTCAATGTCAGGCAACAGGACGAACGCAATGGCTTTTGTATTGTCAACTTTTTGAATGCATGCCAAGTGCGCACACACTTTGTCTCTGTATGTGTGTGTGTGTGTGTATGACTAAACGCTCAATATAGGCACTAAAACAAAGGCAACATTTCAGAGAGAGAGAAAGAGAGAGCAGGGGAAATGGTTCGCACAAACACTTTTCAATCCTGCTTCAAATTCCCAAATGGCTGTTGTAAATGCTTTCATCGAGTTGATTAAAAATTGAAAACTTTGCACAATTTGTAAATTGATTTCTATAGAGTATAGTTAAGCTAATGCAGGAAGATAACTATGACAACACTATGGCAAGTGTAGAGAAATCTACTGGGTTCAAATATACATGTTAGAAGAAGAATATGTATATATCTTCCTATAGAAAAGTTGCTTATGAATTCCACAATTAATGGTATAAGTATAACTCTCTTTCCATCTATATATATGTAAGTCCCTAACCTAGTTCAAAATTTCGCATAGCTTGTAGAGTGTTTTCTATGTGTGCCTGGCCTCTGCTCTCTGTTCTGTACAGTTGAAATTGACACTCGAAAATCGTAAGTCAGCTAACAATTTAGGTATCGATTTCAGTGAGTTGCTTTACTGGCACATAAATCAACTCGATTAGAATGCAGTTGATGTTATGTATCAATGTAATTGCAAACGTTGCACAAGGCAATCTGTTCCAGATACCACTGCACTGCGATCGGATTACAATTTGCCCACAATTCTCTAGAGTTGAGCGCCAAAGGCGATAAAATGATTTATTTGCACTGCATTTTCCCATTTCTTTGCTTTTCCCTTTGGGTTTTTCTTACATCAAAATTGACTGATTTATATTCTTGTCAGCAGTAAGCAAAATCTTATCACAGCAATGCAATTCGTGGCAAACAATTTATGCACGAAGCTGAGTAAATAGTTATGGCTAGATATTTAAAAGTATTTATTACATCAGTCTAGTTTGCTATAACAACATAATCGACGATCCTTTACACTGCACACACTCACACACAGATACGCAATTGTCTATTTCAAATGGGTCTGGCGTAAAATTGAGCTGTCGTCAATATCGCACTTTGCATTTTACAATTGGGCAGTGCAATTTCGAGTGCGAATTGCAATTAAAATGCCAATCTATTGCCAAAAGGCAATGAGAAATATGTATGAAACATAAATGCGGCTCGAATTGAGTTGAGAGTGTTACTGAACGGCCAACACTTGCTCTCTGCCTGCCACACTCTCTGTCTCTCTCTCTCTCCCTCACTGATTTATTTACACATTATGCGTGGCATGCAACGTGCCGTCAATGTGAGGACATGGCGAGTTAAGCTGCTTTCAGCGGCGTTGGTTTGTGCGCGAGAAACTTGCGGTCAATTAAGCGCACTTTAATTACGCACCAATGTGAAGACAAAGCAAGTGAGGCAAAGACAAAGACGTTATTGCGTGCACACGGCGTATGATCGATTAAAACATCAAGCATACGCTGCGTGTGACCAAGCAACATGATAGCGGTTACAATTTATGGCATAAAAACCAAGAAAATGACTATGGTGACATACAGAGCATAGTATGACTCTGCAAGGTGCCATAAATCATACGACAAAACACTTCAGACTTGCCTGGAATTTCTGCTATTTGAATGTAATAAAATGGTAAATGGAACTTTAGCTCAACTCATAATAAACAAGCACAATGAACAGTTCAATATTCGTTTGCAGTGTCGTGCTTTCGTTCATGAAACTCTCTCCTTTTTTTATTGACCTCATCGGTTCATCAAGCTTTGATTGCTGTCGACTATTAAACAATAAATTTGATGTGGAAATTCGACAAATATTATGTACAAAATTTCATAATTGCCCAGCACAGTATAGAGTGCACAGTGGGCTTAAAGACCATAGTGTGGCCAAACATGACATGCTGTTAATCAAGCGTAAAGCGTTGATTTGATTGTGCAATCATCGTTTCATTGCCTTGTGCCGCCTTTGGCCCTGGAACAGAAATATGCAATTGCTAACGATTTGTTTGACTAAGCGAAACCAAAAAAAAAAGAACAAAAAAGAACGACGAAACTCAATAAAAGGACTTTCATTAAGCTAACTCGGCTGTTGAATGCCCTTCCAGAACCTTAGCTTAATATTTAAATTAAATATTTTATAAAAATATACATTTTTCTTTTCTTGTTTCTCTTCTTGTTGTTGCAACAACTCTTTACAGTAATGCATGACTACAGGGTATACGAATTCTTGTCTGTTTACACAGACAAAAATATTTAAATAAAAAAGAAACGATTGCCAATATTTATGCAGCCAAAATATTTGCCACAATTTCAAATTTTCACTTTGGCCTGTGTGCAATAAAGCTGTCACGCCTGATTGAGCACTGTATACATTTTCCGTTTTGCTTTCCCTCGCATAGCATATTTTGTGTTTTTCTTTTTCGTTTCCCTTCCTCTCTCTCTCTCACTTACCGTTAGATTTTACTGTGCTTTCCATTGGGGCAATTAAAACGGCCCTAAAATCAACTCAACTTTGACTTTGACTTTGGCCAAATGGTGCGATTTTTTGTGCACTCACTGTAACTGGCCAGTATTGGGGGCAGGGAAGCTTTGCCAAGGGAACGAAGGTCGGAGCAGTAAGGGCTTCGTGCCTTTTAATTAAAATCACAGCCCGGCAATTTACAGCATAGGCGACTGTCACAGTTTTATATTGTTAAAGGCCGCCAACAAGGAGGGCGTGGCCAAATGGCCGATAGGCGGCGCTTTGTGTGGCCGCCTGTTGACCATTAGCAATTTTTCACTTCAATAGACGCGCGCATCCCACAGCGAAAGCGCATTAAAGAGGAAGAGCACAAGAAAGAAGAGAAAATAAAAATGTAAGCAATAGCATGGAAAACAGAGAGCACCCGTTGAGACACCAATGGTTTCTTAATGTTGTTTAAAGTGACGGCAAATATTCATAGAAATTTTTAAATAATTTCGTGCTGCCTTCCATATAGAAAAATATGATAATATTTCTTTAAAAAAAAACTATTTATGGGGAATGCAAAAACCTTTCACGCATTTCTGCTCAAGCTTTATTCGTGTTCTCTCTGGATTTTCAGCAATTTCCTTTTATTATCAACAATGCAGCAACACCTTGAAGTGTGCATTAAAAAACGCTCAAGTATAAAACAGAAATGGATGGAAAACTATTTGATGGAAAAATGTTTGTTCCACCTTGCCTGCTGCTGCTGCTTTCTGCTGCTGCCTTCTGCTGCTGTCGAGCATTTTCAAACCGAAGGCAGCTTTTATTGCACGTCTCGCAGTCAAGTGAGGAATTTCGAGAAAAACTTGAAGAGATTCTTCCAGATGCATAAATAAAAAACTACACCAGAGAGTATGCGTTCAATGCACAGAAGCATCAGCATATCAGAAGCAGTAAATAAAATGCAAAATGAACTACGTAATACTAAGACGGTCCACTTTCAGTGCCAGCAAAGTCATAGAAGAAAATATCCTTTGGCTCAAAAGAAAAACACCTAGAAATAAACTAAAAGAGCCGCCAACAAATAACTGTCAATTGACGCGAGGCAACCTCTTTCCCTTTCTTTTCAGGCAAAAAGGCATTCATGTTTTGCTATCGGTATCTGTCTATCTCAATTTAATTTAACTTTAGCATGTTCATGGGTGCCCTTCCTAAGATATCCACCTTATTATCGCATCTTGCAGAACTAAGTCAAAACGAGGAAGAAAGACTACCTACAGCATGTTGAAAGTTGTATACACTTGCAGGTTCTTATCTCCTCTGATTGTTCCTATTCTTGTTATTTATAATGATGTAAAATTTAATGGTATTATATGTATTTAATATATCTTCTCTTAGTTAATTTATTGCTCAAAGGTTTCTGCTCAACACAAGTACATCAAGTTTATTCATTTTGCTTATTCATTTTATTTAAACCAACAATTTGAATACTCTCTCAACGCTGTTGTCTTCAATTCAAGTTACACTGCCAATCTACAAAAATATTCTCATCAGAAATTAGCTTAGTTATCCCGGAAACTATTTTAAATATTAACGTGCCTCTTAACAGCTTCGACTAATGAATTTTAGTGAATGCCTGACAGTAGCAGCAAGACAACAACAACTACAACAACAACGACAACGACAATGATTGTCGTCATTTGCCGGAGGAGGAGGAGGTGCTCGTTAGGAGGCCATCAAATTGCAAGGACTATTATCCTGTTGCTGTTGCGTGGGGCTGTGCTGAGCAAATTCATTTAGCTATCTCGTTGGCCGGAAACTGTTGGCGAGGTCATCAAATGAGCTGGCCAACTTAATTGAGCACTTCTGCCCAGTGGCTGTCAAACTGTAAACTCTTATTCGTGTTGAAATTTATTAGCCAGCAAAGTTTACTCCAAAATTCAAAGCGAATACACATTCCAAATATATTCGAACTTCCGTGGTCGAAGGAGGTACAGTCGAACTCACTCAATGATTCACTTATTCATTTGTGGCAGCACCCAAAAGTAGAAAACTTAATTTGCGAAAAAAAATGTTCTTTACTTTTCAATTGAATTTCCGTTTGTGAGAAAACTTTCTTTATACCAAACTTACTGTGGTATTTCCTTTGTGTGAGAGGGTCTTCTCTCTCTCTGTATATGTGTGTGTGAGTGTGAGTTACTCATTTCACACTCAATCACATTTCGGTTTTACATATTCAATTAGGTACATGGCCCATTGAAAAGTTGTCAGCAGCAGTGTGAAATTGCAGTGAAAAGTTGCCGAGCTCAAGAGTCTGGGATCATTGACAGAAATATCATAGAAACTTGTGATATTTTCCCATGTCATGTGATTAAAGTTTTACATGTTTCCTCACTCACTCACACACCCGTTGGGATGTGTCCCATTGACAAACAGCAGCAGTAAGCAAAATCCTTTTTATTATCTTTTTTGCTATTTGCATAAGCGAAGGAACCAAGTTTTATAACAATTCCTACAGCTGAGAGAACACAAAAGAAGACAAGCTAGCAATGACATACATATACATACATATGTAAGTGCCCCAGCATGTGTGGGTGTATGTGTGTGTGTTTGCGTGTGCAAGAAGTGTCTGTGTCAGTTAGCGCGTGTTGCTTTGTTACTAAACAAAAGTTAAGTCATAAATATTTTCCGAGTTTTTGACTTGAAATTTATCAACGATATCCGCCACACGCACACACAGAAGAACACAGACAGAGCTGGTATACAAATACATACATATATATTAATGATATATCTATGCCTGCACACGCAAGTTTTGTGCAAGATATATTTATGAAGTGTGGCAATTTGTCGCCTGTCGGTGGCAAGCAACGCGCACAGTGCTGCTAAAACTGTCAAATTTATTACCTCGATGCAACTCTTCTAGACTTATATAGTGTATGTACCTCTGCATACCTACTTTTTATCTTATTTATTTATTTATATTTTAATATCCTTCAGCATATTTTAAGACTCTTTAGATGCCCCCCAATTGCTGTCAAACTGTAACCTGCAACTTTATTTGACAGTTTTCTGTATCAAAGTAAAGCAACGCAAAGCTCTCAGTCTTTTTACCCAACTCAAGGCACAAAGTCGCAAGATTGTTGCAGCATTTCTGCTTAAGATGTTGCAGCTTTTTTGATCCTTTGACACACAATCCCCACCCCTGTTAATGAGCTGTTGACCTTTGTCAACTTTGACCGTCCTAAAAGGACAATCTTTAAACAGAATGAAACCTTTTATGCCAGGTGGAAAACGTAATTAAATGATGAGGCCAAACAGCTCGAAAGGCAGCAAATAAATGAATGAACACGAGATGAACGTCTTTTTTTACCTTACACATCATCAACGTGATCAACATGAACGTGATTTTAATTATGCGAATGCATTTAAAAGAATCAAGAAGAGATGCACACAGAACCCGTCAAGGACAATCGATAATCGAAGAAGCGAGAAAGTTAACCCGCGTTAAGTTTTCCCGAACGCGACAAAGGCATAAAAAATCATTGAGAAAAAGAAAGGAAAATTAATTAAAAAGCCAAGAAGAAGCCGTCTGAAAAGATACAGTAAGAAAAAAAGGTGGCAAATAGCCAAAAGGCAAATAACAAAGTGAAGCAGCGACAGGCCCGAAGAGGCTTTTCAATTAAATTGATGAGTGAAACTGTAGGCGGCAGACACAGCCAGAGAAAGATGGAACGAGTAAGAGAGACAGAGACAGAGACAGCAGATAACATTTATCACAACACGAACAATAGACGCAGCAGGAGAATGGCGGCTCTGCTATGTAAATACGGTTTGGCATAAGCTCCATCCACACACACACACACACAGAGACAGACAGACAATAGCCAGAAGGAAGTTGGTTCCTGCTGCCTTGCAAGCACCGATAAGCAATGACAAACAGCAGCTGGCCGGGCCAAGCCAACTCAAGTAGCTGCAGCTGACAGCCGGGAGCAGGAGGACTGCTCTGTGGCTGAGCTATGTATATACCCGGTATACCTGGCGGACCGGTGTCTACTCGGTTTACTCGCCTGTTGTACTCGCCATCCTGGCCCGTTGTCAGGCAAATTAATGCAGCGCATAAATTGCCTTTCGCGCTCTTATCTCACCAACTTGTGCGCCAAAAATGCATTTGTCAGAAGTTAGTTAGAGTGCCCCACCTCCCCCCATACCACACCACCACCCGCTACACCAGCTTATCTATTAAGGCAGAATTCTCGTTTAATTGGAAAGAGTAAATATTGAAAATTTCACTTATTTTACTCGAATATATTAACGTCATATTGATCTGCGGATATATACTGAATATATAATATAATAATAATCAACCTTATTAAACTGAAGACCTTAAAAACTTAAATACCTGCACTTCAAAATGTAATCCTCTTATATTCCCAACTCTTTAGGGAATATTTCGGTACCTTATCATCATAATTGCAGTGCCAGAAGTTTATATGGAGTAGCTGCTAATGCTGGGCAAACTTACACATCTAGCAGTGCCAACATTACACTGTGTTACATACTATACATACATATATAGTTTTCATTAAAACTTCGAGCAGAACATTTGACAATGCGTTGCTTGTGCGTTATTTACTATCGCGACAGAGAATGGGGAATGGGAATGAAGTAAAAAGGCAAGAGATATAGCTGCAATCGGGCAAAAGTTTATACTTATGTTACGCCCACTAAGAGGGAGACAAAGAGAGAAGAGAGAGAGGAAAATGGAGAAAGAGAAAGCGTAAAACAAAACAAATATTCGCGATGGGGAGTCGTCGCAATTCTACAGCAAATGGCAAAAAGTCGCCCATGCTGCATGTTTATTAATTTGTTTTTATTTTTGTTAGCTACTTGTGTTTCACTTGCAACTTGTTTGCTCAGTCAGTTGGATTTAGTTCTGCACAGTTTGTCAAAAAGCGAAATCTCTACAAATAGTCAACACCAACAACAAGCAAAAGTGGGAACAGGAAGAGAGAGAGACAGAGAAATGCGAGAATTATTAGCAGTAGCTTTTCTACTTCTCTCTTTCTAAGCATTTCGGTTTGGCAATAACTTGAAAAATGAAACTGTTTGAAAATTAAATCAACAGAAGTTATTTGACTTGAAGAAATTCTTTTCTATTTATTTTTGGTGCATAAAAGGAAAATCATTAAATTTAATGTTTCATTCTCAAAGACCTTAAAATCTTTTTCCTTACATAAATTAGCATTAAAAGTACTGAACATGTCGTTAAGAGCAATAGTTTAACAGTCATAACATTAGATAGGTATAACATACATTGTACAGTAACATGTTTGACGAATGACTTGAAGTTATGTTTGCTTAACAGTATAAGATTCAGTTTGAATCAAAACTTGTTCAATTTTATTTTAATAGATTTTTATACATTTTCGATATTAAGCGACTTTGCAAACTAAGAGAACTCAACTGACTTTACTTTCTACAAACTAACATAATGTTAAGATAAATTTACATAGAGTTAATGTATCTCCTTAACAGCATCACTTTTACAGTGATAAACTCATCCTGGTAGACATTTAATGTTAAATGAATCCATTTAACACATATTCAACTGTAGAAGTTCTCAGCTCTAAATGAGGCCAAGTTCTCATAGTTATACCTATCCGCTATCTATATATATATCTTTAGGTAAGTTGGTGGCACAAATGTCGCACTCGTTTCCCATTTCCGCTCGTTACAATTTCACAGCCATTTGACGTTGTCTAATTATGTAAATGTGCCATTTATTTTAACACTCTGGGCACACTGGAGCGAGATGGGGATACACTTGAACAATGCCATTTAAAATTAATTTTCAATTAACTTGCTGCCAACGGGAGACAAGAGAGAGGGAGAGAGAGAGAGAGAGAGAAAGGAACTTCAATAGTAATTCGAAGCATGGGGCAAGTGCAAAGTAAAAGATGTTAAATGAATTTGGTCGGGAGGTGAAACTTTTGCAGGGCATACAATAAATTGAGTTTTGGGCTTTGCCAATGGTGAATGATACTAATTTCAAGAGATAGAGCGAAAGAGATGGAAGGGAGAGAGAAAAAGAGACCAACTTAAGTTTTGTGAAACAAAAGACGCTGCGACAGTTTGGACTGAGCCTGAGCGCCTGAGCGTGTCTCAATTGAAAACTCAAATGGCAACTAAGACTTACGGGCTTAACCCCTGACAGCCACAAAGAGTAAGTTGAACGCGCTATATATACACTATATAGATATATGTATATATATATGTACTAGCTGTGTATGTATAGTTTATCTATGCATAGCTCCGTTTCGGGGCGATTTGTGTGCAACTTGACAGTCACTTAGTTGGGAATCGAGCGTCGAGCCCGTCTGGTTTCTGTTTCAATTGTCAGTTGTGGGATTTGATTAAACTTGCCCCAAGCACTTGAAACAGTTGCAATACCTGCGACTATCTCCAGACTACACGTACTCCTCCTCTGTCAATGATAGACTAGGAAAAATTAAACTTTGTCCAGGCACACACACACACAACTCTTACAGCATTGCTGTTGCTCTGCCATAACGTGAAAGTTACACAAATCTACACTGAATAGATTCCCATAGTTGAGTGTGTAGGTGTGTGTGGGTGGGTTTCTGTCTGTGGGACAAAGTTTTAATAGTCTCTACATTTGAGCTCTCTAATGATATGCTAAACTGTCAAACGAGAGGTGCTGCCTTTGAGTCTGCTCCTTTTTACCCCTTCGCATGCGGGCCAAACTGTTGCGATTTCAAAAGTTTGCCTTCAATTGATGCAGGTCTTTGGACTTAGTACTAGTTACAGCAGACCCTCAACAGCAATTGGGGCTACCGGTAAATTGGCTATTGGGCTACGCTCAAGTGAAGTTGGCCAAACACGACCACTTCGTTTACCCACTAAACAGTTTTAAGCTTGTAAAATCCATCAAAGATGTCGCTTGGCTTTTCTGACTTTAGGTGCAGATTTCAAGTCTCTTTGAATGTTCTCATTTCGAATCTACAACACCAATATCCCAATGGTATTCCTCAATAACTTTGATACGGTCAAGGCATCTCCTCACAGTTGTAAACCAGTATATGATTGGTTTTAGGACAGCATTGGGACAGCATTAGTGCTTTGTAGTCTGGGCAAAGTAGTCTAGTGAGAGTTGATAATTCAGTGGTTGACTACTGGCCTTAAGGCCTATATGTTATATGTTATTTTACAGCATTGTTTAAGGTGTTCGAAGGGCAGTTTAGTCTGTTTAGAGTTAACCTTGTGTGCTTACACTTTTGTTTGTTTATTTTAATTCGCCAGTTAGACAGGCAGCTCTCTAGGCCACGGGCTACATATATCCACTTAAAATCCTTGTCTTCAACAAATATAGAAGTTTTAACTAGATGTTGTTGTTTGTGGGAATATTAAAAGTACATAGGACGTATAACATTCCTTTAATCTAACATTTTCCTGAACTACATTGTGCTTTGCAATTAATTCCTATAAATTCTTTGACTAACAAATGATATATTATCTAAACTGTCTCAGCAATTATTGAGTTTTAACTAAGACAACTTACTTTAATCTATATATGCAATATATGTGGTATTTTATTTAAAGTGTTCATACACACAATAATTATTTATTTAATGGGTTCATTTTTTAGCTTATCAATAAATTGAAATTAAAAATCACAAAACTTTAAAAACACTTCACTCAATGCAGCTCGCTTGTAATCTCTCCCTTGATTGACAGTCTTTTGCTACCACCGTGTTACCCCCTTCTTAAGGTGCCAACTTGAGTGCTGCATCATATCGATATCTTAATACCAAATAATATATAATTAAAAACATAGTTCAATCGATACATCTCCCACTCCCATATATATATGAATGTTTCTTTTATAAATCTTAAGTAAATTAATATTTTTGAAATATGAAAATAAATATTTAATATTTATATATCATTCGCATAACTCACCTTGCCCAAATTGACGAAACCGTGCTCCTTGGCAACCGAGTCGGCAATGCCGTTCTGATCGCCATTAGGTATATGCACCGCCCAGGTGTGTGTGTAGTGGCCTGCATCGCCGCCTGCTGCTACTGCGTTTAACTGGCCACCGTTGCCAGCATTGCCATTGCCATTGCCATTGCCGTTCGTCTCATAGTCGAGCACATAGGGCGGCAGCAGAGGTGATTGGGCGTGGCCGGCATTAACTTTGGGCGCAATGTTGGTGGCCGCGAAACCGACATTTAAACTACATAAAAAAACTACGATTATAAATTGCAAAAGATGCGGCAATCGTTCCGCAGTCGCAGTCGCAGTCGACGTTTTTGAATGTCTGTGGCTGCGATTGCATTTCGTTTTGTGTTGCGTTAAAAAACTACTTTGCCATAAATTGCAATTGAAATTGAAATCTGTTTTTATATCACATTCAATGATTGTTTGTTGTTGTTGCTGCTGCTGTTGCCAGTTGGTAAATGTTGCTGCAACATTTGCACGCTTTTTTTTTGGTTGACAAGTTCTTTTGCTGGCAACATGTTGCCTTAAATGTGCCTTGTTGCTGCTCTGTTTGTTGCCCGCACTGTTGTTGCTGTTGCTGCTGTATCTACTGCTGCTACTGCTGCTGCTGCTACTGCTGCTGTTGTTGTTGTTGTTGTTGTTGCTTGGCTGCCTGCTCCATCGCACGACGTCGTTTTTCATTGTGCGTTCGATTGCTGCTTATAACTTCTGTGCGTTTCTCTGTGTGTGTGTGTGTGGCTTGTGCGAATGTGTGTATTAATGCTGTGTGTTGTTGCTGTTGTTGTTGTTGTTGTTGCTGTGTTGACTACGCACAGTTTCCAGTTTGCTGATGACGTTGAGTAGCTGCTGCTGTTGCTGCTTCGTTATCGCTTCAGTGTCGCCTTCGTGCTGTAAATAAGACACATGATTGAATGTTACATTACACATTAGCATGGCAATGTAATTGAGAAAGTAAATACTAAAAGTGTTTTATATTTTCTATTCCCTTGATATAATCAATGAAAGGAGTTAGCTATGAGTATGCAAACGAGTATAGAAGATATGAAAATCCAAGATGCTTATACTTATATTGATTGTGGATCGATTTTCAATTAAAATATGTAAGTTTGTTTGTATGAGCGCGCTAATCTCAGCAGCTTCATTTGCCAGAGATGCCAAATTTGACATGTAGGTTCTTCTCTAACATAAGCAGATAAAGCTTATCTCAAAATGTTGATTGCCACGCCCAACACGCCCGCATTATAATAAATTAACTTTCAATTATGATTCCAAAGCAAAGTCACAAAGATACAGATGTGACAAACATACAGAAGACTAGGCTATGCAACTGTTACTACACTGTTTAAATTGCATGTCAATCAAACTTAGAGTACAGAAGTAATTTAAAACACTGTCTTAACTCATTAGAAAGACCTCGATTCGACTACAAGTACAGTAGTAATTTTAATCACTTTCTTAAGCCATTAGAAACACCTTAATCCAACTACAAGTAAAGTAGTAATTCAACTTACTGTCTTAAGCCATTAGAAACACTTTCCCAGTGCTAACACATTTTCTTTTTCTTTACTTCGCTTTCAGCTCAATTAAATTTGCCTCATCTTGTTCACTTATCGTTTACAGGGTATAGCAAATTAATTGCCTGCAAATGACACAACCAATTTGTGATTTAATGCCCAAGGCAGAGAAAAAGAAATAAAGAAATTGGACTCAAAGACGGATGCAATAATGCCACAAACGATTTCGACCAAAACTCTGCTCATTAGCAGCAAAGCCGGACAAAAAAAAAACCGAACTTCTAATCAGAATCTCTGCAAGGAAGAGCGAACAAGAGACACAGAGAGAGAGGGAGGGAGAGAGGAAGGGAGGGATAGCTATGCCAAAAGTATTGCCTGTTCAAGTTGTAGGCCAGGCGTATTTCATGCCAATTCGTTCGTTCCGACAGATTTTTGGCATCGGGCAACCAAATCTCATTGATTGTCACCCCGGCATTGCAAATGAGCCTTTGCAATTGGCCGACAGTCCTATAGACGTTAGAGTCGGACAGTCAGCCAGTGGCAGTCACTAGCTTTTGACTAATGCCATTGTCAAAATATGCCCTGATGACTGATGATGGCCAGAGGGCACGCCCACAGTCCACCCAGCAAGAGAGCTTGCCTGCCAGACTGCCAAGCATCTCCGGCATTGACAGTTATATTTCCAGGCTATTGATTGAGGATTTGCAGGATTTGCAGATGTCGCGTAATTAAAGCCAGTGGGACAGCGGAAATGCGAAGCAGCAACCAGTGGCAGACAGAGACAGAGAGAGAGGGAGAGAGAGAGAGAGAAAGGGGGACTGAATAGTTACGACCATCATAGTGTGGAAGCTTGACACTGCTCCATGATGGGCTATGGTAATCAACAGTCGGGATAGGAAATTGAATTTTCATACGAAATTAACAACATTACACTGTGCTGCAAACATGTGAACTCTTATAGTTACTGGGTTCGATTGAAAGATACAAGTTTATGTTCTTAATTCAACACATACATATATGGACTTACTGATGTACTGCATAAGTCACTTTAACCTTGTTAATAAGTATCAATAAGTATTTAAAAATACTTCTAAAACTATCTAATCATCATGTGATAATTTGCTCTATTATATATAAATATATTTATTGATTTATAACAGTTTAAATAGCATTAAAACTTCCCACTTAGAGTTTGACGTGCCTAAGATCTTAAATACTAAATTTCACATCTATGGCTGAAGTAACAACAAAGATCAAAGAGAATTCCGTGCATTGCCTGCTTGAATTTATTTTATAGGGGGGGGGGGGGGGGGCCGGGGGGGGGGGGGGGGGGGGGGGGGGGTGGGGGGGGGCTGTGTGGGGCTCGGGGGGGGGGGGGGGTTTTGCGGGGGGGGGGGGGGGGGTGTGTTTTGGGGGGGGGGGGGTTTTTTTTTGTTTTTCTGGGTTTTTTTTTGTTTTTTTTTTTTTTTTTAGGGGGGGGGTTGGGGGGGGGGGGGGGGGGGGGGGGGGGGGGGGGGGGGGGGGGGGGGGGGGGGGGGGGGGGGTGTTTTTTTTTGTGTGGGGTGGCCGGCCGGGGGGGGGGGCCCCGCCCCCGGGCTGGGGGTTTGGGTTGTTTTGGTTTTGGGGGGGGGTTGGGGGGGGGGGGGGGGGGGCCCCGGGGGCGCGGGCCGTGGGGGGGGGGGGGGGGGCGGGGGGGGGGGGCCCCCCGGGGGGCCCTTTCTTGGGGGGGGCCGCGGGGGGGGGGGGGGGGGGGCTGGGGGGGGGGGGGGGGGGGGGGGGGGGGGGGGGCTTGGGGGGGGGTGGGGGGGGGGTGGGGGGGGGGGGGGGGGGGGGGGGGGGGGCGGGGGGGGGGGGGGCGGGGGGGGGGGGGCCGCCGGGGGGGGGGGGGGGGGGGGGGGGGCCGCCGGCCTTTTTTTTTCTTTTTTTTGTTTTTTTTCCCCCCCTTCCCCCCCCCCCTTTTTTTCTGGGTGGTTTGGGGGTGGGGGGGCCGCCCCCCGCCCGCGGGCGGGGGGGGGGGGGGCCCTTGGCGCCCCTTGGGGGGCCGCGCTGGGGGGGGGGGGGGGGGGGGGGGCGGGGGGGGGGGGCGCGGCGCCGGCCCCCCGCCCGGCCCCGGGGGCTGGGGGGGGGGGGGGGTGGCGCCCCCGGCCTGGCGGGCGCCCCCGCGGGCCCCCCGGGGCCCCCTTCTGGCCGGGGTGGGGGGGGGGGGGGCCCGGGCCGGGGCGGGGGGGGGGGGGGGGGGGGGGGGGGGGGGGGGGGTTTTTACTTTTTCCTTTTTTTTCTTTTCCTTCCCCTGTCCTTTTTTTTGGGCGGGGGCCGCCCCCCCCGGCGGGCCGGGCGGCCGGGGCCCGGGGCCCGGGGGGGGGCCGGGTGTGGGGGGGGGGGGGGGGCCGGCCCCTGGGGGGGCGGGCGGCGGGGCGGGGGGGGGGGGGGGGGGGGGGGGGGGCCGCCCCCCGGTTGGTTTGTTTTGGGGGGGGGGGGGTGCCGGGGGGTTGGGGGGGCCCCCGGGGCCCGGGGGGGGGGGGTTTGTTTTGTTTGTTTGTTTGTTTGGTTTCTTGCCTCCCCGGCTTGTGTTTTTTTTTCTTTTCTGTTTTGTGGGGTGGGGGGGGGGGGGGGGGGGGGGGCGGGGGGGCCGGTGGCTTTTCTTGCGGTGGCTGTTGTTTTTTTTTCTTTTGTTGCGGTGTTTTGTTTGTGGGTGGGGGGTGGGGGGGGGTGGGGGGCGGGGGGGGGGGGGGGCGTTGGCCTTGCCGCTGTTGGGGGGGGGGGGGGGGGGGGGGGGGGGGGGGGGGGGGGGGGGGGTTTTTCTTTTTTTTTTTGCCTGGCTGGGGGGGGTTAGGAATTATTGTTTTTTTTGGGGGGGGGGGGGGAGGGAAATTTTTTTTTTTCGGGGGGGGGAAAAAAATTTCCTTTTTGGCCAAGCCCCGGGGGGCCGGCGGCGGGTGGGGGGGGGGGGGATGGGGGGGGGGTTACCCCGGGCCCCCCCCCCACCCCCCCCGCTGTCCGAATTAGGGGGGGCCGTAATACCTAATCCATTCGAGTCTTCAACGTACGCTCAGTCAGTTTGTCGTGTTCGATAACATAGACAGTGGCACCCAAACCGGACATTGCATCACGATCCAGAGCAAAGACAATCGATTGTGAAATGATCTCGAACAATTGATTCGCATCCATATTCGGTTGCCACAATGTCTCACACATACCGTATATTTGTGCTCTACAATTGCCAGTAACCACAAAATCCTTGCTATGATTGACAAAGCCACATGAATCCATACTACAAATGTATGGCTTACAATTGTCAAACTCAAGACCCGCGACAATAGAGTCAATGTAGTAGGGCGCAAAACGATGCTCAAACATAAAAGTGGAGAGTAAATTTGTAAATTCTTGCGGTGCAATAATATGATCTCCATTGAGCTCCACAATATTCTTACGAAATGCCATACGATTGCGTACACTCAAGATATCTGATTGTAGTCCAGTCATACCGTGCATCAGATGAGGCGCAACATGAGAGACTTTCTTGAAATCCGCACAAATTGTTTGTCCCCCCTTTGCGGCGAATCGATGATCTGTTGCAATTGCTACACAATTTGCTCCACACATTGCCACAACGCAACCGTTGTCAAGATTCATTTTGGATTTTAGAAAAAAGTCGTAAAAAATATATGTATATACTTGAAAAACTGTCAACTTTGTGAGGTGAAACTAGAGAAGTGAAATGAATTGTCAGCAAAGCCAACTAACTGTCTGATTGGCATAACTTGCATCGAATGAACTTGTGCGACAAATTTTTTGGCTTGAATTGTAGCTATATTTTCGGGCAATATGGAAACTTTTTGGCCCTTAAAAAAGTCATTAAAAACTTGTACTAAAAGTTTCAGCACAGCCAAAAGCCCAATTCGAACTGTTCCTCTTATCGGCTGCAATACACATGGCTGCACACACTCACCCCCCGCACACACACAGATATAGTGAGACTGTCAGATGTGTATGGGTTTATTTGGCGCATCTTACGTGCAGATTGTGCATCGCATGCGCCTTTTGTACGCGACTTCCGCATTCAAGTCAGCGGGCCTCATTCCGCCTCCTCCCTCAACATACTCAACGGAAGTCTATCTTCGTCCCAACTGACACGAGGAAGACTCGTACTCGTGCTTTACTGCCATGACTCGAAGTGACTGGGTAAACTTTGACTTTGACTGACGGCATTTGTCAGCAGCAGACACAAAGTAATCATTACTTGAAGAGCGAGAGAGAGAGAGAGGAGAGAGGGAGAGCGGGAGAGCGGGAGAGCGGGAGCGCGCATTACGTCTGCACTTTCGTGTTCTGGCACACGGGCGCACTAAGCGTATACTTAATAATAAGAAAATAAGTGGCTGTCAAAGTGGGTGGCGGCCAAGGTGGGCCTGCAGAGCAACTATAGCAACAACCTAGCCTCACATGCCAACGAAGAGTGCAAAATGGTGTCAAAGTCAACAACAACAACAGCAACACAGCAGCAACAACAACAAACAACAGCAACATTTGCTCATCAAAGGTAGCACGATGCGAAAATGTTACTGCAAGTGAAACGATGACGTCGTCCCGTCTGCAACACTCCAAGTGTAAAGTGCTGCAACGTTATCTTGACAACTTGAGACAAATTGAGACGTTGTTTTCCTATTTTCCTGCGCTTTTCTTTTTTTCTCTCTTTGCATGCGAAGGACGCGTACAGCGAATTGATGTGGTCTGCGACGTGCTAGAGGGAAGGCAGGGTAAGCCATTTAGGGCAAGAAGAGTATTGAGAAGGGAAAGTTCGGCGTGTAACAGAAGTGAATTGGGGCAATTGCACAAGCAACTAGCTACGACTAATGAAGAAAAAGGGGAAGGTGAAGGAGGAAAGAAGTGGGAATCAAATATACTGATTAAATCAATTCGTTATGGTGATTGATTAGTGGCTTGCAAAGGATTTATTTATTATTATATTTATATTTTAATCTTTCATGTTCTTAAGTAACTTCAATCAATTGAGAACCGTTGAACTATTAAAAACTAAAAAAATATTTCACATATTAAATGAAATTTGAAATGGGGAAAACCTGATACCGACTTGGGGTGACTAAAAGAACTTAAACCTTCGATGCAGAGAAACTATTAAATTGATGATAAACATTTTATCGACAAACTGTTTCTTTTAATTTGTATAGTTTACATATCATAAATCATATTTTCACACCCTTTTGCGCTTAAGTCGTTCTCGCCTTTTATTTTAGCTCAGGATGCTTTGAGACTCTAAAGATACAAGCATTCATACAACTTCATTTCATTGCCTACTTCGCATGCAATCAATTGCATTGAATTCTCTCAATTACTATTGTTCTGTGAGTGAACCTCTTATATATACTTATAAAAGTAATAATAAAAGAAAATCTCTTCAAATTGGGCAAGCTCTACTTGCATTTTATATTAGTATAGATGATTGTACAGATATTTCCTATTGCAAAGCAAATTTAAACAATAACTGAGCATTTCCTACGGATCTTTGCATGCTATCTACAATACTGCGTTCCCTTATCAATTTAAACCCCTTTCCCAGCTGACTGGAGTTAGCGCACACATCAATCAAATCTAACAAAAGTGCACAACACAAATCCCAATTGCAGTTGGACACAAAAAACACGCCTCCCCAACCAGCTCAAATAAAAAATGTTTAACAACAAGTCAAGAAGTAACGGAGCTTAAAAGAAAGAAGTAGAAAAAGTGCGGGATAAATGGAGAATAGAAAAAAAAACAAACAAAACACAATTGCAGGCCAAAGAGGACGATGATAAGGATGCAGGACGACAGGAGCAGCAGCAGCAACCTGCAGCGGCTGATGCGCCCAGTTAAGCCGAAGAAGGACGATGAGGACGACTGCAGGCGCAGTTGGAGTAAACGCTCTGACACTTCGGTTGCCAGCACTGAGCTGAGTTCTTTGTGGTTGCCAGGAGCTCAGAGCTTAGAGCTAAGCATAGAGGAGTCGTCGTCGTCGTCGTCGTGGGTTATTGTATGTGTGGTGTCCATGCAAAACTCAGGCATGTCAAAACCAGAATGAGAGCATCGTTAGAGGGCTGCCAAGCAGACAGAGAGAGAGAGAGAGAGAGAGAGTGAGGCAGAGAGTGGTTGCACTTTGAAAACCGATGCCAAAACACATTAAGCTTATGTCTTTGAAGACGCCTGCAGCGGCAGTTAACAGCTTAAAAAAGGCTACAAGAGTCAAAAGCCAGCAAAAGCTGCAGAGCCGACGAGGAGAAGTGAGGGGAAAGAGCAGAGAGCAGAGAAAAGGCCTTTTGTTGATGTGTTTGTTGTGTTTTTCTTTGCAATGTGGCTTTTAGCAGTGTGTGTGTGTGTGTGTGTGGAATGAGTGTGGTGTGTGCGTAGGCTGTGTGTGTCAGTTCTCTCAGCAGGCAGTTGCTATCTCTCTCTCTCTCCCTATGCTCCCCTCCTTACTTGTTTAATGATAGTTTCCACTAAGCCAAATATGCAGTTTTCTAACGCGACTTTTTCAGCTCTTTTCTATTTTGTTCTCTGATTTCTTGTTCGTTTGGTTTTCTGGGTTTCAACCAACCTGCAAACGCGGCTGCAACTGGAGCACAAAGTCAACAAACAACAAGAGACGGGTTCGGTTAACGCCCGCAGAAAAGCGGCTGCATTTCTGTTTGCCTCATGCAAGTGAAAGGATGAGGGCAAAAATAAACTGTGAAAAAAGACGACATTAGGCAGAAAGGGAGTGCAGAGTGCAGAGAAAAGCAACGAACAAACACAAGCAACGATGCTGAGCGAGTATTTAGGCAAAGTGTCAGCCAAAGAAAGCGAAAAGTGAGGTGATTTATGATGTATCCCACTAAATTCGGGTGCTTGAACTCATCACAAGATACTTTATATAACATGCTTAGCGATAGCCTAACTGGGAAGTTAATTTAAAACTTCCCGCTTATTCTATTAAAGTTTTATGACTTTGTTAACCTTCTTTGATCAATAGTAGAACCACGGCTTCTGTAAATAACCTTATTTAAAGGTACATAGATAGTGTTGACCTGGTTAACCGATTACTATGTTCCATGTAGAATTAGTCGCATATGCCGTAAATTCCAGTTGCCACTTTTCCCCTTAATAGTTATAAATTGTGTTCATTTTTTCTGATCTTTTTAATGCCAATGTCTTGAGTTATGAGTCTGGATTATGGATTACTGTTATTATAGTCAGATAACTATTTTACAAAACATTTTACATTGATATTAGTAAAATTATCTGCAGTAAAAATTGCCCTAAACTTGCTAACGAACTTGAAACGAAATAACGAAATAATGATCGACCGTAAATAAATACAAGTTTCTGTGATCATAAGAAATTTTCTTTAATTAACAAAATTAACCAACTTTACTCTGCTTATGTTAACTTTCCTTTCTCCTTCAACTCTCCTTATGAACATATGGCGTGCGTATTATTATCACAACTCTCTCGCAGCAACTCAAGACAACTTCAGCCTTACAGCACAAGCGCCTTCTCCAATTATTATTGGCTTCGTTTCGGCTGAAATTTAATTATTAATTCTGTT
Organism: Zaprionus nigranus; assembly: GCA_018903425.1. NCBI lineage: Eukaryota > Metazoa > Arthropoda > Insecta > Diptera > Drosophilidae > Zaprionus > Zaprionus nigranus. The sequence goes on along the minus strand of JAEIGD010000001.1, from coordinate 7,916,070 downwards.
TGTGCAAATGAGTTCTTCGATACGAAAATGCATTAAGAACTTTATCGGATCATACAAATGACCGGCTGAAAATATAATTATTTCACCGCAAGCACCCAGCTCTGTGGGAACAACTGCACCCAGAGCCGTACACATACGTGTACACATGTATGCGTGCATATGTATGCAGATTTTTATAAGACAACTGGAGTATTGCATTAAAAATTTCTTTCGGCGCAGATTTCGCTTTTAATGGCCAAACACGAATGTGCATTAAGCGATATATAAATGAATGAAAGGAAGAAAGAAAGAAAGAAAGGAAAGAGCAGGAAAGGAAAGTGAAATAACAATGAAAAAGAAATGAAAAGCCTGCGTGGGAGGAACTTCTGCAATGCGATTTCCATTACGCTCAGGCAACTTAATTGATTTTCCATGGTCAGGCACAAAATAAATGAAAAACCGAGAGAGCCAGAGAAAGTGAGGTACACAGAGTAGAAGAAACTGAGTGAGTGAGTGAGACAATGAATGACAGCATTTCCTGCTCGACTTATTCATTTTTATGATTAACTCGAAAGCTCTGCACAAGACTCGCTTGCAAACTGGTTGAATATTGTGTGTTCTTCTATTCAAGCTGCTTCTATGACTGCTAATGCAGGCGCCTTGTGACGAAACAAAAGCGCGGGCCTAAAAGTATGCAACGCTTTGCGCAAATGCCAGCAACATGCAACAAAGACAACGCCTAGCTCAAGTGGCAGCCGGGGTAAAGAGCCTCTCAGCATCCATAACTCAACTCCAGCTCCAGCTCCAGCTCCATCAACTCTAGTTCCATCTCCATCACCAACTTCTACTTCAAGTTAAACTCGGCAGCGCGCGCTGCTCATAAACAACGCAGCATAATTATGCCCCGAGTTTCTTTCGACAATTTAACGCTAAAAGCGAAGCAGGATAAGCACAGATCAAGCTGGCTGCAACATACGACTGTCACATACCCTACTGTGATCGCTAATAAATCTTTGCACTGTATTCAAATTGAAAAGTGAACTCGAATTTGATTTTTTTAGAATAAAAGGTTGTTGAATAAGTCGTATTCGTGATGAATGAGTTTCCGTTTCGACTATTTTGTGTTTTAATTCATAGTAATGTTAATGTTAATATTAATTCAACAACATTTTTGTTTTTTCTTTGAATTAAGCTCATTTTTTTTAATTATTGACAGCCATTTAACGTAAATAAAATTTTAAAAGTCAAAGTAAAGAGCCCACTAACATCGAAAAGTCAAGTTAATCCTCTACATATAGAGTAACCATATTTTCAAGAAGAACTCTTTGAAAGACAACGCCAGCTGCAGTTCATATTCGAAAGAGCGTTGTATGAGGATGTTGGCGCTTGCCATTTGCCACTTGCTACTTGATGGTGATGCAAGGTGATGTTGCACGAATAGCAACAAGAAGCAGCAGCTACACTTAACAGCATTGCGTTTCGCTTTGATGGGCAACATTAACACTGACAAGGGAAATTAAAATGTTGCTAGTATTTTGTGTTGCAAGTTGTCGCTATTGTTGTTCCCTGAGTTGAGTTGTGGCACACTCATTTTGTACAGCAACAACTGGCCAACAAGCCCTCATCTATCCAGGCAAATGTAAATTAACAAATCAACAACTTAATATGCGCACTCTTTTCTACAGAAACAACAACAAAGCAAAGCAGCGGCAAATGGCAAAAGGAAAATCAGAAGCATTGAGAAGACAAAAAGCGAAGAGATTTTATAAAGATAGAAATATACCCCGCCATTTATTGTCTTCTTAGAAGGAAGAAATATAAGGAATATACAAAAAATTTTTTCTCTAATTTTAGTATCATTCACTTTTGATATTGAGAAGAATAGGAACACGACACTTCGTATTATTTAATTAATTTGTACTAATTCACTTCATTTGAAATATCTTTGAATTGCAAATTATAATATCGATTAATTATTTTCATGGCTAAATAGTATGGTAAAAAACGTGAAAAGGGCTAGATATTAATCTATAATGCAAAATCAAACCAAATTGTAGACCTCGAGTAAGCTAAATACTCCAATCGTATTAATAGGTCGGTCAGCATTTTACCTTATAATGAATATTTGAAATACTTTTCAACATAGAATGTAAAATATATTACTTTGTACTTTTGTTTGCCTTTAAGAAGCAAAGAAAGGCGTGCTTGAATTTGTTTGTATTCTAATTGTTAGAAATTTTAAAATTATATTTGAATTATCTTCATTCATGTCATTTTCAATAAACTTTCCCGCTCTGTCCAACAGTTAATTTAAGCACTCCTGCTAATATACAGGGTATTTCTTTGTACAATACTAGCTTTGTTCCGCACACACTCATACAGCCATTCTTTCGTTATTAGTATGCACAGCATGCTGCATATTCCTATGGTTGTTTGTTGAAATTTATGCGTGTCTATTCATTGCTTGCTCTATCTGCTGCTGCTCCTCTATGGCCCTCTCTCCTGCCCCCTCTTCTGTGCCATATACTCTTTCACTTCCGTTCACTCTCTCGTTTTACTGGCAACTTACACACCTCGCACAGTTTTTCTGGCGCCGCGTGTTGTCGTTCCAATTAAATTTGGCGCCAAAATGTATGCAGTGGTTTTTTTCGGCGCTCCAAATTTGGCAGTTCGACGGCAAAGCTGCGAGATTAGTTTGACAGAACTTACGCTCTATAAAAAACATTGTTTTTTTTTTGACTTTAAAACAATTTTCGTATTTGATTTTGTTATAAACTTTTGATTGTTTTAGCAGTTTTCAAGCTAAATTCCGCGCTGCACTAAGGCAGCACTGGCAAATTGTCATGAAGTTTACACCGTTTCGGCTTTGCAAGTTTGTAACGTCAATAAAAATTAACCCAAAAAGCCAAAGAGCTGCAACTCGCTAACCAAGGTGTGTTTGTGTGTGTGTGTGTGTGTAATTCAAACAATTAGAAAGTTAGCGCTTGGTTTGCTGTTTGTTTCATTGTTCAGATTGTTGCACAAACTTTTCGTGTTGCTTGTTTTATTTGCATGACAAATGTTGTTGTCGCTGTCGTTTTATAGTATATGTTAGTAGTAGTTGTTGTTGCTGTTGTGGCAGCTACTGCTGTTGCATCTTGTTTGGCGCTGCCACGAAACTATCGGCAAAGTTGCCGGTGTTGACTTTTTGACAGCGAACCCAGCGCGTGCACTACTCCACAATCTCTGCGGCCATGTACAGCTGTTTATGAGTTGTTGCCCTCTTACCCTACCTTGCCCCTTTAGGGCATGCCTCATCTCTTCCTCATCTCGCGTGGCAACCTCTTCAAAGCCACCTCATGCAGCTCTTCAGTAACATATTTGCACAAAGCGCTTCATAAGCAGCCGTATCCTCGCGACTCTTCTTGCTGATGCAGCACAATGTGCAACAACTCTCACCGACCCCCCTTTGCACTCCCCTGCCTGTCATCCCTAAGCTTGTTTGAGTGCAAAGCTTAGCATCGCATACTGCAAGTACTCCCTATGCTCTTACGCCCCCTCCACCTCCCTCCCTCTTTCTGTATCCTGATCCTGCTGCATATGTTCAAACTCAAATGCAGCTGCTTTCGTCTACTTCAAGTTCTTAAAATTTCACTAGTTAACAAAAAAATACATTTTTGCAGCGAACGTCAGCGTATTTTATTTTTTGCTTTCTCTACCCCCTCAAAACTGGCAACAAATTTATAATTCCTAGCTAGATTTTAATACCCACCGAGCGAGGGTATCTGCCATGGCGAGTAAGCCTCAATTTTAACAATAGTCTCACTTCTTTTTCTACTCTTCTATTTTTTTTGGATTTTTTTATCGAATTTTTTGCTGTTGCTGCGCATTTCGCTGACAGCGGGAAATACTAATTTTCCAGTTATTAGCGAAATGTCAAAACAAATGACAGCGCGGATTTTACCCAATAGCAGCTTGCCAGCATTGTTTATTCATGTGTGTGCATGTGTGTGCTTCTATATGCAAGCATGTGCATGTGTGTGTTTAAGCATTAAATACTTTTAGTTGCAGTTTTCCTAATGGCTTTATTCGTATGAGTTTAACAACAAATTACACTGTCCTTTTTTTTCGTTGCTCGTTTAAAATGAAAAGAGAACCAGTAAGAAAGCAAGAAACAAAGCATCCAATGTAATGGAATCACTATCTAGTTATAATCTGCAAATAAAAACACAATACTGAAGGTAAAAAAATTTAAAATTACTGGAAAATTAAGTTAGCAGGTACCTTTTGCACAGAATCAGAGTATTGATTAAGATTATTATAGATATCTTAATTCATGTAATCTCAATATAGTGAAAATATCGTGATAAATATTGCACACTTCCAAAACCAGCTTAATTGTTTTTATCTCCACACACACAGACTCTCTATGGCCTCAAATAATATACTTTATGGGGTCTCCGAGCCTCCTTCTGCCTGTTACATACATTTGCATATATACCTTTTTGACCATTTTTCGGGATAAAAGAGAGGAATCTATGCATAAGAAGAGCCTAATTGAATACTAATAAAATAAAGGGGTATTTTCGATTTTAATAATTTTACTTAAATCATGTAATCATATAGTTATCGGATACATCTGCTTATTTTTTTTTATCTACACTCAAGTTTCTAGGCTTAATACTAGTCTAGTTGTTTAACATATATATACATATATATCTTATACTAGAGGCAAATTCAATATAATATATTTTTTAAGGAAATTTACAATCCAAAATTCTTATAGAATAACTTCAAATTAAGTTCAACTAAGCGCAAATCGTGAACAATCAAAGTATAAACAAAAATGTTCAACATTTTTATTGCTTTCTATAGCATAAATAATCTGTTGGCAATATCTAATTCTTTATGTCTATGCCATAAATTGCGTATACAATTCCAGCTCTGCCATACACTCGCACATACCATGTATGTAAATATCTTTCGCAGATAAAATCTTGCGCCTTGTTTGCCATTTGTCATTGCGCGCAATGGCGGCCAATAAACAAGTCACCAAAATACGACTGACAATATGCAAAAGAAAAGCCCAAGGCGGCGGCATTTTCTTGGACTAGCGCACACACACACACACATACGCAAACATACAGGGAGGCCCCAGCGTCCTGCTAAACAAAGCGCACTCAGCGCGACTCTCGAGTGCGCTGAAAAGTATGCAACAGCATTTGCAAAAGCTGCAAATGGATCGCAGCTTTAAATGAACGAATGAAACAAATTGATATCCAAATGTGCACACACAGGGGAAGACAGAGAAAGACTGAGCGAGAGAAAGGGAGAGAGAGAGAGGGAGAGAGAGGGAGAGAGTAAAAGGAAATGTAACAAAATACAAGACGCAATGCAGGCATGCTTGCTGCAACGACGGCTGCATACCCTGCCATAGAACAAAGGCAGCCCCCACACAAGTCTAGCTCTCATCTCACATTACTGTGTGTTGCACATAGCACATTGGCCTTACACCCCAACGAAGCGTATCATAGCGACAAAGCGCTGCACACTGTAGCGAAGGACTCACGAGTAAGCAGCTTGGCTAAGCGATATCCACTTCCGTTTGCTATTGTGCTGCCTCCTCCACCTCATTCCCCACCCACACCTCCTCCTACTCACTCGCTTTGTGTTGCACACTGACAGCTGCAACTGGCGCCTGGCAACATTTGGCTGCAAATCAGGTTCGTAATGTTTCCGCTACAGTTGTTGGCCAACAAAAAATAATATGAAATAATATTACGTATACGCCTACAACGTGCTATCAATAATTTTACAGCGGTTTATGGTCACGCCTCTGCCTCACAAATAAAGCCAAATTCAATTTATACCAATAAGCCTACTCCAGTTAGCAAGAGAAGAGTATACGAACGTAAAGATACCCAACAATTCCGCTTCAAATTAGTTTGCAAATCTTCTAGTTAGCTTAATTTCTCCCCCACTGTATATCTTTTATTTACAGGATATTCATCAGCGCAGCAGCCTCAAGGGTAATGCAAAAATTTCTTGCCAGCAGAAAAAAAGCGTAAAAACTTTTGCACGGAATTCAATTTGTAAGGCGTTTTTTTGAGGCTTTTTCCTCTACTCATCAGCTGGTGAAATTTTCTCAACAAAACTTTTCACATTGATTGAAATGTGAAGGCGCACAAAGACCCATACAAATCAATAATAATGAAGAAGAAGACGAAAAAGAAGAACGACAACCAAGCGGAACATCTCTAGCATTATCACAATAAACAAATATTTAAAAGATCGGGGGCGGGGGGGCCCGCGGCCGGGGGGGCCGCCCCCCCCACCCCCCCCACCACTTCTTATATATCTAATAAACTTGCAAAGTGCAAATTCAGTTGTCGAACTAATGAGCATTTCGTTCACCCTCCGGGTTCAACATGCTGGAAAAATGTTTTGTTTGCCAGTCGGGGCAAGCAAAAGTCGTGACAGGCTGTAAAGAAAACTTTAAATGATTTTCCTGGGTCAGCGCGCTGGCCAAATGTTGTGGAAGTTTTCACAACGAATTAAACAGAATCTGAACTTTACAATTGCTTCATTCGCTGGTAGAATAAAAATTTGTCAGATAAATGAAATGTGCATAATGTGCCGCATACACTGTCAAGTTTAATATAATACATCAAGTATAAGGAGTGTGAACAGAGAAAAACTATTACACTCGTTACATTGCAGTGTAAATACTTGTATAATAGAGATAATATTTTATATAATATATCTATATAAAATATATGATTTTATATGCGGAATTCGAGCTAAAATCTTGCACTTTTCTATAACAAAATATCTTTCCCTTTACTTCATTCTCAACTGTCGACTTCATTTAGTTGAAGCACCATCACTTAATCAACTTGATTCAGAGCCAGAAAATCAAACTAAACGAGTTACAGAAGTACACTCAATGTATGAATACAGTATGCAGTGCACTCGAAACCGCAATGAATGATTTGTCGGCACTCGAAAGTGACGCAAAACGAGAACGAAAAGAAAAATAAACGATGCCATTCAAGCGTAAATGGGCATCAAATGCGAAAAATTGAACTTCCAACGATTTTCGGACACTCAAAAATTCACAAAAGCAATCAATGAAAGGAGAAAGCCAGGCAAGGATAACAACAAGGTAAACAAGAAGTGAAATGCCCAGGCAAAGGGCATAGCTTACAAAGCACACACTCACAGACAAAAGGAGACAGAGCGAGGCAGAGAGAGGGAAAGAGAGAGAGAGAAAGAGGAGGTAAGCTAGACTGGTAATGGGGGCATGGCAATGAGGATGATACAGATATGCGCTGAAATGGTCTAGTGAATCGGCTGGGGCTACCTGTCGACAGCCGCCTCTGCTGCCATTCAGCATCATGACTTAATAAATACGTGGCCAGGTAGCCAGGTGGCCAGGTAGCCAGGTGGCCAGGTGTCCACACGGACAGGTGTTAGCGCCGTCTCTGTGAACAGAAGAGGCATTTTCGTCCGATTGCCCACGAAATCGACAAAAATGAAGTTGAAAATCCGTTGAAGGCTTTTGTGTACCTTCAGTTCCCCCCCCATCTACAATTCCTCGTTCCCAGCTTTTCAATACTGATTGATGCCTTCTGATTGAATGAAAACTCCGAATGGCAATGCGGCACACGGTGCCAACAAAAGGCCCAGGCGTGCTAGGCGGAATTGTTGGAATTCACGGCTGTCAGCTGAGCAAGCGCCACAAAATATGATTGTTCTCTCTCTCTCCCTCTTTCTCTCTACCTTCCACCCTCTCTCTCCCTCTGTCGCTCTGTCGTTTTCCCTGTTAAACAATCCCAGCCAGCCTTCTGCGCCTCCTTTCGTTTTTTCTTTCACACGCATACAACAATAACAATAAAAGTAGCCTGCTTCCCCTGCTGCCCATTTTCCCTCCTTCCCATTTTCCTGCTGATTTCTGGTGTCTGTCTGGTTTATGCTTTTCCCTTCTCCACACTCTCTTCCCTCTTTTATGTGTTTTCGGTTTGCTGTCGTGCAACTTTAAACAGTTTGCTGGCATGCACAAACATGTCTGCAGAGCCGCCATTTTTATTTGCCATTAAAAAACATGTCTGCCTGCCCTAGTGGCAGCAACAATGGCAAAATATGTTCGAAATATGTTTCTAATTGCCAGTGCACGATATGTGACAAGAGAGAGACAGAGAGAGGGGAGAGAGAGGGCGAGAGAGGGGCGGCCAGACAGCAAGCAGGAGTATAACACACTGCAAATTTTCACATTTTCATTTTTTACTCCCATCAAGACGTGCTCTGATTTTTAGTGCCTGCTTTTTCATACCTTCCTCTCCCTCTCTCAATCTCTCTCTCTCTCTTTCCCTCTTCCACTATCTATCATCAGGAAAAACGAGTGTAATCAAATTCCGCTGAATGCCATGCTATGCATATTGATAAGCCCTTGTCAGACAGACAGATGTCGAAATTGATATGTGGCGAGAGTCAAATAGTTCAAAATATTTACAGGCTTAGCTGATAGTGTGGTGGGGGGAGGGGGAATAGTTAGGTTATATGATAAAACTGTTACCTGTTGTTATTATATTATATCAAACATTTGCCAGTTGGGCTTACCTGCAATGAGAAGAGAGAGAGAGAGAAAGAAATGAATATTTATAAGTTCAGTTTAGATAAATAGAATTCAATTTGATTCCCTGCCTAAAAAACTTAATAAAATTTAAATATCAATTTGTTATCTACATATATATTTAAATTGTATATAGACAACAGCTGGACTAGAAACTGCAATCGAAAGGAAAACGCAAACGTAAACACAAAAAAACAAATTGAAATGCGGTCTGCCTTCCTCAGCTCAGTTTATGGAATTTTATGCAAAGTATTTGCATATTAAATGACAGCAGGAGAGAGAGGGGGAGAGAGAGAGAGAGAGGAGGAGAAAGGGATAGAGGTAAAAAATTACATAAATAAACCAATAAACGAGTTGGCATAAACAAAAGCAAATGTCAATAGATTTCCATGGCGGCAAATGCTTACGGCTTCAAGAAGCTGACATTGCGCATACGGCGCGTGGTCTGCATTCAATTACAACCCAAGATGATAAAGGCAGAATGATGAGAGCAAGCAGTATGATGAGATGCTGCCTTGATGATAAGCTGCCTTCGCCTTCGCCTCCATCTCGGCCTCCGCCCCTTGCATTAAGAGGCGCAACTTTTGCCGCTCAAGTCAAGATAAGTATTGATCCAACGTTTGTTTCGTTTCTGCCTTTGGGCTTTATTTGCTAATGCTTTGTCATTGCATTGGATTTTGGCCAGCCAGCCGACGGTGCTTATTGAAATGTCAACTGTCATTCGGTTCAGCTTTGGCAGGGTTGCCCTCTACATTCAGATAATATATATAGAAAACTCGCATGCCGAAACTCGTTTGCATCACAAAGTGCTGAGCTGACAGGCTTGCGAGTCTTAGAGTTTCCTTTAACTTTGATGTTTTTCTGCTTTCCTTTTCGTTAGATACCCTGCAGAAAATGTGGCAATTGTAAAAGGGTAGTTTGTTTAAGGCAAGACAACTTTATTTATCAACTAAGTAGATTCTATTCAAGGATATCAAAGCATTTCCTTTAAAGTATATATGGTGTATATGGTACATATGTATATTTATATATCCAAGGTATCTTTAGTATCTAAAGCATCTTAGATACCTTAGGTATCTTCAAGTTGTGCGGATATTCGTAACTTTGTTTTGCCTATAGGCTTTTTAAATGCTTCCTTCAAGTAAGCTTGCTCTACCCCTCTGACTCACTAAGTTTCCCTTCTTTATATTTATTTTTCTCTTTCTTTCTTTCATTCTCTCGTTCACTTTCACTTACTCTCTTTCCCCTCTCTAACTGTCTACTTGCCATTGATGTTTGTCTTTTGCCGTCTGCTACTAATTCAACTGAACTTGTATGTCTTTCCACTCCATTAATTAAACGTTTCAATTGAGCTTTCCTCTCCGGCCAAATTTCAACCGAGTTTTAATTTTGTGTATTTTGTTAGCTCCTGCGGCAATTACGACCTTCTCTTTACAGTCTCTGACGGTGCATGTGTGACTGTATGTGTGTGTGTATGCGTGTGTGTGTGGCAAATGAAATATATTTATATTCTCACATGCTTTCACATTTTGATTTAAATGCATTTTTGCGGGTCTTCTTTTACAATAATAACGCATTTAATTGAGCTGAAAAATTACCACACACACACGTACATCCACACTCACACGCGCACACCCACACACACACACCCAACCACAAATTGATTAACTGAAGCACAGATGCCCCGCAGTCGACACGCTTTTCCGTTGGCAAAAGCAATAAATGAAAATAATTTCCTGCATGGCGGCGACAAAGCGAAAATCATTTTAAATAAGGCATAAAAACGCATTAAAGGCGACACCTTTCTCGGAGTATGAAACGCACACAGACCTTCTACAGCTTAAAACACACACACATATACAAACAGACACAGTCTGTGAGTGTTGAGCAACAACAAAAGTGTCACCTCGCATTATTTACTTCGCCGCTTGCTGTCGCCTTGGCCGCATTAAGCACAACTTGTTTATTCCTCATGTACATGAACAGCAGAAATTATCGAAGAGACAGAGCAGCAGTGAAGAATAAACCTCTTCATAATTAAGACAATTCATTGTAACAGCACTTAACAAAATATTGAAAATAAATATATATATTAAAAAGAAGAACAAGGTCTACCTTTATGCACGCCGAAGGCTTTGTACCTTTGCAGGTTCTTATATAATATTATTATTATTATATATATTATTATATTATATATTATTATTATGATATATTATTATTATTATTATTATTATTATTAATATATTATTATTATTATTATTATTATATATGTACATATTATTATTATTAATATACACAACCCCTCAGGCATATCTCGGAATTTAAGATGACAGCAGTTTAAACAAATTTAAGACATTATATATACAAAATATATTCTATAATATAATATTAAAACAACATTCATAAAGTATATGCATATTACTTCAATTATTATTTAAATTAATTACTATAATATTCTGTATTGTTTATCACTTTGAAAGCCAAGCGAAAACAAATGACAGAACACTCGAAATTTGCTGACACACTAAGTGCTGCCAGGAGAACCAATTGCACTCACAGGCACACGCACACACACGCACACACACAAACACAGACACACAGACGCACACAGAGAAACATATAAAGTGATAAGCAGCCGCAGGGCGGACGGTGATGTCGTTGTTGTCTGTCTGGCATGCAAATAAAATTGCGTATACGCCCTGCGTGCGTACGTCTGAGTGCGTCTGTCTACGGTGTATGTATGTGTGTGTGTATAAGTGTGTGCATCGGTGTTTGTTTACAGCTTTGGGTGTTTGCGGTGCCGGCTGCCAGCTCAAGTGTGTGTGCGTGTCTGTCTGTTTTGTATGTCTGCTTCTGTGTTTGTTGCCCTTCCTTATGTTAACATTCTATGTCTCTTTCTTCCCCTCTCTGTCTCTCTCTCTTTCTTTTAGTCCTGCTTTGGCTGTGTGAGCTTGCATACATTTCGGCGATAATATACAAGAAATTGTATCTGACAAAAATTGTTTTTTAAAACGTTGCGTGCCCCGCAGCTGCTTTGACAAAGGCAGAAGCAGAAAAAAGCATAAAATATGCCGCAAAACCAAGGCAATTTTATACGCGTAGGTAATAAAAATGCAATATAATTCCAATATAAATGTTTAGCAGGAGGAGGAGCAGAAGGGAACAGCAGACCTTGTGTGGGTGGGCACAGTTCAACAAGCAAAGAGCTGTAATCTAAAAGTTTCAATTGCAGCAAGTCGCCAACGCTTTTGGGAGATGACCAGTTAACATGGTGTTTGCGGTTGGTGGCTTATTGATAACAATTGTTTAGACAAATTTAAAATAAACGAGGAAGAAATGCATGCCGAAAGTTGTATACCCGTAACAGGTTCTTATCTTCTCCGATCGTTCCAATAACGTAACTTAACGGAGTTATTTCGATAACTCTGTTGATGCTGATTCAGAATAAATATAACATAATCATTTCCAATGCAAAGCATGCAACCAAATGAATCATTTTTACTTGAACTTCAATATCAACTTTGGTTTCAGCTCTTATATAGCCACATTACCATTTAATGGCTGCTGTTTAATAGCCTTAAAAGCAGGAAGCATTCACTGATTCTTAAGCGTTCTATCCATAATTTTTTGTCATTAAAACCAAACTGATTTCAGCTGCTTAGCCAGGCATCGTTAAAATATCTGCGGCGGCAATATTAACTGAGTATCGCTTAATGCAGGGAAGTATGTACCACAAGTGTGTGTGTGTATGTATGGGTGTCTGCGTGTACACTGTCTGGTATGATGACATGTTGTTATTAATTTATTTTTATGTTTAATAACATACGCCATGCAACGGTCGTTCGGCTGGCGCCAAAGTGATAACCATAACAATATCGTCAATGGGGTTGTAAATTATGGAAAACTTCATATAGAAGCATCATTTAAGCACACCCACACACACACACACAAGACATCTCACTGATACTTAAACCCAGTTGGCTATCGATGATTCCTTCAGAGCGTACAATTAAAGTTTGCGGTTAGATTCGTTTGGCAAATGAATGGAATGAAAATTTGTAAATGGCCTCAACTTTCCACACAGTTTTCTCAGCTGGATTGAGGTTACTTAATTAATAGCAATCTGATTAATTAGTATTTGCGTGAGAAATCCGTTCTGTGTGCCTGTGTGTGAGTGTATGTGTATGTGTGTGCGTGAAATCGATTGCATTAAAGTTGCGTTTCGATTGCAAATTGACATTAATTTCATTAGTCAAAGGCCCTGCGGCAATCGTCTGCGCCCAGGGTTTCAGTGATGTCAGTTTAGCCTTTATCGGACAGCTAGCAATAATATCGAAATATATCGGAAATCTGTACTATTTTTGTTGTTTCAAATAAAATTGTTTTTTAAAGATGATGATATACATATATAAATAATTTACTAATATAATATACAAACTCTATTCCGTGTTATTGATTCGCCCATCGCAGTATGTTCGATTAAATTGCACAATTTCGATTACGCGCATCTTGAAATTATCGATAAAGCTAAGAAACTATTGTAAATTTATAAAATTTAAGCATTTTTGAAGTTAATAAACATATGTTGTATTTCTGTACTGTATTCTAAGTTCTTTTCCGATATATTTCATTTCAACTGTCCTGTCGCTGTGTAGTATTGCTGTCAACACTGCTGTGTATATAATTGCCCCAAAAACCGCATGGCAAAAGGCTACACTCTCGCACATATTGTGGCATTTCCTTAATGACACTTGAAAGCGAACAAATTATTGAGGGAAACCGCATTGCTGCGTAGACTAGGCTGTAAAATTGAATGCGTAGTTCAATTATGTTTTCAATTAGGCGCTGCAGGGCCTTAAGTACAAGTATTGCAGTGTATTAAATGCAATTGTCAACTTTGATGGCAAATTTCAATTGGAGAACGAATAGTTTATTAGATCACACACTGAATTAAGTGTCTATATTCAGGGGAAATCTTATAATATGCAGGTAACTTCTATTGCAGTCTATAAGCCTTCTTCACAGTCATCTACCAAGGTTAATTACCTGAACCTATGCGACTCTTTGCAACTCTTGCAAATATTTGCCTAAAAATACTTAAGACTCAATTCTACTCTCATTGTGTGCACTTTAATTAAGTAATTATGGCATGCGGTGCATGGTAAATATAGATAGCAAAATAATCGTTAGTTTGCATAGCATGCACAAGTAAACAAAATTCTCATTTGTTTTAATTAATTTATGGCTGTCGAGCCCAGCAAAATCAATAAATGAACGCAAGACGGCCGTAGCACCAATGCCATGTGAACCCCAGTTCCAGCCACCTATTTCTCACTCTCTCTCTCTCCCTCTCTCTCTCCATCTACTGCCCATCACTTAAATAGAATGATTCGAAACAGACAAGTCCCTTAAAGTTGCAAATATTTTGCCCACTTTCTCGTTGATATTCCAAAATTCCAAGCTAAAATAAGTTGAATATAACGTTAAGAACGACTGAAATATGCTCTGTAAAAGTTACACCATAAATATGCAGAACATACTTACATAAATTGCCAGTTATTGAGATGAGAAAAATGAGAATTGTACTTTACTATGTTCCATTGAACTGAGGTTAGAATCCAATAAGAAATTTCAATGTATTCATTTGCCATAACATTTGTAAGGTACACATGTAAGGACAGTTTCAAAGAGGGAGTAAGGTATTGGGTTACACATGTACAAGAAACTGAAACTGGGAATATTTACTAAAAAAGGAAAATGTCAACGATGCAAATTGAAAGAGCACAAAAGGGCAACTTTGTGTATGCATGTGTGTGTGCGAATTGCCACATATGTATGTGCATGCAAATGAATTGTGAAACTGATAAAATTTCAATTAAAATGCTGCTTGTTACACACAGTGGAACAAAGTCAAGTGGCATGCAGAGGGCGACAGCAGAGGTCAGGCAACCAGCAGGGGGGGCGTCAACTGCAACTGATCTTTCAATTAGAAAATTAAATTCCCAGCAAGTAATAAAGGTTATTTAATCTATATAGTTCTGCACTATGATAATCAACACTTATATGAATGCAAATGCGAGTGAATAAGGCGACTGACTATATTTGCTCAGTAAATATAGAAATTACATTTAAATTATAAAAATAAAAGGTGTGTCAACGTTTACGAATAAATGAATTCATAACCTAAACAAGTGCAAATATAAAACTTTGAGCTGAAAACACTGTAAGCTAGCATAAAGTATTAAAAAATTGTATTTGTAATTAAAGTAAAGCTTTAATTTTCTCTTTCTATTATTATTCCATAAGGGATCAGATATAGAATTTAATCTATAACCTAATGAGAGTCTCGTGTGGTCTAAAAATATACTTATAAGTATTTCCATTGTCTTATTCAGTTATTAAAGGGAAAACATTAATTTCGCAGTGCCCAAAAGTTGGCTATATAAAACATTTTACACAACATACCCTAAGTTTCCCTATAACAAACCACATGTTTTTTGTTAATTTGACTAGCGTAAAGCTAACTCAAGATAATTTCTAATTTACCGCACGGTTGACAGCACTTAATTAGCAATCCGGCAATCTGGAAATCTGGCAATCAATTTTGATTGGAAACTATAAAACGCACACAAATTTCAAAAGTCAACCAGCCATTAAAACGAATGAGAGAAGAGAGACAGAGGGAGAGGGCGACAGAGGAACAGGGTCAGAGGGTGCACAAAAAAAGGCCAAAAACTAATTTATGTTAACGTTTCGAATTTCGTTCACCCTTTCCGTGTTATACCTTCCGTTCAATTATGCGTATAAATTATAAAATTTAATCAACGAAAATTGAACAGCAAAAAACCAAAAGAGATATAAAAACAAAAAGGGGGTGTCAAACAGATAGCAACAGTTGGTCGTGTCGATATCGACGACAAGCGGCTTTTTATGCAAATCGAGTTAGAGCACCTTCAAAGAGTTGCCCTACAGAGAGGGGGAGAAAGGAGAGAGAGAGAGAAAGGGAGAGGGAGAGAACAGCAGCGCAGGTGGTCAACGGCAACAATTTTAATTGACAATTGTTGTCGCTATGCCAAGAGTGTGGACCCACTTGGTTGGGTATCTATGCGATGGTATCGCAGCACCCCCTCAGCCATAGCACCATTTACTGCCCTCGCATGCCCCTTCGTTTACCCCAATAATACCCTATCAGTATCAGCACAGGGAAGCACATCAATTTATGCGTGGTCGCGTCAAAATTTTCAACTGCTCATTGCGGATTTGTTGCTGTGGCCGCATGGGCGTAGGACTGTTAAATAGGGTAGGGGCGTGTACGTGTACGTGGGGGTCGAACGTGATGCCTGTGTTTATACAGATTTTAGAAAAGGGCAATGTATCCCCAAATTGAAATCAATTGAATTTGCAGTAAACACAAGAGCGTAATCGATTCACTGAGAACATTTAACAAGTGGAATGAAAATTATACTATATTACGAGCAACGGATATGCACGGTTGATTACATGAGTGTATAATGAAAGTCTTGGACATTATATGAGCATAAAGATATCAAGGAACTTGTAAAATATGGAAATGAATTAAGGTTCATATGTAAATCAAATTATTGCATATTCATTATCATTCTTGTTTTATATACAGAGAATAATATTAACATCACTTTTAGATGCACTTTTAACTCTTAACAAAATGTGAATCCATATAGTATCATCTACAGTACGTTTAGTTCAATTTCAGATCTAGAAACGGAGCCTGAAATTGGGACAAAGGCAAGGGGGCGGTAGTAGTTTTTCATTTGCAGCTTCTAATCGAATAGGCAAATACCGCAACGTGGCACTAACTCACTATTTCCCGTGTATTCTCCATTCCTTTCTCTATCTCTCTTTCACACACAAACACACATACACACACACTGACGTAAGTGTAAATACAAATGTTGGCACACACACAAGCGCATAAATTACTTGTTCGAATGCGCAACACAAACTTCGCACACACACACATATAGTTAACGCGCGTACGTACTTGTGTGTGGGTGTGTGTGCGTATGTGTATGTGCGTGTGTACTTAAGTGCTTGTAAGGGCTTTACAGCATCTCGATTGCAGCAGAAAAGCGCGTTGCAAAGGCGAGAGGGGGGCGCATTTGAGGTACGAGAATTAACGCTGCCTGAGCTGCCACTTGCAGCAAGTGCCACAGGTATTGAGTGTCTCTCATTCCCTCCCCCCCCACCTACCGCGACCACCATCCATTCCCCTATAAGCCCGACGCTCTAACCACGCAGCACCCTAGCATAATTGGCGTAAACAAAGGGGGAATTCGATGCGGCACACAGAAGCATGCGATGAAATATGCGCGTTAGGCGATACGAACAACGGGCACACAATCATCTCCCTTCTATCACTCTACAGCCCCCATCTTCTCATTTCTGTCTCGCACTCACTCTACCTATCTCTCTCCGTCTCTCTCTCTCTGTCTCCCCTTTCCTTGCGTACACTTAATTAAGCGATGACCAACTAGATGAATAGTTAATTAAACCTGAGCATAAAATCTATCCGCTTCAGAAATCTTAAAAGCAGAAATCGATTCACAAGTTTCTATAAACCATCGACAAAGTTGCCTGACAGTTTCATTAAGTTTATTAACATCATTTGCGTCGACTAATCAGCTCTATAAAAAGACAGAAAGTTGAGAAAATCTTAAGAAATTAGCTTCTCTAGAGTTGGTTTGATATAAGGTACCCATTACATTGCTTTTCATGTTTATTAAACTTTATTTATTTAGAGACAAGCACGAAAGCTGCACTCTAGTATCCAAAACTGTAATATATTGTAATAATCAAATAGTGTTGCATACTTTGCAGGGCGTGGCTTGGAAATCAATACCCCTTTCAAATAATTTCTTTAATGAATTCTATGTTAATTATCCAACCGCAACCAAATTTTCAGAAATCATTTGGACAGTGAGTGATATTGTTTTTTCCAGAAATGAACTGATTAATATTTAAATAATGCTTGAAATGAGGTCTTTATCCATTTAAATGGGCAGAAGGTCTCTGAAACAGACGAATATGGCGTAATGGTCTTGGCTGTTAATGCTGATAAGAAATATATATACTTTGTGCAATCTGCCGCAATTATACCCTCGATAATAGCCTTCTACCTCACAGGTAGCATTTATAAATACTTCAAAAATAATTCAGATATTAAGATCAAGTATGTATTTTTATAAAGAAACATCTCCTCCTCTTCCAGGGTTTATTAAACATAAATTAGAACAAAATTTCATGCCAGCATTGCACTAAAATGTCGAAATTACATTTTGGTTTTCGCTTAACAATGCATTTTCTTTACAAGCGGTTTCACCGTGGATTATAAGTGGGGGAAGGGGATGGTGCAGGGAACAGGCGTAGAACAGGCGTCGTTTGCTTCATTGGGCAGCTGAAATTTTCTGCCAGACTGCTGCAATTAGGCGCAAAGCATTGCATATTCTCTGGCCCTAAATTTCGGTTTGCAATTAAAAGCCAAGAAATTATATTCTAACTAGTTTTATTTCCCACTAATTTGTAGGATGAGGTTAGGCAAAAAAGGGGGTAGCGCCTTAATGAGTTGAGCTGCGAATACAACTACTTGGGGGCTGGCTTGTGAGTTGAGGTCATCACGCCTAATGGGCATGAAAACTTTTCGACATTTCGCCTTGAAAATTCGCCTTTTCCTCCTTAGTAAAGCATGAAAATTGCATTCTATTTGGAAATCAAAGAAAATTAACTGTAAAACCTTAATCAACTCAATTGAATTTGCCTGAATGTGTAATATTTAATTAAATCAAAATTGATTTTATCAATTTCCGCACTTACCTCAACGACTATTTTATGTATTTTCTGAAACGAAGAAAGAGAAAACATTATCAAAACTGTGTAAATCATATTAAAAATTCATAAAAAAACTTTCCCTCATATCTTACATACAAGACTAGCATATGCCACACGGTCTTTGAATTTTTCTCCTTTCAAAACAACTTAAAATTTTTAAGTGCAACGTTTTTTATTATGTAATTACGAAACTGTTCTGCAACAAGCCTCTTCTCCAAACTCAACAGCCTGATAAATGGCGAATGTTAAAAGCCAAATGTCCCCGCCAAGTAAGGGCAGCCATTTTCCGGCTAATGACAGTCGAATGGCATGTAAAACTGGCTGTCTCCAACATTGAAATATGTCCCGCTTTTTACCTACACAAAATAAAAAAAAAGTATCTCAATATCCGCATATCTATGGCAAATGGGGCGCATATTAAAAATTACAACAAAAGGCAAAGCCAAAGAGCCAGAAGAAACAAGTAGAGATGGAAAGATACTCTATAAAGTATCAAATGAAGTCCTTAAACAAACTTGAAGAACTCTTTTAATTATGCAGTTAAAGGACTAAGGGAAACAGACATTTCAATTAAAAAACCCTTAGATTTCTATAACTAAATATCTTTTATTCATAGGTTCCTTTCTGTTGCATAGGGTATTAAAAGAGCACAGCAAAAAGCGGACTAAGAATAAAAGCGAAATTCATCAATGACAACGTCAAGGTTGCAAATGATATAATGCTCTTGATCTGCCATGTTATTGCCCCTCTCCCGACACTCCCACTTTACCTACCCCTCGCTGCCCATGCCACTTTCACCTGATTGAATGATGAGTGAGAATGTTTCAGCATCGAAAGTGAAGACAAAAAGTCACAAGCGTCGTCCGCTTTTTTGCCCGTTGACAACATATCCATTAACGTAAAGTGCAACGTTAGCAAGTGAGGGGAAAAGGGGAAGTAGGAATTTATATGTCAACTGTCTTAATCAATGCTATTTTTAGGCAGCCTCTGGCTTTGAATGACAGCTGAAAATGTGCTAATATAATTGATAGAGAAAATGCAGCTAAGCGAATTCTTTTTTGCAAAATGTTCAGCCGTAAATCGGCTAAAAATGATTTGCAAAATTTATTTATTAACCTTATTTTAAAGATTTTTGTCAGTCAGCTCTTTGAAAATGAATCAATATAATAAGCTGCTTTCAAGTACTCCATTTATTATTCACTTAATTGAATAACGAACCGCATTCGACCCAATTAGTTATGTAAAGATGAACACAATTCCAATAATTGGCTTAAAGTGCAGGCCAAATAATAATTCATTTCACTAGAAAGTATTTGAAAGCTAAAGTCGTTGTTATACCCCTAGTTAATATCTGTTTAATTTCATCAAGTGAAGCAGACTAAACTAAAACAAAATGCATTAAAAAGAGTAGTCAAAAATTGAATGGCTTATCTTCTAGAGAATATTCTTTTAAGGCGGAAATCAGCTCGCGGCCAGAAAAGATTTTTTGCAGCTTAAAGTTATTGGCAATGGGAAGCGCTAATCGGGTTATGTTTCTCTTTCAGATTTTTTTTTTTGTATGTTTTCAGTTCAAAAGGAAACGCAAAAAGTTAATTGGCCATTGGCCAAAATGAGCTCAATTTGAAGTTGGCTAACAGCGGACTGTGCAAATCATAAATTCAAAAGGTTTTTTCTGGCTGGCAAAAAAAAGGAAGCCGGAAAAGTGCAGCATGCTACACAGGTTATTCGCTTTTAGGTAAGTTTCGTTGCGGAGTAAGTTCAATTTAACGATAGCCAAAACAAATTAAACAACTAAAGTTCTAACTCGTAATGAGTCGATTTATCAAGTTTATACAGCACAGAATTTACTGTTAGTTCTACTTAAGTAAGTGTAAAAAGTATTAAAAAAATAAAACAAAATAAATTATTTAAACATTTTAAAACAAATTGTAACCTTAACTCCGCAGATACATTTTTAAACTGCACTTAAGTGAGGTCCGTAAGAAGAACCTCGCAGGTTTCACTTCCAACGAGAGGATAATGTCATTTTAAGTGTCAGCTCGAGATAAACCTGTCTTGAAATTGGCCTATTTATATGACTGCCTTCCCCTTTTGTCGCATTACCCAATTGACATAATTTCATTTTAAGTGTGCAACACTCCCCCACAGGCCTTAGTCGAGTAGATATGCCCACCCATTGCGATAAACAATTTCGTCTGATGTTTGCGTTAATGTCACACATGCAACATACACCGCGGGGTGTATCTCATGCCAGGAGACAGAAGCCAAAGGGCAGCTGATGTCAATGGGTCGACTAAATGCGCTCGCTAATTATGCATGCAAATTCATTTTAATGTCATTGTAAGAATTATATTTGCCTCAAGCTTTTGTCATGCTGATAGTACAAACACGTGGAGAGAGTGACACCTTGTGCTTTAAAAACGATAAAGCCTAATGGTTTGAAATGAGAACAGACAGCTGGGTATTTTGATAAGGAAACTCTAAAAGGTTTCTCACATAAATCTCCTTTAATATACTTATTTTTTAAAAAAAACTTTCGCTTTATTCTTAAATTTATCTTTCCTTTTGCAATCTTCAATGTCAATTTCTCTTTGCGCTCAACTAGAATTCCTGTATACACATTCCTAGGGTGTCTTACTGCTTTCAAGTTTAAGCTGTTTATAATCGCTGCCAGATTTTATTAATATATTTCTCCTGAAAAAACAATATAAAAAGGTAGCCATGCAATAAATCTTCTAGTTATTGTTTTATGCCAAGCTTTCATTCAAAACAAAATCCTTGACAATAAAAGGCTCAGCTACGGTTTCTGTTCTTTTTTTTTCTGGTGTCGGGAGAGATAGACTGGGAGGGAGGTAGGGGGGTTTGGAGTATACAACTTAATTTCTTTCGTATGGCCCTGTTTGTGAGAAGACTTTAAACTTGTTTCTCAAGTGCTTGGCCACTTCAAAAATGTTTCAACATTTGCTGCAAAAAAGGTAACGAAGCATAAAATTGAAAATTCCCTAGCACGAATCCAAGAGTCTGGCTCCTACCTCTCTCTCCTCTCTCTCTCGCTCTTCACCCCCTCCTACACAGGTTTGTAGCGAAAAGTTACCTTAACTTAAGCTTCACTTGTTTCTGCTGTATTATTTGCTTAAACTGTTGCTTAAGCATTATTATTATTTTGTTCGCATTGTTCGAGAGGGGGCACGTTTAGGAAAAGGCCCTTTAAATGTGGCAAAGGTAACAGCGGTGAAAACAAGTTCCGAGAAATATGCAAACCAAAAAAAAGAGAAAGAATCCCATTGAGAAATAGAATAGACAGAACTGCTGGAGTGATACCCTAGAGGTAAGAATGGAATGAACGTATTTATTATTGACTTTCTGCAACTCTTTGTGATATAATTAAGGATAAGATATAAATGGTATACTTGGCAAATCAGTGATAAATAAATAAGGAATTTTGTTACTAAATGTTGGCAGCTCTTTGCCAACTATAGCATACCCACTACGACTCATTTCCATGCTTATAAGGTATACCGGAAGCAGAGGGAAAAAGTTAAATGAGCCAAAGCTGGAACTTGATTTTTACGAGCCACAAAACATTTCGTATTTTCTCTTAATTCCCTTCACAGGTATTCGCTCTAAGTGCTGTCTCTTTTTTCTCATTCAAAATGAAATTATATATATGCATATAGTATATATGCTCATCCATCTTAATTGGTCACTCGAAATGAGCCACTTGAGGCGCCTGTCAACATGGCATCGCAGCCAGATGACAATACAAACCGAACCAGAGCCGCAGGCAATTAGAAGAGTTGCCTTCCTTGTTGCTGAAATTGCTCAGTTAGCACATAAAGTGAAGCAGGAGAGAGGGAAACGTAGATATCTAAGCATTTAGCATGCTGTCTTTGCCTGCCTGCTCAAACACAAATACAATTCGCATAAATAATTATTTACTGTTGCCTAATTTTCTGGGCAAAATCCTCAGAAACTTAAGCCAAATTCGGAGTCAGAGACGGAGACGGGTGACTGCCTCCACTGTTTAGTTTCGACACTGGACAACCGCATTGACCAACGAACCAGAAACTGCAGCTGCACCCCCAATGGAGTCGAAGCAATCTACTCCTTCTACTCCTCCTCTTCTCCCTCTCTCTCTCTCTCTTTCTCTTCAGTATAATAATAATAATAATTTACTATGAGCTTCAAATGCCACAGCAAGGCAAAGTTTGGTTTGTTGGCCGCAGCCGAAAGGCATCCAGTTTACTCTGGTATGCGGGTGGATGACTGTGATAGAGTGTGTTCGTGTTCGTGTGTGTGTGTGTGTGTGTGTGTGTAGGGGGAGAGAAGTCCCAAATCCACAACCAACATCCAACTGGGCCTTAAAAATGTAGCTTAATTAGCTGCTGTAGTTGTGGCCAAGCCGAGCAGATATGGTTGAATGTGTTTGTGCGCTTTGTCAAATATTTGGGAGCTCAACAAATATTGGGGACACTTGCAGTTGGCGTGTTTGAAACAAATTTGCACAACAGCATTTAATTAGTAGGGTAGGCACAGAATGGAATGGAAGCTGAATTTACAATAACAAATCAAGCTTAGAAGAGGCTTGAGGAATTTTCCTAATTCCTTCTTTCTTTACAAATAACACATATGTATGATATAATGTTCTACAATATATGTTATTAATCTGTATATTTAACACTCTCAGCATATATTATATCATATTCATTTTATTCTATTGATAAGTTAATTAAAGTGTGTGCTGATTATTAGTTAGTGTATTGTTTAAACTGATAATCTAGTCTAGTCTTTATAATTACAATTGGAAAATATTCTTAGCTATTTTTATTGACTTTTACAATCAAAACCTTCCATCAATGAACTGTGCACACAATTAAAGCTGCAACTTTGCGAAATGCAAGTTGAAAATGTTAAACTTTAAACTAGTTCGGACTCCGCTTCAAGCATTTTCAATCAATGTGCTGCAAAACTACGGCAGAGAGTTTCATTATCGAGCCTAGACTGCATCGAAACGAGTTCATTAAGATAATGCAGGTCCGAAATCTAATCAGATCATTCAGTGTGTTTGTGTCTCTTGTGTGTGTGTGTGAGGTGTGTGTGGTATGTGACATGGGAAAGTATGGAGGAAGTTCAATTAAATGCAGCCTGACAGCCTAAAACAAGTTGCAAGTGCGGCAGCCACACCAAGCGGCATGCGAGATGAGACATGCGGCATGTGGCATGCAACAGCACACACACATAGAGAGAGAGAAAGAGAGAGAGTGAGGCAGGCATAACTATCCATCCACTCGTCTAGGCAGTCAACTTAAATTTGATTATGTGCGCAGCAGTGCAACCTCAAAACGACACGATGTGACACAAACACACACACACACAGCTCAACTGCATACAGTTACACCCATAGCACGCATACATACAGTGAGGCAGGCACATACTAGGCTGACAATCTGTTGACGACGAGTGCCAGCAGACGATGCACCAGCAGCTGCTGCTGAGGCAATTTTCTTGCATTTTATGCAAACAAACCAACTAAACGGAAAAATCTACCTACCTACAATTTACGCCACACTCCCAGCCCTAGTCCCCACTACCCGCTTAACCCTTAAACGTAACCAACAGTTAAATGTTTTCATTTTCATGCCTTCATGGCTTTGCTCTGCTCCCTTTACCTCCACCTTCTCCGTCTTTGGCTGCTGCTTCTACTTTGGCTGCTTCTGCCGCAATGTTTATGACAGGCAGGCAAATACAAAATTTATTTAATTAAAATGTGTGTGTGAGAGTGTGATAGAGAGCAAGAGAAAGAGACCGAGAGAGAGAGAGAGAGCAAGAGAGAGAAACTGTACAGTACAGTACACTGCACTCGTTTCGGCTCTAATTGAATTGCACGCAGTGTCGGAATGAGTAGACTAATGTGTGTGTGCAAGTGTGTGCGTAAGTGTCTGCGTGTGTGTGTGTGTGCGCGTCTGGTTACCAGGTGCGCGTGCCCTCAAACTGTGCAATGCAAATTTTAGTAATTAAAAACTTTATTTTATTACGATGCACAACAAGCAACAGCAGCAGCAGCAGCACATGATGAACTAAAAGACAATCAGCATATGCAAAAGAGAGAGCAAAACGAATCTGTATAGAAAGCTACAGTGAAATATGATGGACTACTCTGGAGTTGTTGGTGTCAACATTTAATATAAAGTTTATCTGCGCGTGATCTACAGAACACTACATGCTAAGTTTGCCATCTCTAGATCTTCGCATATTCGAGTTAGATGCATTCATACAGACAATTCAAGAATAAATACAATTTGCACAATGTTAATACGCCCTTTGACAATTGCAAAAGGGCATAAAGGAAGGAAGTATAACTATGAAAAGAAGGAAAAAACATATGCAAATGCATTTTTAACGATTTGTACACAAATTGTATGTCAATTAGAAATATTTTTATCATTGTTATTGTTCATTTCAATGCGAAAGATGACAAAATGACACATTTCAATTACAATGACAATATCAATTGCATGCTACACATACATATACATATGCATACATACATATACATGCGCACATACATATGTATTTATTCACATGAACGCATAACATGACGCATGGAATTTAATTAGTATTTACATTTAACATGAAATGCAAGACTAGTCAAGTGATTGACAGCTGAAGCTACATATAATGCAGTTGCATATTGCCACCTGATCGACTACCACATACCCATTTATCAGCACAATGTAGTTTGGTATATATTTGAACAAAGGTTTGTACTATATTTCCACATTTTAGAGAGTAGAAAAATGCAGAGCTATTCAAAGTTTACAATAATTAAACAATAGAAGAAAGAATATGCTTCATAAAAAGTGAAACAAAAACAAATGTTTAACTGAGTAAATTATTCTTCTAATATACTAAATTATAATAGTGTAAGATCATAGGAAAAATATTACTTCTCGCTTAAACTTTGTTTAAACAATTTTGTAATGATTATTCTGTCTAATGAGTGTTTGTTATTTCAATTCAATTATTGTTCAGATAAAACTCTCTTCAACTAGTCGAAAATATATAAAAAACCCAACCGTGACTGAAATATTGTATTGCCTGTACAACATTCAAATCACTAATTTAAGTATTGTAGGTCTATGCTTTCTATAAATTAATACTAAGCTGACCATACATCAATTATAACATTTTCATAAACTTGACAAAAAGAATTTAATTTCTATCATGCAAAAAAACTAACCAAAACATAACACTCCCTGCACAGTTTTCTCTGCAAAAATATAAACAATTTGAAATACACAAATCCGTTGCATACGTTAAGGTGCACACAAGTTTTGCACAGACAGAAGGACAGACAGAAGGGGAGTACAGACAAAATAGCGTGCTACAGTTAGGGCGGGGCTAGGGCGCTTGGGCAACACACAAAATACTATACTAGGCAGCATGTTTAAAGAATTTCAATTTGAGCGGCTTTCATTGTCTGACGCTGTGCTCCAACTGAAAAGATTCAACAGAGAAACTAGTGTTATATCTAGTATTTTTAGGTCTTGCAGGCACGTACGCATGCAGCAACGCCCACAAAAACACACACACAGAGATACAGAGAGAGAGAGAGAGAGCAAGACGGAGAGAAGATTTCCACTATTTATGTTTAAATGAAAACAGAAAAACGACAGAGAGACAAGCAAGTGCAGGCAGCTGAAGTCCTGCAGATTAATGCTGAGTCATGCAGGCATCAGAGCAGACAGACGTCAACAGGGGAAAGGAAACTCTGTGTTGGGGGCAAGGGAAAAGTAAAACACAGCTCGACACTTGATTGTATTTTTATTTAATTTGAAGGAAAACGATACATGGCAGGCCACTAAGTTGGCTACGCGGTATCTTGTAGCTCATCAAGTTATACCCAGTATAGAAAATATTATGAAGTTTATCTTTTCTAAGGTTAAGCATGTTTTTTATTTAAATAAAACATGCAATTCAGCTAAATTTAAATAAATATTTTATAGTTAATAATTTATTTAAATTTATTTTCATACAGAATTATGAAACTGTTGAAATACATTTCTAAAATCTCAAAAAATAAAAATAACTATAGAAATTTTTTCCTGGATTACCATTAATTTTTTTTTTATATATTATTTTAACCAGTACTCTACTAATTATAATGACAGCTTTATCAGATTAAATACATTTCCAATTCCAATTATGTATTCAAAAATTCTGCAGGGTATTTACAAGTCTAGCAATTTGCATTCTCTGCTTTCATTTATCTTATTGGCTTGTCTTGCATATTTCTCGGTGCTTTATGTGCAACGCGAGCGCTCTGTAGAGATAAACGCTGAAAAGCGCAACACAAAAGTGAAGAAGAGAGGAGCAGAAAGAGAGCAAGAGAGAGAGAGAGAGAGAGAGAGAAGGAGGGAAAAGGAGACACCAAGGAAGACAAATTGCCAAAGGATAAGAATAAAATCATTAATTGCTGTGCGATTTGCTCATTACGTGCGTGGCATGCAAGACAGAACTTTCCCCTTCCCTCGTTCCTTCCACCATGCGCCTGAAGGTATGCTATGCATGCGAGTAATTATAAAGCAAAGCAACTTGAATCTATATAAAATGTGTTGTTGTACTTATAGTTGTAAGCATTAGGAACAGGTAGAGCAGGAGGTAAAACAGTAGACGCCATCAGTTGGCCATTACATTGATACACATCGCGGACGACGCTTAACGCGGATATTTGAAATGATGCGAGGCAAGATGTGGCTGTGTATGTGTGTGTTTGTAAGTGTCTATGTGCTGGTGTTAAAAGTTTTCGGCTGGTGTCAGCAGGTGAAGCCATTTGCGGGCACTGCGCCGTTTAATGCTCGTTTTATGATGATTGTTCTAACATATACAGGGTGCTTCGGTTACTTGCAATAAGATTATTTCCAATTTAAAGTGAGCAACTTTTAAATATCTCAAAAATCTTTAGCTGGGAATTTGTATCAAAAAAATGTCTTTATACAGTTAAAGTTAAAAACGATAGACACCCGTTATGTGCCACAGAGAAACAAGGAACACCACCGAGCTATAGACAAAATTAAGTTCAAAGAAATAAGGTCAGAACTGCTTGGGGAGGATGCGATGCGATCAAGGTAAATGTGAATAAATGTTAAAATATGACTATGAAAGATAAGCATAAATCAGTGTATAAAGCAATTACGCGAACGATGCAGCAAGACAGACAGTTGACTACGTTGCTGCAGCAAGAAAGAGATGGAGAAAGAGAGAGAGAGAAAGAGAGAGAAAGATAGACAGCGATAGTTGTTAGTGTTAAGAGGCAAAGCTTAATGAGACTGCTCAGCAGTACATTATGATTGATAAACGAGGCAGGAGATGAGAGACAGAGATGGGGCAGGCAAATCAGCGAGCAAGATAGAAAGAGAGAGAGAGAGAGAGGAAAGAAGGAGCAACAACATGCAGCAAACATTTGCTACAAGAAAAGCGTGACAAATTTAAGCGAACGACAGACAAAAGGCAACTGGGAAGTATGAGAGAAAAGAAATGCTACGAAAGAAAGAGAAGGCAAATGCTTGAGAGCGAGGGAGAGCAAGCATAATGTGCATGTCAGCGTTAGATAAGAGAGCGTCTGCCAAACAAAATGGCAACCCGCAGCAGGCACAAACACACACACACACACACCCACCATGAACAAGGAAAAAATGGCGCCTGGCCTGGCGCCCCCAAGCAAAGGCGAACTCGGTGAAATGAGTAAGTTATTCAATTATTTATGATTCTTTTTCCGGGGCGCCAAATGGCCGACTTACTCGTCTTAATGCCATAGCGTGCAGCCTAATTGGAAATTATGTGCGGCAAGTTAAGGACAGCAAAACACTTGCCTAATGCAGAGAGAGTGAGCGAGAGATAGAGAGTGAAAAAGAAGATAAAGAGTGAATTTGACTTTAATAAATTAAGTCATTCAAATGGGGCAGAAAAACCAAAAGAGTGGGAGTAAGAAGACTGCAGAATACACGGTATAGATAAACTTGTATTAAATACAACTTTAAGATAACGAAATGGAACATTTAATTTATAAATTTGTATATACGAAGACGGAGATGGCTCAATTGACTGAGTGGACTGTGCAACGCCTTCTGCTGTCTGTTATTAACAGTTGCACAAAGTAAGTTTACCTTATTTAAAATATTTTTAATGATGGAAGGGTATAAAAAAATAAAGGTATATAAATAAAGTATACAGAGAAGAAATATTAATTGCATGCTAATTAATTAAGATATTATTAATAAATATATCAAATATAAGCCACTGCTCAATAGAGATTTATTTATATACACGTATATAGTATTCAAAATGATAAACAATTGGTTTATGAACTTAATCCATGTTCTTATTCATATATATCGTTTCTAAAGGACACTTTCAAAGTAAACTAAATACCAGTTTGTTATATAAAACCCTATCAATTTAACAGTATCCTCATAAAGCATCGCAACAAGCTAAATTGAGTGCAAAATTTGCGTATTAATTGGATTGAAAGTCTTTCTTAAATTCATTACGGCCCTTGCCGAATTCTTGTTTTGATACCCAGATCCGCATCATCATCCTTACCCCCTGGCACCACCACACGGCAATACTAAAAGAGTTTGTTATGCTGCGGTTCCTTATGCCATTTACAAAAGCTTTACTTAACATTTTCAGCTTGTCATGCGGTCAAGGCTCGCAGAGAGCAATAAAGCCTGTGTTCATAATTTAGCAGATGAGTTGAGTTCGTATCCCAAAAAGGTAGATGGGGACTGAGAGCATGCTTTGTTAGTTTTGTGGACAAGAGAATGGCAGCTGTCAAGTGTAGCGTAAAGTGCTTGGCAAGACCGCAAAGTGCTGAAGTGGGTTCTCGGGTCAGATCAGTATGTGACATGTTATTGAAAAGGCAAATGTTTATAAATTATGTCCCAAGAAGTGTGTGTGTGTGTACATGCAACTCAATGTTGCCCGCACATACAGAAGGTAGACATTTTGAAGACCATTCAATATGTTGAAATTGAAAAATGTCTATGCAAAAGTTTTACTTAATTTACGTTCTTTGGAAAATTTAACTTGAAGTTTAAATAGAGTTCCAACCAATGAACCTTTCACAAAAATGATTCATTATAACTTCAATTCAGTTACTTCTTGCATGTCTCTTGACTTGATATTCTCTTATTTTTGTACTCGCCTCAGCCGAAGCAAAAATAATCACGGAAAGGAATTCAATTTCACGAACAAACAAAATTTCTGAAAATATTTGTAACGACAAAGCTTCATAAACCTGTGCAAATTGTGGTAATTTCGCCCTGAGCCAAAAACAAAGCGCGGGCATAAAAATATAATCCCATTCGGTCAGAATAAAAAGAAAGAATAAGCCTGAATATAAACACACTAAAACAGACAAAATGATGACGAGAGCGAGAAAGCGAAAATCATCCGTGCAACCGAGAATGACGAAGGCAGGCAGGCCGGCAGAATAAAGAGAGGGAGAGAGAACGCAGACGACGGATTGATATGAAACGCAATTTGTTAATGGAAATTCAATTGAATTGAAAAACTAAATAAACACACATTTGCCGCCGCCAGTAACGCAAACAGGTGCAAAAGAATTGAAAGGAAATAAATAATAAATAATGGAATTTATGGGCAATTTTTAAGGAAGCGACTATATTATTTATACAACTTTAATTTCACTGTTGCCTTAGGTAGCCTATAGTCGATTAAACGCACACCTTGTTCGTTTTATGTTCGCATTTTCCATAAGGTTTTTTGCGTTACTTATACAGAGTATTTGTCAGTCCAACACACACACACACCACACACTCAATTGCCTCTTGCCATTATTGAAGTAAACGGCTGCAGTTGTTTGATAAATTAAACAATGGCATTTTTTTCAATACAACGCGCACATTTTCAATTAATTGAATCTTTCAGGCACTGCAATTTATTGATTAAAGAACCGAATCACTTTGATCGGTTTCTTTTTTTTTCAATAAAACGGATATTGAAAAGTGCATGCGACGTTTTGTTGCATGGTCTGAAGTAATTTAAGAGTTATTCTTCCTTCTTTTATTGTTGGTATTTAAACGTAATTCAAGCATTCTTCAATCACAATAACAAGTCAGCCTCAACGGGATTGGGGGAAATATTTCCCCAGCATATTTGCTCAATAAAGTACACTGTGCAAACATACAATACATATAAACCTTCGTGCTTCATTTATAAATTTATGCGATTTTCGTTTATTGTTCGCTTTTTTTTTGTGTGTGTGTGTTTTCTTTTTCTCTCTGCCAGTGTTGCAAAACAAATAATACTTGCCGCAAAGTATAAACATCAATAGCAACCGCCAGGTCGTCAGTCTGTCGGTCATCGATAAATATATATGTATATATATATTGTACATGCATATGTATATAACACGTGCACGTACCTAGCAAATACACCTTGGGGGCGCAATGAAAAAAATGAACAAATATTGGTGTGACTTTTCTACTTGTTGTCGGGGGCAATGCTTTTCAATAACTTCTACAACCTCACAGACTGGTCAACAAATATACTTGTACACGCAGGCACACACACACACACATACATATAAACAGAAAAAAAACCTACTCTAAAGGATTCAGCAAATGGTTTCCGTTTTCCACTGCCACATAAACCTTTTATTTTGCTTGTTTTTTCATTGAAAAGAATGTTTGTTGTTATTGTTATAGTTGTGGCACATAAATTGTTGCTGCTACTACCGTTGTTGTTGTTGGTTGTTGTTGTTGCACGCTGCTGCACGTAGTCGTCATAAGCAAAGCCCCCATAAGCACATGTGATAAGCAAGAAAAGTAAGCGGAATCGAGTCAAGCTTCGAATACTCTTCTACTTATAAAGAAACATGTATTAAGTTAAGAATTTAGACTGTTATATTTTAAAAATACTAACAAATAAAAGGTCTCCAACAACTTTCAGCTGAATAAGCAAGCTTTGTTTAGATTTCAACAATCGGATCAACAATTTAATAAAGGTAAATAAAGTGAACTTTCTTCTACGAGTAAACCTTTTGTGCTAAAGTAAAGTTTGCATTGCAGACAAGCTTGCGAACAAAATGAGCTTAAAGCTTTTATTACGCGCTTTATTGAAAAGCTTCATGTGCTTTCAGAACTGCTTTTCTCAACTAAACAGTACGAAGAGTATTATTAATATGTATAATTTGCTTTTTGTTGATAATGATATTATTAATCTGCTTTTAGAGTTAATTTTGTGTACTAAAAGAGTACAATCTGTTCTACAGTGCCTTCTCTACTGTTTCAGCCTTCACCCCCTGGCACAGAGCCCGTACCTATTCTTTATATTACTCCATTGGTAAAAAGGCCTCGCTGTATTGCCTTCACTTGGCCAATTGCCATATTGTATTTTATTGTACATTGTGTGTTTTTTATATCGTTTCCCCACACTGCACTGTGTGCTCCATACGATATACGATATATTTTATTTATTTGCCTGCACATTTGAACTATGAAAATAACCACGCGAATAGCAGCAATTTCGTGGTCAATATATGTTATGTGGTTGACCCACATGACAACATCGCAACCATCGCAGGCGATTGCGCCTCGAACTACAACAACAACAAGGCAGCAAAAGGTGCCAAAGGAAAACCACTCGATTGGTTGAGCTTGTCAGGTGGCCAGTTGAGGTCAGGTCAGATCAGGTCAGGGTATATTTATTATTGTATTGGCACAGCAAAATGCCTGTCATGGATTTGTGTCGATTGTTTGAGCCAAGAGGCCACACACGGTCTGTGTATGTCTGGTTGACCAACCATTTATCTGTTCGAAGGCTGTTTAATTAGACCAGGTGAAGGTAACCGCATACCTGCATATATGTATGTAATACGTGTACACAAACACACAAATCAATCATTGATTGAAAGTTGTACAGCTTGTGCAATGGAATTTGCTCATGTTGCAGATCAACGCCCGTGATTCACTCGTTTCTTGCAGGTGTTTCCTACGTTTCTCTCCTTTGACTCTATCAATCAATCATTCGAGTCTATCGAGCAAACAATTAATTATGAAACAACAAAGAAAGCACTGTAGAAATTGCTAACAATTGAAGTAATTTTAGTTACAAGTTACAATTCAATTCTTAAAGAATTATAAGTAAAATACAAATGATATTCTAAGCACTTTAAACTGCACAAATTAAAATGCAATAAAGTAAAGTCAATCCTTACTGGGTGCTCTGCTCTAAAATCAATAATACGACATGTGTTCCACACAAAAGTCAACAGTAGAAGCCCAGAAAAAAAATACATGTAACATGGAAGCGACTTCAACTCAGCATTCTGTTGTCAGTTTTCCACTCCCTCTCTCTCTCTCTCTCTATCTCTCCCTCTCCTTTGCACTACTTCTCTTTCAGTTATTTGTAAAGAAAACATTTATGTAAAGTTTATATTAGAAAAAATTGCATTTTCCTTTGCAGTCGACATATCCTTTTGCTGGAGTTTCTGCTGTCAGAGACAACATTTGCCTATAGGCCAGACACATTTGTTGCTGTTGTTGTTATTGTTGTTGTTCATGTCTTAGCATTGCCTTCTTTGAACATGTCCCTTTTATTTGCCAGTTGCAGCATCTATCATAGCTATCTCATGTCCATTTCTTTGTTTTCTTTTCATTCGTTTTATGTTATTCAACAGGAGAATAAGGGAATAAAGTCAGCCAACATTATTGCATAAATTGTGTTTTATTCTCGGATTGATAAAAGGATATAAAGGAGAAATTGATGGCATTAGTTCTCAATGCATTCTCTTCTATGCAAGCTGTTAATTGCCATGAAACAGGAAATATATAAAAAAGTAGATACATAGGTAAATATATTAATAAATTATTTTATATTATATTAATATTATTATTCCTATATAAACTGTCTTGCATTCACTTCTTCAATGCATTTACCTTGTTCATCAGCTTTCAACTCTTTCCTTTTTATTCCCTTTTATCAGTACCATAAAAATGTACATATATTTTTTTCATACTGAATTGCTCTTTGCTCCTGTCAGTCTATTCTGTTTTTCAATCTGCCCAATCCTTTTTAGGCCTATTTCCATAATAGCCTCTCAGTTCCGCAACCTTATTCGAGTCTTGGGCAAAATTATTGGCCAATCCTCTCACTTTCCCCCCTCTCTCTATCTCCCACTCACGCTGTGCACAAGGATTTTTATAACAAACATCAACCTGGGACAGTTTTTCCGCACACGTTTGCCATTTTCATGTAGTATACTGCATGCACCCCAAGCTCCAAGAACTGTCTAAAATATATTGATAAGCCCGATGTGCCCCAGTTGGCAATATGCATGGCATACCACAGCAACCTATACTGTACTATACGATAGTCCGCCCCGCTACTCTACCCCTGCTCATACCATCAGCCACAGAAATAGGCAACAAATCCTCGTTGCCTGCTGCCAGCCAGGGAAAGTTTACTTTTTTGGCCATTTTAGCATTTCACCTGGCCCCGCCAACGTGGCCAACGGGTGGGCCAACAAAATATGTGGCCAATTATAGCAAAAACAGACGTTTTTACGTGCATTTCAGGTTGGGTTTGCATTTGGATATGGTTTCTGGCTGGCTCTCAGGTTTAGTTTGCCTGTTTCGGTTTCCTCTCTTCAACCAGTTGGCTAATTTATGGCTAGAAACTGCTGCGGGCTCTTCTTTTTTTATTGTTGTACTGTCTAATCATTTGCCATTATTCAGTTGCCATTAGCTTAAACGTTGTCGGGTTAGCCTCCCTTACCTATTTGAATTATTACGCATACGCCGCCAGGCTGATCCTGTAAATTACTTTAAACTAGAGAGATCTCTGCTAATGTATCGCGTAATTGTTGCCTGTCAAGTGATACGAATGAAGTAGCAAAGGGTCAATTAGCATTTGTTTTAATTTGCGAAGTTTCTTTTCTAATTTTAGATTCAACTCATTTCTAGTTATGTTATAAGTGAAGTTCTTTCGCATTTTGCATACAAATAAACTGCCTATACATTTTTATTGGCATTCCAATATACCAAATCCTATTGCGATAATACAATTACAATGTGCCAAAAGAGGGATTTGTGCATTTGTCGCTTATTTTTAATGGCAACGACAAAAAACTGTCTGGCAACACGCACGTGCCAAAAACAAAAGCTTTACCCTTAATGGCAAAATTCTTTTTAACGTTCCAGCATGTTAGAAATACTTTGTTAACAAGTGTGTTGTTAGGGACACTGCTCAAATGACAGATACCCTTTCGATTTCTTAAGAATTTGAAAGCAACTTGCAAATATATTTAAGCACAAAGCTACAATCCACTGTGATATACCCACTACCCAGACCTGAGCAACCCGATTTCTTATACATACAACTTCTATGTCAAGCGCATTTTATGCTGCATACTTTACGGCTTGGAACTCGGTAAACCTTTCAACTTTGTGCTTCAATAAACTCTATACTAATTCTCCGATCAAAGTAATATCTTCAGTAATCATTTCAAAGATTATAATTATTGTGTTTACCAGAAATTAATTGTCTAGCAATAAAATTACGTATGCAATAAGGTTTTTATCGATTTACGAGGGCGAAAAAGGGCGTAGAAAAGCTCTAAAATAAACCTTATCTGTGCGTAATATTAAAACATTTTTACATATCATTTTGGGAGCTCTAACAACTTTCTCTGACATCTCATTATCGACTCGGCTGTTAATGCTGATTAAGAATATTTATACTTTGTGAGGTATAGAATCACACACACATTCTATAAACTCCTGCCTCTCATATCAAGTTAGAAAACCCTATTATCATTTACAACTTTTACAGAGTATAGAAACATAAAAAAACAACCACAATTCCAACAATGTTGGCAAGACAAAAAACTAAAAATCGCATTTTCATGTTTTATGCCAGACAAACGAACATCACAGACAGACAGACAGTGAGTGTGAGCAAAAGTCTCAGTGAGTGAGAGGCAAAGAGAGAGAGAGAGAGACAGACAAACAACAGCAGTGGCGGAGGCAACGAAAATAATAACAACAAAATGTCAAATGTTGTCGCTCCTTGGCGTTGTTCGTTTTCTTGGCCTTCTTGTCAACGCTGTCGTTATTGTTATTGAAGTTATTGTTGTTGCTGGTGCCATTGAAGGCAAATATTTATGCAGTAAAAATACGTAGAAAAGAGCAAAATAAATTGTTAGAAAAAGGAATTTGATTTGAAATTGAAGCTGCTCGACTTATTTGGCTCCCCAAAATAAAAGTTTTGCTCGCAAACTACACACACACACAGCACACACACACACAGACACTATACATATTACCAACTATACTATACTGTATTTTTGATGATGTGTTTATCAACTGTCAAGCTGACAATAAGCCAAATGGCTTTGAGGCTGGCCAACGTAAAACGAAAAATAGTTCACTTTATTTGCATTTTTATGTAAATATCTAGCACAAATAAGTTGATGGTAGTCCTACACCCCTAACTCTGCCCCCTTACCTATCCCCCGAGTCACATTTTTCCTCTTTTAGCCAAACAAGAAAATGCCAGCAGAAAAATCCTTGGCGTAAAAAATGTGCACATAATGCATAATGAAATGGATTTCTAAGGGCTGAAGTGATAAGGACACTTTACATTTCTCATTTCTTTCATTTTTTACCAAGCTCCCTCCCCCCTCGCTCACTTTGTCATTCTACAACAATATAGGGACATTGGACCTTGATTTGACTACGGTTGACAGATATTTCAAGAGTTTGACTGAGACATAGCGTTTTAATAAATGCAAATCAAGTCGTAAAGTCAAAAGATATTCCCAAATATATTCAAGCAACAAAAATGAGCCTAATAATAATAGTGCTTGATTTGGCAGAATAAAACTCTGCACTTGACGTAAGTGGGAAAAAATCAATGTCAATAAGGTAGAAAACTCAAACTACTCTCAGATAATTGAAAAAAAAGACACAAAAAAAAAAAAAAATAAAAGAATTTTTCTATTATTATTTCAATAGAGTAACTCGTGTATTTGCTTCTATAAGACTAACAAGTCAATTGATAAGTCCCCAGCCTGAGACATACTAGAAATTAATTGTCAATTGTCGGATCATTATTTTGTGAGTTACAGTATTTTAAATGAAGCAACTTTTGCTATTATGAAGAAAATGTATAACAAAATGCATAAACCAACGACGGAGTTAAATTTCTATACATTTTTCTGTTTTTGGGATCAGTTTTCTCTATAACCTTATGAGTATCTCGTGCAGTTGCTTCTCCCAGACTACTTCTATGTAGTTAAAGTATCTTATTCTAACATAAGTGCATCTTCCTATGATGTATTTTGTGCTATAATATATTTACAAGGTGCTGTGTTTATTTTTGGTTGAATAGATTTTAATAGATTTTATTGGCATTGTCCGCGATAATTGTCTGGCAAGTTTGTAAAAGCTAAAAAGGAAATAATTATATTAATTATAGCTATTCAGTTCGAAAAGTAGCTTATTAATTCGTTGTAATCCACCTGACTGTGCAACATTTTGCTCTACTTGATTGAGCGCTTTAAAGAGTGTACTTGAGGTGTATTTAAATCTTTGTTTTGCTGATGGCGACAGTTTTTCTAGAGTTAAATGATACACGTTAGAACCACAACACTATGCAGGATATTTGCTTCAATATTGACATCGTTTAGCTTCATATGCAGTGTTAGCTTATAGCAAATTATAGTAACAATAACAAAATTCTATTCTTCCCAAACTCAATTCTTTTCCTTTCAAGTTTAAATTCAACCTTGCTTATCTAAATGTACAACCATTCAAAACGTAGCAGCTTTGTCTTTGCTCTCTCTCTCTCTTTCTCTCTTTATCTAACAAACATACATATACTTTTATTTGCTGTTTATGTGTTGGCTAACGCCAAAAAGTATGCTAAAGCATAAATTAACACTCACATTTTATGTGCACAAGCGAAGCAAAGGGAGCAAATTTGACTTCAGACTTCGGTAGAAGGAAACCAGACGCCAGACTAGTCCAACTGGCTTAACTGCAAAAGATAAGATACATAGAAATAGCTCAGTATATAGTGCAAATAAACACACACACACACACATATAGATAGTATATTCCAGAAGCAGATACATAAAATGATTCCAAGGAGACTCAATTAGTTTTATTTGCTCTTTGAGTTGGGCACTGGCACGCTTTCCGCCCGGTACGCCAGAAAGTCCCAAACAGCAGCAAAAAAAAGTTAATGTTTATTTTCATTGAGATTGTACAGATAATCGAGATATTTCGACGGCAAAATTAACGCACAAATTTCGAAATCCATTGGTTTATTTACTCATCGATTTAGCACTTAATTTGTGTGCCGATTTTGGGTACATCAAAAGTGTATTTTGCTTTGATTTACACCCATTGCAAGTAGCTAAAGAGAAAGAGAGCGACAGAAAGTAAGATATGCAATCGGAACGTGATGGAAACCAAAAGAGGAATAGACCAAAGACTGAGCAGGGCTTAGGAGCACAAAGTTGTGTACCAAAGTCCTTACACTCAATAAGCCGCATTTGTTTTAAAAGCACGTTATAAACAACAACAAGAAGATTGTTTGCGCGACTCATAAATACTCTTTGAAAAAGCACGTCAAGAATACTGCAGCTTAATGCAATTAGTTTTCAGATACCCATTAGTTAAAATTGAAAACCTTTTACCCAAAATTCAACACTCTTAACAACAAGCCTTTTATATATTTCCGAGTTTTAAATAAATCTTCATGCGTAAATTTATTATCTTTATCTCTTAAAGCTAAACGGACATGGACTAAACAACTTGACTTTTAATGTTGAGAATTGAACTGAATTGAATACATGTTTGATAATCTCCTACATTTTTTTCAGAGACAAATTATATATGTATATATATAATTAGCTACTTATTAGCTCCCTGTCAAACGCCTACAGGGTATACTTTAACAGCAAACTAGAAATCTGAATGGCAAAAAAAATATCGCACAAGTTTGCGGTGAACGATTTTATCTGCAACGTGGAAAATCCTTTGCTGTCTGCCTGATGCCGCAAAGGTGTTGCCCGCAACCGGAACGCGACAGACGAAACGCCAAGAGCAGCGACGCGCACACAGACTGACTCACACCTACATAAAACGGAGGGTGGACTTTCCCCGTCAGCTTCTTGGACTGGGTCCAACTCAACCCTAGCGCATTGTTGACTTGCCGTCTTTAGGGTAAAGGGTAGGGAAAGGCAAGAGAGGGAGAGCGGTGGTAGGCAGCCTGCTTCATGGTTATGTATGTCAAGTGGACGTCGCTTGGTTGCACACCCGCCCAGTGCTCTGTTAACTCTGCTTTGGGTCTACCAACGTGCCCCAAGTTGCTGCTTCGTACTTTCGTACGTCTGTCTGTCCGTCTGTTCAGTCTGTCCATCTGTCCTTTCCTCTGTCTGTCTGTCTGTCTGTCCGTCTGTCATTCATTTGGCTCGTCTTGTGGCAGGTCAAAAGCAAATCGTTAAAGTTTATGGTGTGCGTGGTTAAGTTCTGTGCGATGGTTTTAAATAAATACAGACACAAGCTGGAAGGTACTGCCTCTGAGACAGACAGATAGACAAACGAATAGATGGACAGACAGACAGACAAACAGACAGCAGACATACAGACGAAGCTGAAGGAGCCGTTGAGAATGTTTTGAATATGATTTAATTACTGCTAATTGCTGCCTATACTAATTAGTTAAACTTAACTCCTTCACTTATTGTTGCTTTTCATTGACTCTACCCGTTGGGCTCCCCTTCTGTGCTTCCTTCTCCTTGTTGTTGTGCGAAATGTAAATGAAATTGAGTGTGAATTGAATAGCTGATGAGTTGAGCTTTGGAAAATTGAAACAGAGAAACACGGTGCACGTTTGAAACCCCCACGAAACTGATTGACATCTTAGAGGGCAGCTCAAATACGTCTCGCACACCCGATTTCACATTGATGATTGACTCAGTTTCAATTCAATTAATGAAGACTTTATGTACGTGCTGGCAATTATCAAACTAACAACAAGTTTAATTACAGTCTGTGCCTTTCAAAACAAGAGAGAAATATTCAATTTGTTAGTCTATTGATAGATTTCAGGCGCCTCATTTAACATATAAATAAATGCTTTCCGGTTAAAGATTAGTATTCGATTACCGTGACAACAAACAATACAAACTAATTCCTAGCAATACTATACTCTGCTTTTATTACTATCGATTAGTCTTATCGGCTAATGTACATGTATCTATATAGCGTGCATTGCTGTTATATGACGCTTTCATAATGTTTATATCCAACTTGGCATATAATCAATGTTTTACCTGTGTATATTAAGTTGCTGTGTATAATAATCATATAATATTTCTGGAAATTAACTTAGTTATTGCGAATTTCTATACAATTTCCCGTTCCACAAATCGTAACTTAGATGGTTTCGCAATTCTAGTCTACCCCACACATCACATGACATAACGCAGCAGGTTAATTTATAATCCTCGTAATATTTCCGGTATTCATAGCCTTATCAAGTCTAAGCCTAATAAATCATTTGGATTATGCATTAGCCTGCCCATCATGACAATAAATAACAACAGAAATAGTCACGAAACCGACTAGATATAATATACCTGAACCTGAACATGAACCTGTACGGTTGACATGCCGATGAAAGTAAGATTGTCAGCGTGATGCAGAGAGTGAAAAGTTAGTCAGCTGACAGACGGCGGCAACAACAAGAACAACAACAATAACTATGACACTTTATGGATATGTGGGAAAAAAACAATAAATCTTCATCAAGTTGAGCGGCTTTCATTAACGGTTTTAGGCCCAGTGACATAGGTAGATATCTCTATAAATAATATACATGCAAAACTACGTATACGTAATATTCACACATGACA
Organism: Zaprionus nigranus; assembly: GCA_018903425.1. NCBI lineage: Eukaryota > Metazoa > Arthropoda > Insecta > Diptera > Drosophilidae > Zaprionus > Zaprionus nigranus. The sequence continues at coordinate 7,875,664 of JAEIGD010000001.1, read as the reverse complement.
TGCTGACACTAATACTACACACACACACTTATATAGTGTTTCATGCACCTGTCATAAAAATATTTGCGCACAATATTTTAAGCCGCATTTTGATAAAGGACTCTGACCTGGTTCTAGTCCCAAAGCATTAACTCTCCTGCTCGTCGGTCCGTCCGACTGTCCACGGGATACACACTGCACAAATATGACAGGCTTTTGGCCAGGGTAAAGCTTATCTCTGAATTTGGATACAGCAAAAACTACAACAATGTTGTCCAAACAAATAAGCAAAGCGCCGATGCCCGTGCCGTTGCCATTGCTGTTGCCACCGCAACTATGCTAAAATTGGATTATGCAAAAATGTTGCAACAAATGTGCCACAAAATATAGTGGCAAAAAATGAAAATTGTATGTGGTCGGCTTTTAGGCTCAATCAAATCATCGACCGGAATTTCAATTGCCAATTGTAATTGCAACAATTGTAAAATATTAATAATGTTCGACACGATCTGTAGACTTTATTAGCATAACAACATGTTGAAATCGTACAGAGAATATACAATTATTATTCTAATAGGATAAGTTGATGAAGAAGTAAAAAAGATACACGCGATTTGAAACTAAAATCAAAGAATTTAGAGCATTAAAGGGAGAATTAAAGAAAATACAATTTTATTCGCTCACGTCCTTACCAATCCATGGTCTTCTACCAATTATAAGGTATAATTGTACAATAATATATAATAGCTTTGTGCCAACTGCCAGTCCGTCCTTATAAAAACCTAGATCTTAGAGACTATATAAGTTATGGCTATCAAATTTGGTGTCAATGAGTGTTATTATAGCAATTTCGTTTTGAAACTCGACCACGCACTTTATCGTATACGATCAAAATATATGTTTTATATTCAAGAAATCATTTTGGTCAGATGGGAAACGGGTACAGCACAGCCGAGCACAGTCGACACACTTGTAACCTATCCCTACCTATTCTCACGGCATTTAATTGAAGCCCAAAACAATTGATGAGGCGTATCCCCAGAGCTTAAACCTGTCAACAAGTACTGCCAGTTCCCTCTCACTCACTGCACATCTCTCAACCTTAACCTCACTCCCAACAACAACTCTCACATACGTTGCAATTGACAAACCAATTGACAGGGCACTTAATTGTGACATTAACCGCAAACCAATTTAACATTTTGCTGCAGGGGCTAACCTGGCAATGGAAATGAAAATGGGGCAAACTGACGAAAGGGTTGCAAAATGCATTCCACCCTAAGTTAAGGGATCTCGTTTTGCCCCCCCCCACACAACACATACAAATTTCATGCAGATTAAGGGTAAATACTGTCACCACAAAAAAATAACAATTACAGAGGAGTCTGAGTACAGACAGGTTGGGGACGCAGTCTGACGAGCAAAGGGTTGTGGCTAAATTGCCTGTGCCGCATAATTATATTATACACGATGATTGACAAACAATTAAATATAACTCAAACTGACTCTAAGCCAGCTAACCAGCCCAGCCAGACAGACAAGTTATGGCCACTTGATTCTCTACCCTGTAATATCATTCAATGCAATTTCGACTGTGATTACCCCAGGGGTTAATCGGTCAACTGCGATGTGGGGGAATGACATTGGGAATGAAGGGGGTTAAAGAGGATGAGTTGAGTTTGTGTTGTGCTTTTGGCTAATTGCTTCACACATTTCTACATGCAATGCTAATATGCCAGACGGTCGAATGAGATTTTTGGCTTTGTCACTAAGGGGGTTGCCAGGGGGAAACATGGCACAGAGGAGTGAGTACGCAGTAACACAACACAATGGAATCAGCCGACACCCCCTTCCAATTCTATACCAAACTTGGATCTGTTTAGGGTTTCAGTTATGGGAGTGAGTGCCGTGCGTGCGTGTGTATTGTGCAAACTGCGTTGTAAATTCGCCACGCATTATTTTCATATGTCTGTCATTGGGAATGAATCTGCGGCTATTTTGTGCACCATTTTTGGCTCCTCTGGCTTTGTCTGTTGTGGCTTTTATGCGAAATTGCTTTTTTGCCTCTCAGCGTGGACAGTTTATTGTATGCGACAGTCTGTTGGGTGTGATGTAGGTGTGTGGGTGTGTCGGTATGCACAACAGCAGCTTAGATGTACGTATACGCAATAGGGCGCATGGGCGACATTGGGTGTGTCTGTAACCTTATCCACAGCTTACCTATAACTCCCTTTGGCTGCACAATGACAAAGTTCCTAACCCGTGTTCTATTAAGCGTGGCGTTTCTTATTTAACACGCATCTAATAAAGCCAACCATTAAATCTTTTTGGTTAACAATGTAATCATGGCTCAGACATGGCTCAATCAACTCGGCTGGTGATCCTAAGCAAGAATATATATACTTTGTGGGGTCTGCCACGCCTCCTTCTGCCTGTTACATACATTTGCACAAAGTTAGTATACCCTTTTTTGACCATTTTCAATGGTCGAAGGGTATAAACATACAATATTGCAAAAACAAACTTACCATTAAAAAAAAAAAAAAAAAAATGAACAACAAATTATCACGATTAGCACACTATGTAAAAGCTGAAGGCCATAACGCTGCCATGCTTCATTTACACCTACTATTGAGTTTTAACTCAATATTTGGTCTATTAAATAAAATAAATAAAATAAAATAATTAAGAACTGTCAAAAAGTGCATACTAACCTACTAATCTCATGCCATTAATGAACGCCCTTTTGAGATGACACAACATGTAAGTGCAATTTCTGTCAAGTCAATATTCGCAATTAAATATTGAAATGTCTCTCTACCCAATTGACAGTTGAAACTCCCAGAGCTTCAATAACGCATGCATTAGTTTGTCGAACGGGGAACTGTATGCACGATCTATGCATTGTTAGCTACTAGGTAAGGAGTGGGGAAGGTGGAGGAGGTAAGGTGCCTGGCAAAAGTCGGTCATACGTATATGGAGGCTTAACACCTGACCAGCTCCTTCTTTCTCTTGCTCTGCTAGCTTACTCATGCGGTTGCATTTGATGACGCATAGGCCAAGTAAGTGGGGCAAGCAAGAGGAGGGGAGAAGAGAGAGAGAGAGAGAGAGAGAGAGAGAGAGAGAGAGAGATAGAGAGAGAGAGAGAGAGAGAGAAGAGATGGTGAGCCTGATGAGGAATTGTGTAAGCCAAAGTGCAAAAATCCAATTGAAATGAAGGCATCAAAGGCAATGAAATTGAAATCAGGCAAACGCAGAGAGCAAGCTACAGCTGCAGCACGTTGCAACGTCAGGCGTTTGGCCGCATTTACCACATGCCATTTCCTTCGTATACCCTACGCCTAGTGAGGTGTTCATAAACTCGACTGTTCTACGTACGTCAATGTGTGTGTATGTTTCTCTATGTGTCTGTGTGGTATGAGTGGGTGTGCCTGCCCCGTACGCCCTCAGTCGATTGAACATCGGATAGAGAATGCGGCCTAAAGTAAAGCAGGTCATATGGAAATATCTTGCATTCGCTTGATTCTATTCCAAATGCTTTTTGCATGTTTTTCTTAGTGTTTTTTTTTTTCATGTTATTTTTCCTCCATACTCTATCATAATTCCAAGAATAATCATCTCAATTTTCTTCTGTTTTTACCCAATGCAAATGGGAATTTGTAAGCATTTTAAAGCATGACATATATTCGATTTAATAAATCGATTTTTTCAATTTTTTGTTAATTTAAACTTTTAAATATTCCCTATAAATCTAGCTATTTATCTTTGACTCACTTATGCAAACTGCAAACGAAAGTTTAGTATATTAATAACACTAAATAATGACTTAAGATCGGGTGAATGTAATTTCTTATAGGACATTCTGCTTTCAATAGAATGTTCTGTTATTAGTCAAATGTTTGTGGCAACACTCCAAGTAAAATTTCAAAGATCAAAGCTACAGGCACTCAAAGAACACTCAGTGCACTCACACACTCACACACAATCACTACCCAAAGTGGTACCGACAACATATTTATAATGTGACGCACAACATCAAAAGCCATCAGAGCATCTCAAATAGCTGTCTGTGCTTCGTCCCGGACTTATTTCATACATTTCTTAGTTATTGTTCTGGCCTCGATGATGAGATTTGCCTTAATTATGTTTAAACATTTTCAAGTTACACAATACAATTGACTCCACTCACTACTCAGACACCCAACAAAATACACAGCTGGCCTTTCAGCATGGTCGTAAACATATATATGCATACGAGTATATACTACGTCTGTATATATGTATGCACATGTACTAGATATCTCTGCCCTCAAGTGATGCTGCCACTTGAGTCAGTGTCTACAGTTTCATTTGCATGTTCATTGACATTGAAATGCGTTTCATGGTCCGTTCACTTCTTCATTCATTTAATTGCTTGCTGCGAACTTATTTAAATTGAACATGTAAAAAAATGAAGATGAAACCACAAAAACCAAATACAATTTCAGCTAAAATAGCTCAACATTGAGCTGAGTTGAGCAGAGAAGACCTTGAATTGTACAACATTTTGCGTGGTATTATTAATTTAAGCTACCAATTGAACATCAAGTGGCACGTGACCATAAGCGGAAGCTCTTCAAGTCCAAAAACTGTAGTTTGTCTTAAGGTAAATATATATATATGTATATATTATATAAAGAGGCAAACGGAATCACTCCGAGTGCTTGACATAAGCCAATTAAAGTAGACTTATAGCTCAGCAATCTATTTATGACTGTTGAAACTTTGCATAAAGTGGCTCAAAAGACTTCCCATAAACCGATTTGCAAACAGAAAAGAACTTTATAATTGGCAAGCTAAGTTCAAAATGCTGTTCCACAATTCTTCAAATAAAAGTTTTATGAAAACTTCAAATAGAATAAAGTTGAGTATGGAAGATTTAAAATATATATTTTTAGTGCCCAGTGCACTAGCCTCATCATGGTTTTAGTATTCTCGCTAGTCATAGACGCTTTGATCGCCTGAATTATAGCATTGCAAGTTGTATCTATTAATACGTTTCTTACCTATCTGGAAATTTTAACCCACTTAGGCTTAACTGCTTTGAAATTCCCGCAACAAATTAAGAAATTCCAGATAACCACTCAAATTTAATTATTTTTTTATTGAAATTAATACAAGCGGATACAAATTATCTTTTGAGGCTCATGTAAATAAAAAATCCCAACTAAATACCACATTTAATTAGCGCAAATAAACAAATGAACAGACAAGTCGCAATTACTGTGGCTGCATTTTGCGTCATACGTAACATCAGTGATAAAGTAATTGCTTCTACGTTTTGCTAGAATACTGATTATATAAATTCCCCCACCTTAATTGCAATAAACAGAACCAAAAGCATTTATCATTGTGTTGATAAGTCAATGAGATAAGCTTGAAAACTGAGAAGACATCTGTGTCAGATCAGTACAAAGTCTTACATAACAAATTCAACAAAAATGTATTTAAATATAACACAATATGTAAGAATATATTTTATATTATTTTTTTCCTGCAATTTATTGAGATTTATCAACAGAATGAAAATAAAATATATATAGGTGAAGAATTTTCTGAATTAATATAATAATAATATTGTACTCTGTCAGGTATGTCTCACTTAACAGCATCACGACAAAGTTCAATAGCAACTTCATTATACTTTGTTGTTTGCAGTAATCATCTACTATCTCGGGTTGCTGAACTCTCTGTGTGCTGCTATCGTGCAACAAATGTGTGTTGTAATCAGTGCAATTAGTAAACAAACTAAGCAAGAAAGAAAAATCAACAAAAAACTGAAAAGAAAACATGTAGATAAATATATTTTCGAAGCGCCGCTATTGACCAAACAAATTAACGAAACAAATTAACGTTAATTGAAAAGGCAAATTAGCAGGTTGATCATTCATGTCTAGGAACCACTGCCAGTGCCGCAAAAGTATCTCACGGATAGCAAAGTTGTATTTTTATAGTAGACACTTGAATTTGCTAAATAATTTTCAACTTACACACAAATGCCATGCTAATGAGGCATTCGAGATTTATGTATGGCTGAGTCTACAAAAAGAACCTAATGAAATGGCGAGGGATGTGAAACAGTGCATCAGAATTTCGTTTAACTGAAAACTAGAGCAATTTAATTAACAGGTACCGGGTTCATCTACAGTTATGTACACTCAATTGAACGCTAATCGAAACAGTTATCGATACACTGACAAACTGAGAATATTATACGTTTTTTAATGAAACCTGTACAGACGCCAGTTTCAAGAAGAAATAAACTGAAAACCAGTAAGAAAAGCAACAGTCGCGCAGCACGCGACAGTGGGATACCCTTCGACCTATGTTCCCGTGTGGTTTAGTTTGTTAAATTCATACACATATGCATATGCACATGCTTTACAATTATTCCCAACAGATGGCGCTCGCGCTTCGCGCTCGCCCGCCTCCCTTGTTAGCTGACAGAAGCATTTGGTCCTATGCTCATACTTTATTAAATAACTTTTGTGTTTATTGTCCGATCGGATTGTAATTTGGAGACTACGTAGATATTTCATTCAGCTTAGTATATGTTAATGTCAGAAAGTTGTATCTTTTATACAGCGCTTACAAATTGAGTTCAAAAATTAAATTATTGATTTGTGGGGGCGGTGGGCGTGGCACCTAACATTTGAAATAAACTTGATCTGCTTGATCTACACAGGAGTCTTTCTGCCAAATTTGGTAACTCTAGCTTTTATAATAGCTTAGATCTGTGCGTTCACACAGACGGACAGACGGACAGACAGACAGACATGGCTCAATCGACTCGGCTTGTGATCCTGAGCAAGAATATATATACTTTATGGGGTCTGCCACGCCTCCTTCTGCCTGTTACATACATTTGCACAAAGTTAGTATACCCTTTTTTAGACCATTTTCAATGGTCGAAGGGTATAAAAAGAAAGACTATTTTCTGTCGAGGGGTTTTTACCCCTGCGCAGTTTCTAATCTCTTCCGATATATTTCTATACTAGTTGTTTCATCAGTATATCTCAAAAACTGAGGGACTAGATGATGGTACAACAGACAGATAGACTTGGCTAGTTGGTGCTGATTCAGCATACATAAACTATATAGGGTCGAAGATGTCTAAGCTGCGCTGCAAACTTCTGACCAAAATTAAAACTCTCAGCAATGATATAGATTGCCGTGTAATTCCTAAACTTGCAGCTATCTACACACTTGTTATATATATATATATATATATATATACCCGCATATATATATATATATTTATATATATATATGTATATATATATATATATATATTTATATATATACATATGTATATAGTTATATATACATATTGATATGTATATATGTACACGAACATATATATATATATTCGGTAAGGGTATTTGAACTTTTGCTCTGTAATTTCATTACCAGTCGGCGAGAAATGGAGTGCGACTTAAAAATCGTTGTGTACAATTACCGCATGAAAATTATGGCTGGATAGCTAAATAGTTGGGAGCGTGACTGCAGAGCCTCGTACTCGGTTGTCTACTATATACAGTTACGACACTAAAGACACTAACGACACGTCACACATGCTTTAGATATTGTACTATTCGTTGTATTGCATTTTGAAAATCAATCTGTATTCATTTCATGTTTTCCTTTTATATCTATTAATGCATTTGAATTCTTCATTTAAATTATTATCTTATGGTAAAAACTTAGCAGTGTGTCAAACTTCTCTCAAGTCTTAAATTCATTAAAATATTCTTCCTTTTAGTAATTTAATCTATTCTGAATTACGTTATTTTTCACATCTTTTTGCATTATCAAAGTACTCACAGTCTGCGTGCGTCTGTGCCTATCATGTGTGTGTGTGTGTCTCTGGTTGTGTGTGTACATTTCATTAAGCTCACCTGTAATTAAAAGAAACGTAATATAATTGTTATTAATCGTTGATGCGTAATAAACCAATGCTTTCAAAAATGCGAATTTTCGGAGGCATCAAACAACTGAAAGCTGCAAAAAATAATATAATGAACTATTTAATAATGGAGTAAAGTAAAAAAAAGGTCATTGCATAACTTTAACTGATTCTAATGATTTGTTCGATAATACTATAATTATGTAAAAAAAATATATATATACAATAAATAATTAAACACAAATGCTTAGATTAATTTTTATTTTGAACAAACAAATCATGTGACAGGTACATTTATTTCTTCTTGCCTAAACTTATCTTCGTAGTATTCCTCCAAGGAAGATCGTGTTATGTTATAGGAATATACATCTAGTATTTCACGAGCAGCATACATGGCCTTAAAAATATCGGAAAGAGCCATCTTTGTAAATGGTATAAAGTAGACTAGAATATTATTATAGTTCTCTTGCAAAGTGGCGAATGTGAACTCTTTATTCATGAATGCAATTATGTTTGAATATTTCGCCGCCTTTTTCGCCCATTCCGCATATAGAGGATCTTCAAATAAAATACTTGATCTAGCACTATTTTCAAAAGTATATTCCTCTGAATCGCTGCTACCTGCGCTGAAACTTGTACCAACCACTTTAATATAACTTGCTTTGGTCTTAAGATTGTCAGGATTTCGTGAATATACAACCCTTGTTCGGGTAATTTCGAGTGTATAGCCAGGAGAATTTTGTGATATTACAGAATCAACAGAGCCAACAGTTTTAAAACCACCGTTCGACATTATGGCAACCTTATCACACAGATAAATGGCCTCATCAATGTCATGGGTAGTCAATACGACGGTGCATCCACTCAGTTTAAGCAGTTTAATAAATGGCCAGATTAGTCTTTTATGATTTGGATCCATGCAATGGGTGGGCTTGTCGAAAATTATAAATTTCTTTCCGCACAATAATGTAATTGTCAAGGCAACTTTACGTTTATCACTAAAGTACAGTCGACTCACAGGTGTATTTATTAAAGAATCCAATTCCAAATAGGTGCACAGTGACTTAACAATATCCGGTACAAACCGACGTTTGTACCCACCCAGAATGCAGTAGAAGTAGAGTATCTCTTTAACGGTCATAAAGTCAAGTAATGTATTAATATGTGGACTATATCCAAAATATTTAAAGCTAGTCATCAAATTACGGCGTATACTTACACCAGAAATGTAAATTTTACCACTGCCAATTGGCTTCTCACCAGTAATAGAATTAATTAATGTTGTTTGTCCAGAATTAGTAGGACCAAGTATGCCAAACACTTCTCCAGGCTTAACATAAAACCACAATTCGCTAAGGCTTAAATGATTGCTCAAACCTTTTACCACTAACGGCATACTCTGTAGACGCTTTCCAGTTAGGTCTTGCACAAACTTCTTCTCATTAAATATATGCACATCCTCTGATTTGATTTCTGTCTTCGAAGCTTTCAATTGTTTTTTCTGAGTCAAACGATTATATTCAAAGAAAAAAGGATTACAATACAAGTAGAGAACAAGCGTTGTATAAAGTATACCCTGGCAGAATAATATTAAAATTTCAGTTAATATGCCAGGGTATTCATAGCCGTAAAAACCACTCAATGTGCAACAGTTACTCTCTTGGGAGCAACCACCCAAATGTCTGCAAGCTCTTCGAAGTGCTCCAGAAATATGCACACGTCGCAGTGTCATGAATAGTATAAAAGATGGTGACCAAAAGAAGACACGTCGTAAGACAATAAAATAATATCCGTTATTAGTCAACGCTATCATGATTCCAATGCTGCTGCAAACCAGAATCAACAGTGTAATGGCAACTCCTAAAAATACTCTCTTAAATAACCAGCACGTCAGGTGAACAAATGGCAATGCGGAGAATCCAAATTGTATCAAGACGAATACTACAGATAACACCAGTTGAAAATCATCAACATAGTTAGGCCTATTATGTTGGTGAACAATTGCATCGTGTAAAAGTAGCAATACTATGAAATAAACGACAACACATAAATAAATAATTGCATCCACTAGAATATGTGAGGCCCAGTACATGAATTTAGTATCGCCACCAAGGATTTGCATATGCATATTACCCGACACACGCTCCCACATAAGTGGTATACCCATCAAAGATACTACGGTACATAAAGCGAGCATCACACCAAATCCCATACCAATTTTCAATCCATAATGTACATCCATTTGACTCAAAATGATCCTATCTCCGTGTGTGATGGGAAGATTTGCCACGCGGATTTGCCTTTCAGGTCCAATCAGGTGAAATGATAAGGCATTGTGAATCATATTTAATGAAATTGGCGCCGAATGAACTAATTCATTATTCCAATAAGATATTGTTTTATTCGGATGAAAGTCTGCTGCAGCTATATAAAAACTGCTGACATCCATCGTTGAAATCATATCCAAATAGAGAAAAAATGATTTGATTTCGCGTCTACCAGCTAATTCAAAAATGTGATATTTACGGTCAGCGTATTTCTTATGTATAAATTGATTATATTTCATATATGAATTTGCTATTTTATAGTTAAGCATTGTGGAATCCAATTTACTATTTCGCTTCACTATCACTGAAGTATCATAATAGCTTGAGAAACATATATTAAATCGAGGCAAATCCTCAAAATTTGATGTTTGTAAATTCATTAATATGCATAAGGGCATACCGAATATAACTATCAACACAATCCAAAAATATTGCTTCATAAAAAGAATTCTCTTTTTGACAAATGCTTTGAATTGCTGTCGTCGAAGTTTTCGTATATCATTCTCATTGAGATTGCTATTGATGATCTGCGGTATCATCTTGTTAATATTGTCAGGGGCTAAAACGTCTACATGTTCAGTTACAAACACATCGCGTAGAGTACTTCGTCTAATCCATATATTTCCGAGTCCCAAGTCGTCCCTCATGCTCTCCAACTCTATTATATACATTACCAATTGTCTTTCCGTGACTGCTGTAAATGTAATTTCAATCTTACTCAAATTGGGTAAATATTCAGCGCTTGCATCACTGGGAAAGTGTTTAAGTAAGAGTTCGTAGAATTCTTTATGGGTGTTGTCTGCTATCTCGTTGTCTTCTATTTCGCAATGCAAGATATAAATGTTGCAAAATAATTCTCGCAAACTCTTTCCACGATCATAGCACTGCAGCTTGCTGTTATGAAGAACAGCTATACGATTTCCAAGTATTTCAGCCTCATCACAGTACATAGTATTCACAATAACAACACGGGTGCGTGCGGCTGCTCTTAATATGTCCCACATAAGGTAGCGACTGTCCTGATTAAGCCCAATTGATGGATGATCGACGACGACTGCATGATTGCCACCACATAGAACACAACACAGGCTAAGACAGCGTGCTTGCCCATAAGACATTTCATCTGTCAACTGTTCAGCTTCGTCTAACGACATTTTGAGCAACATAAGGTATTTATCTATTTCGCGAACAATTTGACGAAAATTTCTCATTCCCTTTAAATGCATATAGAAGAACATATTTTCTGTGGTGCTCAGCTGAGTAAATATTATACTTTCTGTGGGCAGTAAACAGCACAGTGTTTCATTTCCCTTGTACTGTGCTACATTTTCATTGTTTATAATCACTTGTCCAGAATCCGGTGCAATATTACCTGCTATGATATGACTTAAAAACATTCGGCTTTCATTGCTTTTACCCAATATTACTGTTATCTCCATAGGATGTATATTTATAGAGACGTCATCCAAGTATTTGACATATCCTAGTTCTTTTGACACATTTTGTACTTGAATCCCGTGACTTGTGTCAAAAAGGGGTTCATTGTTTATCAATTTAAGGGAGTGGAGAGATTGATTTGACATACTGTCCAATAAAGATATACCACGCGATGCATGCGATAGATAAGATATTGAACTGAATACGGTATCAGTTGCTTCTAGAATGTTTTGTGATCGTTTATGCTCTCGAAAATGCTTTACATTGGAGACAATAAATGAAGTTACACTTGTTACTCTTGCTGATATAGTTGACAATGTGTTTGGCCGCCAAGTCATCGTTCCTCTATGTTGCCTCCCCATATTCCAATCCGTTTGAGTTACTTTGTCGTTCAGTTCATGAGGCCGAAAGCTTGGATAATGATCAACTAAATCATCTTCATGAACAGTAAGGTTGTGTAGTAGAAATAATCCAATTGTCTTTATCAACTCTTTTGGCTTTTTGAAGCATAGCAAAAATTCTAACGGATAATACCATTTTTTTCTCAGTGACTGTTTGTCCGTTGTCGACACAATAGTTACTTCTTTGTAATGGAAATAAAGAAGTATTAACACGTAAAATACCGAATCGAATAGTAACATTCCGCTCGCATGTATCAAACTAAAATTAGTTCCAGCAAAATGCGGTATCATGAAATTTTTTAATTGTAAGCTATTTCCGAGACATTCATAATCCATTATTATATTTAGTCCCATTAATAAAGCATTATCCAGCGATAGACAAGCGATAGTCTTGTACAAAGAACTCCATTCGAGGTGTAAGTTAAAAGGCAATAGAACAACAGCAAAAAGCCGTAGAGTTAGTGCGTATTTCGCCGATTGCCTCTTTTGAATTAAGACTATGGATATCATAAGAATGAAACTGCTGCTTGCACAAACATAGCACAGTAGAAAAATGAACACTGGCCACGAATCGGTGTAGGTGAAAATCGTGTATTCTGCCCAAGACATATTCAGAGTTAATAATACGAAAAACGTCGTCACAGTTTGTAATATGAATAGTATTATCAGCCAAGCGCACCAGTTTTTTACCTTGATTTTCAACATTGCCATAATACCCCGTTCTTCTTCGTCAGTTATTGCTCTTACTGTAGCAAACGTGGGAAATATATATGCAAAAAGAATGCCCACTGAGAGTAAAATTTTCATTTGAGATTTATAGGGATCGACAATGTATCGATTTGTTGGAAACTTGTTCATTACGATATTGAATATTGGTAACGCTTCAATATCATTCGTTTTTAGTTGAAGATAAGACATGGCAATTGCATGCTGTATCTGAACAAATCCCTCTTCAAAATACCCAGGTGGGGTACAAGTATAGTTCGACTTGTCACACTTGACATCACTTCTAAACAATTTATCAGTCCCCCAAAAACTAGGGTGATAATTTTTCGCCGTTCGAAAAAGGGCTGGAAAACCTATTTCGTAATCCAGCCCACCAGTAGATAGATCCTTGTTAAACCTCACCGCAGCCAAATAGTGTTTTGAATTTATAAGATTTTCCATCTCTTCATAACTGTCCACGGCGATATATTTTTTTAATTTAAGCCTTGATATCGTTAGTTGCATAATGCTCTCAAAGAATTTATCAGGTGGTGTAAAAATGATCATATCTCTTGGCAAGGTGACGTTCAATTTTTGAAATTCATCATACATTTTGTCCAAACTGTTAATATCGATTTCATCGTAAATCTTTTTTTCAACTATTACCGGTGGGAAATAAGCTCGGAATATAGATGCAATTGGTAGAATTATTAAAGCAATGAGCATTATCTTTAAATATGTTAACTTATATGACTTCTGTATGTTAATGGTTTTCCAAAATGCCAAAGCCAATATACGTGTGTTATGAAATGACATGTTCTCTGCATGGAGAACATAATCTGGATCCCACTTCGCGTAATGCATATTTTTTTATATATATTCCGGTTTATTTTTGAAGAAAATCAAGAAATGGTGAATTCAAAAAAATATTACAATTCAACTTTTTTGGAACCCAAATCAAATGGTGCACTTGAAAGTATTATTTGTAATGATATATTACAAAATAAACTAACGTTTACCTTGAATATCAATGAAATGCTGACTTGATTTCATTTCTACTGTTGTTTACTCATACAGAGGGTATATTAAGTTTACCTCAGGTTTGATCCCGCTAGCGGTGCATCTTAAAAATATTAATAAAACGAGAGCAACAGTCGCGCAAAATGCGCCAGTGGGATACCCTTCGACCTATGTTCCCGTGTAGTTTAATTTGTTAAATTCATACACATATGCACATGCTTTGAAATTAATCCCGACAGATGGCGATCGCGCTTCGCGCTCGCCCACCTCCCCTTGTTAGCTGACAGAAGCACTTGGTTTTATGCTCATACTTTCTTAAATAACTTCTGTGATTATTGCCCGATCGGATTGTAATTTGGAGACTACGTAGATATTTCATTCAGCTTAGTATATGTTTAAGTCAGAAAGTTGTATCTTTTATAGAGCGCTTACAAATTTAGTTCAAAAACTAAATTATTTATTTGTGGGGGCAGTGGGCGTGGCACCTAACAATAAACTTGATCTGCTTATACACAGGAGTCTTCCTGCCAAATTTGGTAACTCTAGCTTTTATAATAGCTGAGATCTGTGCGTTCACACAGACAGATGGACAGACAGACAGACATGGCTCAATCGACTCGGCTTGTGATCCTGAGCAAGAATATACATACTTTATGGCTTTTTTGACCATTTTCAATGGTCGAAGGGTATAATTATACGAGAACGAAAGCTACCTTCGGAATGGCGAAAGTTTTATACCCATGAAGGTGCGTATCTCCTCCCATTGTTCCAATACTAGTTATATATAATGTTACAGAGTTGAAAGGTATTATGTATATTTAATATTATGCCCTAATTTAATTGCCACTCAAAATCAGAACTGGTCTTTATACAAAAATACAAGCGCTACAGTCAGAAGCTGACTGTATAAGGCCAAATGTTCATTGAAAATGGTCAAAAAAGGGTATACTAACTTTGTGCAAATGTATGTAACAGGCAGAAGGAGACGTGGGAGACCCCATAAAGTATATTTATTCTTGCTCAGGATCACAAGCCGAGTCGATTGAGCCATGTCTGTCTGTCTGTCTGTTTGTCCGTCTGTCTGTGTGAACGCACAGATCTCAGCTATTATAAAAGCTAGAGTTACCAAATTTGGCAGGAAGACTCCTGTGTACTATAAGCAGATCAAGTTTATTTCAAATGTTAGGTGCCACGCCCACCGCCCCCATAAATCAATAATTTAGTTTTTGAACTAAATTTGTAAGCGCTGTATAAAAGATACAACTTTCTGACTTAAACATATACTAAGCTGAATGAAATATCTACGTAGTCTCCAAATTACAATTCGATCGGACATCTTTCGGAATTAATTTCAAAGCATGTGCAAATGCATGTGTATGAATTAAACAAATTAAACTACACGGGAACATAGGTCGAAGAGTATCCCAATGTTTTTGTATTTTATTAAATTTAACCCCTTTTTAGGCCGGTACACTTAATCCAGCGATTTTCCAACTTCTTGATCCCGTCCAAAAAATAATTTTCCGGCGACCTGCAAAATACTCCTCCGCGGTGTCGATAATTTCGAAAAATTCCCCGCGTGAGCTAAATTTTTTATTGATGAGCCATCTTTTGAGGTTTGAGAAGAGATTGTAATCTGAGGGAACCAAATCGTATGAAAAAGCGCGATAGGGAAGTAATTGAAGGCCCAAATAATTCGTTTTGGCCAAAATTTTGTTTCTCGTGTTTTTGTCTGGCGCCAGTTTCGCCGCACCTTTCGGCGGGATAAATATTTCATATGAAAAATCTCGTTTAGAATATTCATATAGCTCTGGCGACTAGTTCGTAGCTGGTGAAATAAGTACTTACTAAGGGACTACCCCTACTTACTTTACACACCCTAAGCAATGTATTTTTATACCCTTCGACCATTGAAAATGGTCAAAAAAGGGTATACTAACTTTGTGCAAATGTATGTAACAGGCAGAAGGAGGCGTGGGAGACCTCATAAAGTATATATATTCTTGCTCAGGATCATAAGCCAAGTCGATTGAGCCATGTCTGTCTGTCTGTCCGTCCTCTGTCCGTCCGTCCGTCTGTCCGTCTGTGTGAACGCACAGATCTCAGCTATTATAAAAGCTAGAGTTACCAAATTTGGCAGGAAGACTCCTGTGTAGATCAAGCAGATCAAGTTTATTTCAAATGTTAGGTGCCACGCCTACCGCCCCCACAAATCAATAATTTAATTTTTAAACTCAATTTGTAAGCGCTGTATAAAAGATACAACTTTCTGACTTTAACATATACTAAGCTGCATAAAATATCTACGTAGTCTCCAAATTACAATCCGATCGGACAATAATCACAGAAGTTATTTAAGAAAGTATGAGCATAAAACCAAGTGCTTCTGTCAGCTAACAAGGGATGCGGGCGACCGCCATCTGTCGGGATTCATTTCAAAGCATGTGCATATTCATATGTGTAAGAATTTGACAAATTAAACTACACGGGAACATATGTAGGTCGAAGGGTATCCCACTGTCGCGCGCTGCGCGACTGTTGCTTTTCTTACTGGTTTCATTTCGTGTTTTGTATGAAATGTCCGCCAATAGGGTCAATCGCCACCACATCGTTTACCAGTATGTAGAGAACTGGGTACCCATGATTGGAGTACTTATGTAGATACTGGGATTGACTACCCCTGATTTGACTACTTCTGTAAGTACCCATGAATAGGCTAGAGAAAGAAGTACCTACATTAAGAGTACTGTTGAAGGTACCTCTGAATGGGTAAGTGAAAAGAGTATCCACGACTAGAGTAGTTATCTATATACCCATGAATAGGTTGGTGGGAAAAGTACCCATATATTAAATGCATTAAAATTACTATTAATATTTTGAATGTTTTGTTTATTTAATTTTTAAATTCAGTAATAAATTATACACTGACAACAGGTGGCGCTGTCGTGTGCTATTCCTATATATCGTCAACGCCATCCAACGTCTGTCGTTCGAAACATGCTGTAGCCGGATTTTCCCTACTTTTTATTGTTGAAGTCCACGCCTGTTAAGAAATTCCCATTTTCAGTTTTGTTAGCTTTAGCTGGGCTATCACAATCTTTGGCTCTAAGTTCTATACACTGTAAATACACTTTTCGTCGATCTCAAATCCATCTAAGAGTATTTTCTTAATTTTCCTTTTAATGGGATACCAAATTCATCACAATTCTTCAGATTGGATTAGCCCAAATAAATTCCTATAAGCAAACAGGTGAATTCTTAACATTTTTCTAAAATGATGTTATCATTAACAAAGCAAAACAATTTCAGCATGACAATTATTTTTAAAATTGTCAATGCCAACTTCGACAAAAATGTACATTATACAAAATATAGTGAGAAATTTAACAGAAAAAAAGAAATTAAAAGTAGGGGTTCAATTTCGTAGGGAGTAGTCAGGTAGGTTGTTTAAATATTGCTAAGCTTACACGAGAAAGCGACGAAAAGTAGGCGTTAAAATTCGATTGACACTTAGTGGTTCGGCGTTCGCTTACTAAAGGGTGAATAGGGTAACTACCCATGTAGGTAGTAGTCGAATAGTTTAAGTATGGCTTATAGACACCCCTAGAACGACTGGGATGGTTTGTGCACTCAATACTGATCCTTGTGACACCTGCTAGCTCACAAAATTTTTGTTTCCTGTTTGCGAACATCATCTCATGGATTTTTTCGGCATTTTCCTCTGTGACCTCATCAGAGTGCCTGCCGATGCGGCCTTGATCGTTAGTGGAGTTGCGGCCACCATGAAACTCTCGAAACCAATATTGGTGTAGTCTGACGGAGCATTAGCCCCATAATATTTATCCAAATTTTCTTTCGTTTCCCTCGCTGTTTTGCCTCTCAAAAAATAATGTTTTATGAGAAAACGAAAATCGTTTTTGTCCATACTGCACATGATGCCAAACACGTCAACGAAAATCAGCTCTCAAAAAAAACTACTGGCAGTGTCGCACGGAAATTTGTTATGGTTGCCTAAATATGTACGGACTACAAGGCCATATAAAAGTTTCTGCAGTATAATTGTATTTTGGCGGTCAAGGAGGTTACTTTTCACCTAGTAGACCATGAATTTTTTTAAAATCCATGGCCTAAAAATCTTCAATTTGACCGATTGTTCCTATGAGAGCTGTACGTTATAGTGCTCCGATTTGGATTAAATTTTATATACATATTATATAAAAGTTCGATGTAGTTAATTTGGTTGCAATATTTT
Organism: Zaprionus nigranus; assembly: GCA_018903425.1. Taxonomy (NCBI): domain Eukaryota; kingdom Metazoa; phylum Arthropoda; class Insecta; order Diptera; family Drosophilidae; genus Zaprionus; species Zaprionus nigranus. Next base: position 7,857,598 of record JAEIGD010000001.1, on the reverse strand, counting down.
GACAAATAACAATAATTGCTTTAGCTTTAAAACTGAGAAACTACTCTGCGTTGCACCAGACGGACACACGAATATACGGACAGACGGACATAGCTAGCTTACATAGACGAGCCGCATTGAAACGATATATCGTGTTCATGAGAAGTGACCGCAATTGATAAGCTTAAAACACGGCACACATGCTATACATATTGTACTATTCGTTGTATAAACATATACTATTAAGTTAATTTGTATATGAATACGTATGTGATCTAAATTATTATCTTATGTATGGTAAAAACTTAGCAGTGTGTCAAACTTCTCTCAAGTCATAAATTCATTAAAATATTTTTCCTTTTAGCAATTTAATCTATTTTGAATTACGTTCTTTTACACATCCTTTTGCATTATCAAAAAAAATACTCACAGTATGCATGCGTCTGTGCCTTTCATGTGTGTGTGAGTGTCTCTGGTTGTGTGTGTACATTTCATTAAGCTCACCTGTAATTAAAACAAACGTAATATAATTGTTATTAATCGTTGATGCGTAATAAACCAATGCTTTCAAAAATGCGAATTTTCGGAGGCATCAAACAACTGAAAGCTGCAAAAAATAATATAATGAACTATTTAATAATGGAGTAAAGTAAAAAAAAGGTCATTGCATAACTTTAACTGATTCTAATGATTTGTTCGATAATACTATAATTATGTAAAAAAATATATATACAATAAATAATTAAACACAAATGCTTAGATTAATTTTTATTTTGAACAAACAAATCATGTGACAGGTACATTTATTTCTTCTTGCCTAAACTTATCTTCGTAGTATTCCTCCAAGGAAGATCGTGTTATGTTATAGGAATATACATCTAGTATTTCACGAGCAGCATACATGGCCTTAAAAATATCGGAAAGAGCCATCTTTGTAAATGGTATAAAGTAGACTAGAATATTATTATAGTTCTCTTGCAAAGTGGCGAATGTGAACTCTTCATTCATGAATGCAAGTATGTTTGAATATCTTGCCGCCTTTTTCGCCCATTCCGCATATAGAGGATCGTCAAATAAAATACTTGATCTAGCACTATTTTGTAAAGTATATTCCTCTGAATCGCTGCTATCTTCTGCGCCGAAACTTGTACGAACCACTTTAATATAACTTTCTTTGGTCTTAACATTGTCAGGATTTCGTGAATACATAACCCTTGTTCGGGTGATTTCGAGTGTATAGCCAGGAGAATTTTGTGATATTAAAAAATCAACAGAGCCAACAGTTTTAAAATCCCCTTTCGACATAATGGCAATCTTATCACACAGATAAATGGCCTCATCAATGTCATGGGTAGTCAATACGACGGTGCATCCATTCAGTTTAAGCAGTTTAATAAATGGCCAGATTAGTCTTTTATCATTTGGATCCATGCCATGGGTTGGCTTGTTGAAAATGATAATTTGTTTACCGCACAATAATGCAATTGTCAAGGCAACTTTACGTTTATCACTAAAGTACAGTCGACTCACAGGTGTATTTATTAAAGAATCCAATTCCAAATAGGTGCACAGTGATTTAACAATATCCGGTACTAACCGATGTTTGTAGCCACCCAGAATGCAGTAGAAGTAGAGTATCTCTTTAACGGTCATAAAGTCAAGTAATGTATTAGCACATGGACTATATCCAAAATATTTAAAGCTAGCCAACAAATTACGCCGTAGACTTATACCAGAAATATAAACTTTACCACTGTCAATTGGTTTCTCACCAGTAATAGAATTTATTAATGTTGTTTGTCCAGAATTAGTAGGACCAAGTATGCCAAACACTTCTCCAGGCTTAACATAAAACCACAATTCGCTAAGGCTTAAATGATTGCTCAAACCTTTTACCACTAACGGCATACTCTGTAGACGCTTTCCACTTAGGTCGTGCACAAACTTCTTCTCATCAAAAAGATGCACATCCTCTGATTTGATTTCTGTCTTCGAAGCTTGCAATTGTTTTTTTCTGAGCGAAACAATTATATTCAAAGAATAAAGGATTCCAATACAAATAGACAACGAGCGTTGTATAAAGTATGCCCTGGCAGAATAATACCAAAACTTCACTTAATATGCCAGGGTATTCATAGCCGTAAAAACCACTCAATGTGCAACAGTTACTCTCTTGGGAGCAACCACCCAAATGTCTGCAAGCTCTTCGAAGTGCTCCAGAAATATGCACACGTCGCAGTGTCATGAATAGTACAAAAAGATGGTGACCAAAAGAAGACACGTCGTAAGATAACAAAGTAATATCCGTTAGCAATGAACGCTATCATGACTCCAATGCTGCTGCAAACCAGAATCAACAGTGTAATGGCAAATCCTAAAAATACTCTCTTAAATAGCCAGCACATCAGGTGAACAAATGGCAATGCGGAGAATCCAAATTGTATCAAGACGAATACTACAGATAACACCAGTTCAAAATCATCAACATAGTTAGGCCTATTATGTTGGTGAACAATTGCATCGTGTAAAAGTAGCAATACTATGAAATAAACGACAACACATAAATAAATAATTGCATCCACTAGAATATGTGAGGCCCAGTACATGAATTTAGTATCGCCACCAAGGATTTGCATATGCATATTACCCGACACACGCTCCCACATAAGTGGTATACCCATCAAAGATACTACGGTACATAAAGCGAGCATCACACCAAATCCCATACCAATTTTCAATCCATAATGTACATCCATTTGACTCAAAATGATCCTATCTCCGTGTGTGATGGGAAAATTTGCCACGCGGATTTGCCTTTCAGGTCCAATCAGGTGAAATGATAAGGCATTGTGAATCATATTTAATGAAATTGGCGCCGAATGAACTAATTCATTATTCCAATAAGATATTGTTTTATTCGGATGAAAGTCTGCTCCAGCTATATAAAAACTGTTGACACCCAACGTTGAAATCATGTCCAAATAGAGAAAAAATGATTTTATTTCGCGTCTACCAGCTAATTCAAAAATGTGATATTTACGGTCAGCGTATTTCTTATGTATAAATTGATTATATTTCATATATGAATTTGCTATTTTATAGTTAAGCATTGTGGAATCCAATTTACTATTTCGCTTCACTATCACTGAAGTATCATAATAGCTTGAGAAACATATATTAAATCGAGGCAAATCCTCAAAATTTGATGTTTGTAAATTCATTAATATGCATAAGGGCATACCGAATATAACTATCAACACAATCCAAAAATATTGCTTCATAAAAAGAATTCTCTTTTTGACAAATGCTTTGAATTGCTGTCGTCGAAGTTTTCGTATATCATTCTCATTGAGATTGCTATTGATGATCTGCGGTATCATCTTGTTAATATTGTCAGGGGCTAAAACGTCTACATGTTCAGTTACAAACACATCGCGTAGAGTACTTCGTCTAATCCATATATTTCCGAGTCCCAAGTCGTCCCTCATGCTCTCCAACTCTATTATATACATTACCAATTGTCTTTCCGTGACTGCTGTAAATGTAATTTCAATCTTACTCAAATTGGGTAAATATTCAGCGCTTGCATCACTGGGAAAGTGTTTAAGTAAGAGTTCGTAGAATTCTTTATGGGTGTTGTCTGCCATCTCGTTGTCTTCTATTTGGCAATGCAAGATATATATGTTGCAAAATAATTCTCGCAAACTCTTTCCACGATCATAGCACTGCAGCTTGCTGTTATGAAGAACAGCTATACGATTTCCAAGTATTTCAGCCTCATCACAGTACATAGTATTCACAATAACAACACGGGTGCGTGCGGCTTCTCTTAATATGTCCCACATAAGGTAGCGACTCTCCTGATTAAGCCCAATTGATGGATGATCGACGATGACTGCATGATTGCCACCACATAGAACACAACACAGGCTTAGACACCGTGCTTGCCCAAAAGACATTTCATCTGTCAATTGTTCAGCCTCGGATAGCGACATTTTGAGCAAGGCAAGGTACTTATCTATTTCGCGAACAATTTGACGAAAATTTCTCATTCCCTTCAAATGCGTATAGAAGAACATATTTTCTGTGGTGCTTAGCTGAGTGAATATTATACTATCTGTGGGCAGTAAACAGCACAGTGTTTCATTTCCCTTGTACTGTGCTACATTTTCATTGTTTATAATCACTTGTCCAGAATCAGGGGTAACATTACCTGCTATGATATGACTTAAAAACATTCGGCTTTCATTGCTTTTACCCAATATTACTGTTATCTCCATAGGATGTATATTTATAGAGACGTCATCCAAGTATTTGACATATCCTATTTCTTTTGACACATTTTGTACTTGAATTCCTTGACTGGTGTCAAAAAGGGGTTCATTGTTTATCAAGTTAAGGGTTGACATACCATTCAATGAAGATGTAGCACGCGATGCATGCGATAGATAAGATCTTGAACTGTATATGGAATCAGTTTCTTCTAGAATGTTTTGTGCTCGTTTATGCTCCCGAAAATGCTTTACATTGGAGACAATCAACGAAGTTACACTTGTTACTCTTGCTGATATAGTCGACAATATGTTTGGCCGCCAAGTCATCGTTCCTCTATGTTGCCTCCCCATGTTCCAATCCGTTTGCGTTACTTTGTCGTTCAGTTCATGTGGCCGAAAGCTTGGATAATTATCAATTAAATCATCTTCATGAACAGTAAGGTTGTGTAGTAGAAATAATCCAATTGTCTTTATCAACTCTTTTGGCTTTTTGAAGCATAGCAAAAATTCTAACGGATAATACCATTTTTTTCTCAGTGACTGTTTGTCCGTTGTCGACACAATAGTTACTTCTTTGTAATGGAAATAAAGAAGTATTAACACGTAAAATACCGAATCGAATAGTAACATTCCGATCGCATGCATCAAACTAAAATCAGTTCCAGCAAAATGCGGCAACGTGAAATATTTTAATTTGAGGCTATCGCCGACAGATTCATAATCCATTATTATATTTAGTCCCATTAATAAAGCATTATCCAGCGATAGACAAGCGATAGTCTTGTACAAAGAACTCCATTCGAGGTGTAAGTTAAAAGGCAATAGAACTACAGCAAAAAGCCGTAGAGCTAGTGCGTATATCGCTGATTGCCTCCTTTGAATTAAGACTATGGAAATCATAAGAATGAAACTGCTGCTTGCACAAACATAGCACAGTAGAAAAACGAACACTGGCCACGAATTGGTGTAGGTGAAAATCGTGTATTCTGCCCAAGACATATGCAGAGTTAATAACACCAATAACGTCGTCATAGTCTGTAATATGAATAGTATTATCAGCCAAGCGCACCAGTTTTTTACCTTGATTTTCAACATTGCCATAATACCCCGTTCTTCTTCGTCAGTTATTGCTCTTACTGTAGCAAACGTGGGAAATATATATGCAAAAAGAATGCCCACTGAGAGTAAAATTTTCATTTGAGATTTATAGGGATCGACAATGAATCGATTTGTTGGAAACTTGTTCATTACGATATTGAATATTGGTAACGCTTCAATATCATTCGTTTTTAGTTGAAGATAAGACATGGCAATTGCATGCTGTATCTGAACAAATCCCTCTTCAAAATACCCTGGTGGGGTGCAAGTATAATTCGAATTGTAACACGTGGCATCAGTTCTAAACAATTGATCCGTCTGCCAAAAATTAGGGAGATGATTTGTATCCGCGCGAAGAAGGGCTGGAAAACCTATTTCGTAATCTAGCCCACCAGTAGATTGATCCTTGTTAAACCGCACCGCAGCCAGATAGTGTCTTGTATTCATAAGATTTTCCATCTCTTCATAAGTTTCCACTGCGATACTTTCCTTTAAATTGAGCTTTAATATCGTTAGATTCATAATTTTTTCAAAGATTTCATCAGGTGGTGTGAAAATTATTATATCCATTGGCATTGTGAGGTTCAATTTTTGAAATTCATCATACATTTTGTCCAAACTATTAATATTGATTTCGTCGTAAATTTTTTTTTCAACAACTACCGGTGGGAAATAAGCTCGGAATATAGATGCAATTGGTAGAATTATTAAAGCAATGAGCATTATCTTTAAATATGTTAACTTATATGACTTCTGTATGTTAATGGTTTTCCAAAATGCCAAAGCCAATATACGTGTGTTATGAAATGACATGTTCTCTGCATGGAGAACATAATCTGGATCCCACTTCGCGTAATGCATATTTTTTTTTTATATATATTCCGGTTTATTTTTGAAGAAAATCAAGAAATGGTGAATTTAAAAAAATATTACAATTCAACTTTTTTTGGAACCCAAATCAAATGGTGCACTTGAAAGTATTATTTGTAATGATATATTACAAAATAAACTAACGTTTACCTTGAATATTAATGAAATGCTGATGTGATCTGAGATTTCATTCCTACTGTTGTTTACTCTCACAGAGGGTATATGAAGTTTACCTCAGGTTTGATCCCGCTAGCGGTGCATCTTAAAAATATTAATAAAATGAAACGAGAACGAAGGCTACCTTCGGCATTGCGAAAACTTTACACCCTTGGAGGTGCTTATCGCCTCCGATTGTTCCAATACTTGTTATATATAATGTTGCAGAGTTGAAAGGTATTATGTATATTCAATATTTTGCCCTACTTTAATTGGCACTGATTAGTAAAGTTATTTCTAAAATCAGAACTGGTCTTTATACAAAAACCTTCATTTCGACCGATTTTTCCTATGACAGCTGTTCGTTATAGTGATCCGATTTGGATTCAATTTTATATACATTTTATATACATAGAAAAAGTTCAATGTATAAATTTGGTTGCAATATTTTGACAAGTAACAATAATTGACCGATAGTTTGTACGGTAGATATACGATATATCGATCCGATTCGGCTCGTTTCGACTTATACACAGCGTGCAGCAATAAGAAGCATGTGTATCAAGTTTCAATAAATTAACTTTAAAACTGAGAGACTACTCTGCTTTGCACCAGACGGACACACGGATATACGGTCAGACGGACATAGCTAGCTTACACAGACGAGCCGCATTGAAACGATATATCGTATTGGCGTCATACATAGTAAAACAATGTGTGTAATATAATACCCCAAATGAATACAGGACATATAGTTTCTCTAAACATGTAACAGAATCGATTTCTTGCTTTAGAAGTCAGTGCTCGAAATACTCAAAGTGGTTTCGGTTTAGTTCAGTGCAGTGGAGCAAATGATTTGAACTGGAGTAATTAAAATTACCCATACAATTTCAAAATGGCAACTGCAACATGCCGCAAATTAACCAAAATTGCCTCTCTTATGCGACAGAGATATACTGTTACTTGATTGTGAAATCGAAAGATCTTATTATGTGCTGTGTATTATAAATATGATTATTTATTTCATTTATGTAAAACATATAGTATTGTATCCTAAATGGTTATAATGTTAACTAGTTAAATTTCTATTTTATCACACCTTGCATACTACCTCTATCGTCTTGTCTGTAAGGGTATCATTTATCAGTTACTTGCATGTTCACAGAGCCATTCTTAATTTTGGGCTCCTTTTGATATATTTAGATGCAGAATGTTAGTTTCAGATACAAATACAGTGCTATTCAGGTTCACGATTTTGATGTTGCCTTTTGAAATAATTTCAATTAGCTTGAGTGCGGGCCTAGACCGGGATGGCTCTGAATGATTATGCTGCTGCTTTTGCTCATGTTATTGTCGTTGTAGTTGTTGATGTTCCTGTTGTTGTTGTTGTGCTTGCCTGCAAATGTTAATTACGCAATTGACTTAACGAGCCATGTCATAACAAACAACTACTACAATGAACTACAACAGCAACTACGACTACTACTACCAACCTAATACTTCGTTCTCCTTGGCTGCAGTTTTGCATTTGGCAGCCAATTGATCTAACAAGATGAAACCTCAACTATACTTACACACGCATATGTATAAATTATTGTTGTATAGTATTTATTCTACTGTCTTCAATATCATTTTGTACAATCACAGACATACGTATATAACTAAATCTGTTGGCCAATCGTCAATCAATCTAATTAGAAAGTCAACTGCAAATTGGTCCAAGAGAAGTGAGAAGGTAAGTTCTACAAGCTGCAGCAGGGCGAAGTGGTGATTATTCCATTTTGTACTCATTTACATTTAAATTGAATTCCTTTTGTTTGCATTCTCCTGAGCTTTCTTTCTGTATTCTTTTCTTGTCTTTTTCATGTTCTTTATTAATTTATTTGCATGGCATTTAATTGTTGCTTTTAATATTTTCCTTCTCTTGCGTTTTGTTGCCACTTTAGTTTAATATTCTTCCCGGCTGTTCTTTGCTCTTTTGTCTGTCTCTGTCTCGGACTCTGTCCTTCTTTCATAATTCATGGAATTTACGTATATTTCAGCTTTTGTTTATTATTAGAAAAATGTTTGCTAATTGCTATAGTTTTTGTACAATAATGTACTGAAATTCGCTGTATAATTTAATGAATTATTAAAAGTTATAATCCCAATTAAATTTGAATTCCCATAGTGGAAATTGCATAATTTGATTAATTGATTTCCATTATGTGATAGAGAAATTTACTCAGGGTCAATTGCTTGCGTAATCTGTTGACACTGATTTATTTTTAAACAATATTTCATAATCTACTTGTGTATTCAAGCGACCTCATTTCCGTCTGCTTATCTTATCATTAAAATACATATTATTACATAAGTTTGCATATGTATTAGTATATGGTTTGTGTGACAAATCTCATTCTTTTCTATTATCAATTTTTGGACAATATTTTAAATATTTTAAAGGTTCTTACCGTGAAGCATCGGTGGTTCAGTGGTAGAATGCTCGCCTGCCACGCGGGCGGCCCGGGTTCGATTCCCGGCCGATGCAAAGATACTTTTTGGCCATGGATAAGGGCGGGCCAAAGGGTCCCCAACGCCCGAAGGGGGGCATCTCCGACCCCAAATCTTTCTTATTTTTTCCAAAATTACATGTGCTGGACTGTTTTGTACAACTTCTATTTTTCGCTTATTTTGTGTTGCATACTTTAGGAAGCGGTTTGGAAATTAGTAACTCTCTAAATTATTTCGCAAAAGACGTTATAATTTTTAATTTATTTGGTAAGTTGAGTAGCGGGTATATCACAGTAGCGCGCGCTTATTTGAAGCTTTCCTACTAGTACTTTTGTGTTAGCAAGCATCGCTTTAATTCTTTTATATAAATATTCAGTTTAAATGTAATTGCACTTTTCATCAAAATCATTAAAGCTCATGCAATATGTATTTTAATAAATAATATGAAAATATTTTCGACATTACTACGCGCTTGAAATAGATGATAATTCATAAAATATTTCGACTAACTAAACCACAGGCAAAAAACAAGAACAAGCTTTTCAGACCAAAACTATGCATGAAATTGTAAAAATGTGCAAAAATGTTATTGTGGCTTACAGTAAAAACAGTGTGCAAAAAGGATATAAAATACACACACACACCCACATGTAGTGAGCCATCAAATGCCATAAGAGAGTTTATTACAGTTCTAATTTGCGGTCACTGAGGTGGCAAAACTTTTTTAGGGAGTCGACCTTTTAATGGGCTCTGTCAAGTGTTCATAACTAATGGCATGGTCTAGTTACAACATGGATAGATACGAGTATGTATTCTATGATGAAAGGCCTTTTGTAACAAATATTTGTAAGCACTCAAACTGAGCCTGAACCTCAGCTTGTATGCAAATCAAACCAAAACTGTACACAGTCAAATGTTATTTTGTTGTTGTTGCTGTTCTTGCTGTTGTTCTTTCTGTTGTGGCTTATCGCTAGACGGTCTAAAATTGCTTTTGGTTCGCTGACTTGTTTGTTCATGCAACCAGAGAGCAAACCAACCAAGCAATGCCCCCAGATTCCCTATGGAAAACATGTTACAGATCCAGACAAATGTCCGCCAAAACCAACTGGACCCACACACTACATACATGCATATTGTAGCCCCCAGAGTGATAACCAGTTATGAATTCCAACGCATGTGTGAATTTTACTTTTGTTAACCACAACAACAACAAGAACAACAATCGACTAAGAGTTCCCAAGGGTGAAATTAATTTCATGTTGTCAACAATATATTTTTGCATGCTCGAGAACAAGGCTCCACAACAAGATGAAAGTAAATCGGAGAAAAAGAGAAAAGCTAGAGGGAAAGAGAGAAGGAAATATAGAGAGAGATAGAGAGAGAGGGCAAGGGAAACACAAAGCAAAGAGCAGTATATGCGTGTTAGCCCCAATGTAAAGGGGGGTTGTAAGTTTTAATTACCAACTCCAGCTAAGGTCTCCAGGCACTGTCTTTCTGTCCCAGTTTGCTTCTTCGGTCAGGTCATACAACTGTCATACGTTTTGTTAATTCGTATAATCGTTACTTATCGTCGGTGTCTACGGTCATTATATCATTTAAACTGATAGTTTTATGCTTTCGGTGCCAAGTGCTGTGGGTCAAGTGTGCGCTTAAGTGTTTTTAGTCTGAGTCCCTCTCCAAAGGTTGTGGCCAAGTTCAGAGAAACTGTAAAAGTTTGCTCACAATGAAAGAACAACTCTTCCGTCTGTGTGTGTGCACTCTATAAATTATCATAGAACTTTTAAAGTCCTTTTTACAACAACGCATTGGTAAGAAAACTTTGCCAAAAATCTCTTAAGCTGTTGAACAATTAGCCAAGGTAAGCTTGGTACACAAATTTTGATATTAAGGCACAAAGATTAAGAACTTTTTAACTTGATACTGTATAGATATTAATAACAGCTGTCTTTCTCTCTCTCTCTCTCTCTGCTCTTTTTCTCTCTCTCTCTCTCTCATAAGTGAAAAATCACTTTTAACTCAACGCAATTTCAAGCACATCTTTGCTGCAATAAAACCTCAATTCGGACTTAGAGTTTCAAACATAAAGTAGACTCAGATTATAACAGTGGAAAGTAAAATTTTTCGTAAAAATTTAACGCTTGTTTTTTTGGCGCAACGCAGTGTCTTTGCAGCCTTCGTTTTAATTACGAAACTTTCCTCATGGACAAATGAAAAATAAAATGGACAGTCCCCGAGGAAGCCGAAGAATGACCAAAATCGTCAGGGCAAGTTTGCCGTTGTATTTATTCAAGCTTCGATGCTTCTCAGCGCGTCAGCGCTTGCTTTAGTACACTATCTATCTATCTCTGTCTTTTCCTGCCAAACTGTCTCGCTTTCTTTCTCTCTCTTTATGTCTCTCTTTGTTCCTCCACCGTTGCCTCTCTGCTTCCCAGTGGTTTTTTTTCGCTCTACGACTCTCGACTAGGGCATATCAAACAATCATTAGCATCAAGAACAGACGACAAAGTTTTCGGCATTTTTCCCCTACGTACTCCTAATGGGTTGGCCAGAGGTAAAGTACAGTTGAAGAATGTGAGTAAAAAAAAAACCATAAATAAATAAATAAATGTACAGCAAATTAAATTTGAGACTACGACTATAAAGTTGCTCTCTAATTGCTTTCACATATGTTTTATTAATGCAAAAAACATTTTAATCCCTTCTACTAATTGTGTAACCTCACTTTTCTCTGTTAATTCTGCTTTTCTTTCATTCTTCTCTTTTATCGAATAAGAAACTTAAGCCTTCAAACTTTCTCTTTGTTCTTTCAATCTTCTGCATACCCATTTTAATTAAATTTACATAGGGTATACAACTTGCAGAGTGCTTCAGAAAAAGTTTGCTTTTTAAAACTGTACAAAATTGATTGCCGGCTGCAGCTTAAAGCTTTTGTGACTATTTTTTCACTACCCCCTCCGACTCCCTCTTTCCCTTTCAGTACAGTTTTAATGAATCACTGTTAATTAATCTTAAGTTTCAACTGCAGTTTCAAATAGGTTTTTATTTATTCGCTTTGACTGTGCGAAAGTAGAACTTTTCTCTTGCTATGGTATAAGAGTTTTTTTAATGTTTATAGAATCCACTTATATAAATTCATATAATATAAATTTGGCAAATAAAAGTATTTTGTATTTTGCAACTGTTAATGAAATTATTTCCCAATCATATAATAAGTGAAACAAATAGAATATATGTATATTATTCAACCTGTGATATAACCAACTAAAAAAACGTTTTCTCACATAAAGAACTTCTACACTTTGTGTGGCATACTTTAGGATGCAGTTTGGAAATTAGTAACTCTTAAAATTATTTTTTAAATATCTGCTATGTTAATTATGCGATCATAACTAAATATTCAGCATTTATTTGAGCGTGTTTTTATTGTTTTATTGTGTTTACCAGAAATGAACTATCCTGCATAACAATTATGCTTGGCATTCGATAGTTATCGATTTGCGGGGGCGAACGTAAAACAAATGTGATCTACGCGCAGAATTAAGACATTTTTTCATATATTTTAAGTAGTCCTAGCTCGTATAGTCTTGGGAATCTACATTTTCATACGGACATGACTTATCGACTCGGCTGTTGATGATGATTAAGAATATATATAGATTGTGGCGTCTGCCACGCCTCCTTCTGCCTGTTACATACATTTTCAGTTGACACAAAGTTATAATACCTTTCTACCCAATGGGTAATGTTTATAAATATATGGCTTCCTCTTTGTTTTTCGCCCTTCAATAAATTCATCATAATTTGATTTTTAAATTCAATCTGAATAATTTAGGGACCCTCATCAAAATCTCAGCTAACCCAGTGTGCATTATCACCAAACTTGGCTAATTTATTTCTATGCCCCACCCACTCCTACGCCCCTCCCAATGCTGTTAAATTAGTAATTTGCGCCTCGTATTTTTAGAACGGCTTTTAATTTTTATGTTTTCTCCCACTGTGTCCGATTTTATGCTGGAATATCAATTGATAACCCCTCTCCCCACCGCCAATGGCAATTCGCCGCCTGTTTTGTATTGTTTATCACACAAAATGGCAATTAAATTTGCATTTGTGGGTTTCATTGCATTTCATTAGCAGCAATTCGATTCGTTATTCAAATAGAAAATGCGGCGCAATAATTTGAATGTTCAACACACGCACACAACTCACAAAACACATTCGGATAGCGTATTGTTTTCCATTATTATTGTTCTTTCGGCCAAATGAAACTACTATATATTATATATAATTACATCATGGTATTTTCACAAATATCGCAAACAAATTGTAATACGATAATCATTAAATTTCGTGCAATTTATTTGAAATAAATAATACAAATTATTTACATTAAAAATTACACAAAATGATTATAAAAGTGCAATTGATTTTCATTAAATCGTGAAATTACGAGTATATAGTCTATAGTCTATTAAACAGGCAAATCCAAACAGAAATAATATAAAGTAAAGTTTATTGAGACACGATTTTAAATTGAAGTTAAATTGTGTGCATACTCAACATTATACAGATTCTAAATTGATTAGTGTTAATACGATTTCTAAAAACAAACAATCCTTTCTGATTCCACAATTCTAGAAATCTCATACTAATCATCATTCATAATAAATTCATTTTAATAGAGATGCTTTTATTAAAGACTTCCACACCATAAATTGAGTTATAACTAAAGAAAAGCATACCCTGGGGATGAGATTGTATCATATTTGCGCATTTCCTCTTTCAATTGCATAAGCACACACATACATATATACATATGTACATACATAACAAGGCAACAGGCAACAGATTCCACACAGACAATTTAACCCCAATGAGTGAAGAGAGTCCCCCACAAATACAACACAAAATGAAAACTTTTCATAAATCCTTATAAGCATTAATAATCATTATTTCATACATATCATACTGCTGTATTTCGTTTTTTGCAGATACACACAGAAAACATACACACATTACTCATATGTTCAAAAGTGTCCCCAAAAGTTGGTTGAATTTTTGTTGATGTTGTTGTTTTCGCTGCTCGCTTACTTGCCTGGTCGCTTTTGGGTTGTGCCATTCTACAATTTGTCAAATTCACTGAACTGTATGACCAAAAAATTTTATAAACACACACACACACACACATTGCGCAAACGAAATATGAAACGAAAGCAACACAAGTTGAAGGCCGAGGCTTAGCCCATAGTCCAGATTCAGTTCCAGATCCGGCTACAAGAGAGCCTTCAGCCAAATAAGCACAAAAACTAAACATGAAATTGCACATTTTTCACATTTCGCACATAATTTTTGTTATTTTTACGTATTTGCTATACCCTTTATGTGGCAACAGCTACTAAAAAGGGTATACCAGGGTATTTATTTTATAATCATTTATTTTGTATAGCAGTACAGGGTATTTGTCAGGTTAACCCTTGTTATTTAGTCAACATTTTCTTTCCCATTTCTTCCCTACACTAAACAACAAAATTGGGGTCATTTTTTTGGGGGGGGGAAGGTGTTTCGCAGCCCTTTGTATGGACGAGTGTGAAATATGCGTATTGCGGTCTCTTGTTGCGCTGCCCTTTGCCCTCTGCCCTTCGCGCCACGCTTGTTATTCTTAAACCCTTATCAAAAACATTTTTTTGCTCTACTGATTACAATATTATTTTACGTTTTCTATTCTTTTTTTCTCTCTGTGAAAAAGATTTATGTAAAATCCTTGAACCTTACAGCTGTGTTCTTATTTTGTCTAGCACCATGTGCAATTCTATTATTTCTATTTTCTTTTCTTTTTTGCATGTCACAATCACAACTCAGCAAACGATTTGTACAATCATTCGCTATTTTTCTTCCAAGCCACGCAATTTGCATAAATAAATGTTTGTATATTGGCTAATTTCTTCGAACATAAAGTACAGAAGACGAGCAACAAAGGTTAACTTAGGCATGTCGAAAGTTGTATACCCTTGCAGGTTCTTATTCTCTTCCGATCGCACCAATATTAGTTATATATAATGCTACAGAATTTAATGGTATTGTGTATATTGTGTCTCTAAGTTAATTTATTTATAAAATCAATAATGGTCTTTATACAGAAACCCAGACTAGTTTGCGTTGCAACAGACGGACACACGGACAGACGGACACGGGTAGTTCAATTCGTCGGTTGATGCTGATTCAGAATATATATACTTTTCATAACCGGATATCCCTGCTAAGATGCCTTGCAAATTACTGGCCAAAATGAATATATCCTCTGCCTCAAGGGTATCAAAAAACACATTTCCCCAAATGTAATTTGAATACATATTTATTTTTCTCTCTCCTGTTGACTGTTTTCTCTCCGTTCTTGTGGTTCTGTCTCGGCGTCTGCATCTATCTCTCTGACATTCGCTTTTGCTGCTAGCTTGTCTACAGCCTCAAGTCACGAGTGCACTTATTTATGTCAAAGTTTAAGGCAAAACTTTTGACGCACCTGGCGCCGAAGGATCTCAAGCCACAAAGTCGTTGAAGCCACAGACAGTTTGGCTAACCCCCATATCGTACTGCAGAGGTCGCTGGTTAATTAATACCAATCCAGATAGCAAATGTAGATAATAGATACTGAATTTTACTACTACTTATACGTATATCAATGAACTTTGAAAACTTTTAATTTGCACTTTATTGTGCAAATTTCTTAAGATTCTTACAAGTTTGTATACCACATTGGTTTCTTTCAGCCTTTTAATTATTCAACATAATTCTACAATAATGCTAAAAGAACTTGTGAATTATTGAGTAAAGAATGGAGCATTTCAGTTTTCACTTAATCGGCTTCATCTGCAGCATAATTTTACTACTCATATCTCTATATAATTCGTTATTCTATCCTATATCTTTCTACACTCACTTTCTCCCATTGCACAATTTAACAACTTTGACATGTTAGTCAACACTCTTCGCCCATTAAAAGCAAATTTCAAGTGTTAATCTATATATTTATTACGCGTAACTCCAACCAAATCTGTCTGTCAATTGAGCACATCCAACATAAATATCGCATCTTGATGTTTTTATTTAACTTCAACCCCATTCCAAATGTCAAAGCGAGAAAATGTGCCCAAAAACACAAACACGAGAACGAAACTCGGTAATCACAAGATTAAACAAACATTTCCATACGCAAGTCAAACACACAAATACACACACACACGTAGACACGCAGACAATGCATAAAATTCACCCTATCCCAATGAAAATCAGCTCGGACAGAGGAGAAAGAAGATAGAGAGCGGCAGTTATGTAAATAGATGCGCAAAAGAAATTACAGCTTTGCAACATTTAAGTAAAAAATAAACTCACAATCAGTGCAAGAGTTTAATAAATAAGAACGAACGATTCAGTTGAATGTGCTCGACTTTTATATACCCTCTAACACGGTTTTGTTAGATATTTAACTTGACTGCTAAGCGAATTTTGTATTGTATACTTTGCAGGCAGCGACGATAGAGACAGACAGACATACAGACAGACATACAGACAGACATACAGACAGACGGACAGATAGACAGACATATAGAAAGACATATAGACATACAGACAGACAGACATGGCCATATCGGCATGGTTGTTGATGCAGTTCAAGAATATATATGCTCAATCACGACTTCTTCTGCCTTCTTGTATATATTTTTGGTTGGCACAAAATTATAATACCCTTCTACCTAATGGATAGCGAGTATAATAATAGAGAAAGAAGCTGAAGAGTGAAAGGGAGAGAAAGAAACTAAGACGAGCAGTTTGCGAGTGGGAGTGAGTGAGAGCGGGGGCAGGCGCAGTAATTGGCTGGCTAACTGTCTGCTAAGAGCGTGGGAGCTACTTGCTGCTGCTTCTGCTGGTGCTGTTGCAGTTGTTGTTGTTGTCTGCTACTGTAAATGACAAGTCCATGTACACAGTGTTGGCATGGGATCCAACATTAATGTGTGTTGCAGGGACAACAAGCAACAAACTGAAAGTTCCCAGTGCGCTGTTGCCAGCCGAATGAATGAATGAATGAATTACCCACACTACAGCACACAACGCAAATAGCCCAGCGGCACTCGAAACTACTGTCCCGAGGCAAGAGGGCAAAACATTCAACTCATTTATGAGAGAGAAATCATTATCATTAGAAAGCAATCTGATTAGATAGTATAATATGCTCATAAATATAATTATAGATATAATTATAATGTAATTATATTAATCAATTATACAAATAAACAATATAATATAATTCTTTTTACAAAAAAATATAATCAAAGTTCTATATCTGTTATTCAAGAAATCAAACCTTACAAATATCGTTTAAGATGCTTTACACATTTTGTGCCATGTTTGATCTCTTGCAATATTGTTCACGCGTCTGCAAACTATTCCAAAGTTTCGCACTGAAAACGTATAATAAGCCCACAGCGCATATTACAGGGTCTATGAACGTAACACACACTCACAGACACACACAGACGCACACTCACACACAGATAGTTGGGTAAACAGTTGCAGCTGCAGCCAGCAGCAGCCGCAGCCAACGCCGACGCCACAGCAGCATCATCCTCATCAGCAGCAGCAACAACATGAGCTGGTGCCACATCAGCAGTAACATGATTACAAACATTCGTTTGGTATTGCGGCCGAGAGAGAAAGATAGAGAGAGAAAGGAAGAGAGGCTATGCATGCAACTCCCGCTCCTATGCTGCCACCACCAATGCAGACGCTGACGCCGACGCCGAGGCCGCTGCCAACGCCAACCGCCACTTGTCTGACTGAATTTAATAAATCGCTTTTATAGCATCAGCTCAGACGCTGCAATGAGTAAACTGCAGCTCAAACTGGCTGTGTTGCCACACTCTCTGTCCCTCTCACAACATGTCTGGTGTGCATGTGTTTGTGTGTGTGTGTTCCAGTGTGTCTGTGTGTGTTTGTCTGCATTTGTTGTTGTCGCTTGTTTCATACTAAGACCGAGCTGCACTTCGACAGCGCTTTATTAATTCCACATCAATGCTGGCGCTTGGCCGCACAGTTCAATGAGTTTGCTCTTTCTTAAACTCCCGCTCTCACTCTCTCTCTCACTCTCTCTCTCTGTCTGTCTCGCTCTCTCCCTTGCTGATAGTTTGTCTGACCCATAAAACACACGCTGCAACCGTTTCTTTTGTTTATGTGCCTACACACAAAAAAAAAACCCTCACACAGATAAACAAGAACAAGAAATCACAGCAAATGTCAAATTTAAACACTGAAGGCCATAAAATTGATGACAGCCCCAGGGCAAAACGATCATGAAACGATCATGAGACGATCATGAAAACTATCTTTGAGTGAAGACATTATGGATTAGATTTCATTTTGGGTGGCCTCACCAGCGGCACAGCTGCAATTAAATGGAATTATAATCATTTAATAGCTTCATTTCTGTTTTTTTCTTTCTTGGGTTTTCTCACAATCTGTTGCCCCAACATATTTACTATATAATTTTCAATAATATTCTCGATACGGCATGATAAGCTTTACGATCTAACAAGTGGTATTACAGGATTTTTAAATATAAAATATAATGACAGCTTCTTAGCTAAATGAAATTATGAAACAAACTGTGGAAATGCCAAGGTTTTCCATCTAGACCTTTAACCACATCTTCTTGTTTAATTGTATTAAATTCTTAGAAAAATAATTTAATAAGAATGTACAAATATATATTATCCAATATAATTAAATCATTCAACGTTGTATCTCTAATCTAATAAAAGCCTGACTAGCTGCTATATCATCAATCAAGCTACTTGCATTAGTAATACATTATAATAATAATAATAATATGCAAATCGCATGCATCAAAGTCACATGTTTCAACTGTACTGAGACTTGGCTCTCTAACCATATGACGACAATGTACACACACACACACTCACACACAGGCATAACTCATAGCACACACACACTGAGACCAGCATCAGTCTTTCTCTCTTGGGAGTTTTGGTTTTCATTAATCTCGAAGGCGTCGCCACAATGTGGAATATATTAAATTGGGAGCACACATTAACATTTAAATTTGTTTTCAATTTCGTCAAACAAGAATTATTATGTAGATAGGCTAGGGACAAGACGTCCTCTTAAGCCCAAGTTCTCAACTAGCTAACTTGGCACCTCGAGTGGGAGAGAGAGAGAGAGAGAGAGAGAAAGAGAGAGAGGCAACAAGCCCATTGAGTTTATTATGTAAATTAGCCAAATCTTGAGACAACCGGCCTACTGTTGCCCTACACTGTCAAAGACTACCCTTTCCAAATGCATAAATCTACTGTTTGCTATCGATTTGTACACAGTAGACAGTTGTTGTTGTTGTTCTTGTAGTTGTTGTGGGCATTTGGGGTTAAATGGTGCTAAGAACTTGGCAACAATGCGACCAAGAGGTGACAAAGTGCTGCTGGGTCAGCTCTTCAGGGTTTGCAGATAAAGACACAAATTGAAAGACACTTTGGTTGAATTATTGAAAGATTGCATGCGTATGAATAAGAAGAGAACATTAGCTATTAGTTGATATAACACTATTATTATACTAATAGTTTAAGATATAATAACTAAATTGCAAAAAAATATGTATTATTATTCATATATATGTCAAAGCTAAATGTTGTGAATACATCGCTTAACGACCGATTTGAGTAGACTGGCATCCCAAGTTTGAAATAAACTTGATAGTCGACAGGAACCTATAACCTATAGCTTTATAATAGCTGAGATCTGTGTATTCACAATGACAAAAGCATAGATCAACATGGCTTGAACGTATTGAATAATGATTCTGCTCAAGAGTATATTGTACATATATACTTTGTACTTTTGTCATGCCTGTTTCTGCCTACTACATACATTTGTTAGTGTATAATAATAAAAAATAATAAACTCTATCTTGTTCACAAAGTCAACAACCTATTCTTTTGGATTCTATAACAGATTTAATGATGTAATAGAAATCTAAAATACCATACATTTTTAAATTATAGGTATATTTTTCTATATTCAATAACTCTTCAAAAATAGTGTAAAATATATAAATATCTTTTCTTTATTCTAATTACTACTCCCAAAGCTAATCACCTAATCAGCTGCATACATTATCCGATATCTTTGCATGTGTTGCAACAGCTGTGAGAAGTTTCGCATCGGATGCGCTGCCCTATAAAAGACATTGACAGCATTTCACTTGTATCACATTCCGACTCAACTCAGTTCAGCTGACTCACCGCTTCTGCTTCTTTTCTTTATGAGTTCACACGTTTTGTTTTTTCTTTTCTTTTCTTTTTTTCTTTTTGACGAATTGAAATTCGAACAGTGAACACTTATGTTAATGAAGCAAACTGTGCGAATGACACAAATGTTCAGATTTGTTTGTGACAACAATTGACGCCTTCGGCTCACTTTCGGTTCGCATTCTCAAGTATGTCAAGTTCATTCTGTGATTATTCCAAAGATATTTGAATGCAAAAAGCGCAGGCCATATGAAAGTGAATTGTAATTGAATGACAGCTTAAGAGCAACGACAGTTCCTTATGTAGTTTAACCCGTTTCATCCAGGGTATCTTCTATATTTAACTCTTCTATTTAAATTGTATTTTAATCACTCAAACACATTTGTTATTTATTCAACTCATTGCCAACAGACTCGTAGTATTTGCACAATTCGTATGTGTGTATACATCCACTTACGCCCCTCAAATGTATATTTTTAGACTTACACGCACATTGACAAATTTGTGAATGGGTTTGAGTGTCTGCTTTATGAATTTCGTCAATCGTTTGTGAATGAATCAACAGAACAAAAACGTGTACGCACCTGCAAATACAAAAGGGAGAAAAATGTGAGTAAATACGTTTTAATTGTTCTGCAAATATTTGCGAGTATTTAAGGAGTTTTTAATTCGATAAGCAAATTGAGAACACTTGAACAGTAGCTAGTTTAAACTGGTTTTCACTTATGTTTGCATTCATACTTGAAAGTTTCCCCAGTGATAACAGATAAAAAACACAGTGTTATTATTTACTTATTATTATTATTATTAATTAATTTATTTATTTATATTTTGTATATTATATCTTCAATATTGTGCTATGAAAACTCGACAACAATTTAAAATTCTTTTTCTTTCCATTCATTATTGGTTTTCTTACATTCTTGTCTACATTTATGTTTCAATTTCTTCCATATATATTAAAGTAAAGCGCTCTTTACTCTTTTTCTCTATCTCTCTTTCTCTCTCACCCTCTCTCTCTCTTGATAGTTAGCAATTTCTATGTGAGATCCAATTAACTGTTACACAATGAAGCCCCAAAAATTTGACAGCGGCAGTTTTAAAGTCAATGGAAAAAACTAATCAGAAACTTTGCAGCAAGCACAGAAATTTGCCATTGCATTGTTGCGACAATGGACAATGAAAGGTGTTGCTGCTGCAAAAGAGTGTGCGTGCGTGTGTGAGTGTGTGAGTAAGGGCATTGCACATTGAGCAAACGGTAAAATCAATTAAAACAGGCAAAAAGGTAATAATCGGCAGGAAGGAAGAGGTCGCGGCATGGAGAGCAACGGCTTACTTTAGGTACCTGCGATGGGCATGTGTGGCAAGCAGTGCAATCGGCACTCGACAAACGTGAGGCAAGAAGCTTAGTGCAACAGCAGACAAATACATCGAGCATCTGCTGGAAACGTGTCTAGCGAAATGGACGTTGGTATCAACTGGGCAGCGCACAACGCGCAAACCTCGCATTATGCACACCGAGGCGGTCCAGCTCGTTGCCACCAAATTGGGCAACTGCTGGACAGCATACATAGATATGTACATATGTTTGTATGTGCATGCATTTGTTGCCTTCCCTTTCTGCCTGCATCAACTGCCTCGTGCACGTGCTTCAATTGCAGAGCAAGTGACCAGACATCAAGTCCAACAAAGAAGGCATGCCACAATTATCGGTCAATGCTTTAGCAGCTGCAGCAGCAAAAGTTGCTGCAACATTTTGCGCGCAACAGTGGCAACTGTTATTAGTGCCACATGTTGCCGTCGTGCATTGATGGCATAAATGGCAGTCTGGCAGGACAGAGAGAGAGAGAGAGACGAAGACGACGGCAAACAAGCCATCAGCTATAAGCCAGAACATAACTGCAAAGAACTTGCCACCAATTAAGGATTTCTGCTGCATATGCCACGCGATACACAAGCCACAAGCAAGTGCACTGAGAGAAATTCTGTTGATTTATTGAAAAAAAGGCAAATATTTTAAATATCACTTGCATAAAATAATAATAAATTAATATGTGGAATATCATTTACATTCATCATAAATATTAAATAAATATTATATATTTATTTATATATTTATTATATATTTTATATATATTATATAAATATATTATATTAATAAATTACTAGTTATATTTTGCATTTACTATGTGCCTTTCATTTACCAACACTTTTCTCTCAGTGTGAAAGCAAAAAGTTGTCAACGACACTGGGAGACCTAAAGAACCTTTATGCCGTATGCTGCCAAAACACTTTTTAAATACCAATAAATGTAAAGCTTGCCCGGCGAACACTTTCGGCTTAATAACGCTTGAAACATTTAAGACATTAAAAACAGAGAGAGAGCGACAGGGAGAGAGAAAGAGAGATAGCAAAAGAACCAGAGAAACAGAAAGAACAAACCTTTACAAAAATTAAACTTTCCTCTGCAAAGGTTTTTTGTTTATTTGCCAGCTTATTATGCTGCCAGGAGCCGCATGAAAAATCACTTAATTACCGTTCATCAGAACCGCAGAAAGGACAGAGGAATGGGACGAAGGGAGCAACCGAAAAGCTTCGACATTTAGTGTGCTGTCAGAAGAACATTAAGTGGAATTTGTCGATATGATAATTTGCAGTGACGTCTTTGAGGTCAAATTAAATGGGATGGGAAAAAAAGAAACAGTGTGTGTGTGTGTTTATTTTAAATACACTGCGAAAACTGCCGCAGTAATTAAGGGGGGAATTTTAAAAATAACCTTCGGGTGTGCAACTGAAATGCGGGTGGCGATAAAAAAAAAAAAAAAAACAAGAAAAAAACACAGCGCAGGTCTCTCTGTGCAACAAAGGACACAGAGAGGCAAATGAGGGGAGCGGCAATGGGGGCGCAGTATAAACTCGGCTCAGAGTTACGCTCTACTAATTTCCTGTTTAATTATTTTCAATTTTGCACAAAGTAACCGCGACAGCGACAACAACAACAACAACAACGACAAAACAACTGCTACTGCAACTACAACAGTAACAAAAGCAAACATGCACTTGACAAGTTGCAAAGCAAATGTGCAATTCAAGTGCAGGCCAACCACACAACGTCAATGAAAGAGAGAGAGAGAGCAAGTGAAAGAGAATGAGTGTGGGGGGAGGGAGAGGCAGAGGCAGCAGGTTGAAATGGGGACAAATTGCATGAAATTACTTATTACGCTTTAAGTAATCGCAGGCCATATAAAATAATACTATATAGAGAGCAGGAGCAGTTAAACAAACGCAGCGCGAACTACAACTTAACTATTTCTATACTACATATGTTAATAGAACAAACGTGCAGGGAAAGTTATGAGTTTTGAGTAAAGTTTGCCTCTCTATAATTACCATAGCGAGATCGCAGTATACCGAATGTGTTTGCCTGCCTGTACAGTATTCCATTGTTACTCAAGTGGGGTATGTAGAAATACTATATATACTATACAGTCTAGGTTATACAATAGTATTAACATCTAACTGCGTATGAAGTGTGTTGTTCTTAAATTATATGTACGTACATAGCATAGTATTATTCTTCTTTGTTATTAGATGCATAAGTATTCTTTAGTATTTATAGTAGTATTGCACCAGACCCCACAATGTATGTACACTTATTCATTATTATTATTATTTATTTACGAGTATTGCAAACACTTCAATTATTAATATTTTAAACTTCAAGTGTTACTCACAAAGTATGAACCTAAACAATTATTTGATAATTAAATTCACTATTACTTATAGTATATAATACGTTTACAGTAAAATCTTTATACTTGAATGCACTAACTTATTCTAGTAACAATGACAGTTGAATGATTTAGGTTTTAAGGTGTAAGAAAACCTTTTTTTCGAATTGCGTAACATTTAATAGATTTGTAACTTATGGGCCGTCGGCTCCAATGACGAATGACGAAAAGTAATGATCAGATTTTACTATTTTTGTCCGTGTGCACACACAATTTGAAGAGATCGGGTTGAAACAAATAAGACGGTTCTTTTATTGTTATTATTTTTGCATTAGAATGAGCTTGCTAAAGATTAAAAAGTCTAATTTTAAATTAAATATATATATGAAATACATTTACTTGTTTAGCATCATTTTCTAACCAATCTAGTTATGTTTGTCTGTATGAACCGCTAATCTTGACAACTATTAGAGGTAGGAACAGAAAATTTGGCATGAAGTTTCCTGTATATTATTAGATAACATTAATTTGAAATAGTGGCTTTGATAAATCATAAATCATATACAATTATTAACACTGTCATCACTGATCATCATCATCATTCAAAATTGATATCTTATTTGTAGTTTTGGACTTTTCTCGTCAATACTCCAATCTTTTTTGCATTGTCAGAACTTTTTTAACAGGATTTTACCAAATATTTGCCCAGTTTAGGCACAACCAGAGCCTAAGCCGAGACCATATCAGGCTGTTTCAGGCCAGAGCCATTGGCTAACAAAATTCTGAAACATTTTCGCCGCGTTTATTTTGTAGCCTTTTCTTCCACTCTCTCCCACTCTTTTCCCATCTCTCTCTCTGTCTCTCTTCCTCAGCCAGGTTTAGCGCATGTGGCACACAGCACGCGCTGTTGTAGTAACAATCCAATTAGGTTTAACTGCAATGTACGCGACATTTACAAGAGTCCGCCATCAGGTGTTTATGCTACTGTGTGAGTTTCTGTGCACACACACTAGAAATGCACGTGTGTGACTGTGTGTGTGTGTGCCATAAAAACAATTTATGTAATTGTATTTGCTTTGCAAACTTAAATTAATTAAAAGCAAAACAACAACAACAGCAACAGCGGAATGAAACAAAACAATAATAATAAAATATTTGAAATTCCGCTAATGGCACAGAAAATGGCCATAAAAAAGCTGCAAATGCGACACAACACGCCAATTAGCTGACAATTATGAAATCGTGTTAAATAATTAATAACGCTCGATAAACAAAGGGCAAGAGAGAGAGAGAGAGTGGGAAGTGTAATGTGGATTGTATATTGAGTTGAGGTCTGTTTGATTGGTTGATTACATTTCGTTATCTTATCTTGGGTATATGCACGTCCTCATGCCAAAAGAACATGTGCAATTCAATTTGAAAAAGCGCAAAGAATGATGATGACTCAGTGCCAACAAACACTCAAGACTGGTTGAGAATGGGGGGATTATATATATAGAATATAGTAGTAAAAATAGAAAACCACCCCCGACAGACTTGGGGTTAATTAAGCGCAGGTAGCTCAGGTGCTGCAGACGTTGCAGCTCATAAAAATCAGTTGTTAAAAGGCAAAGGGGAGTGCGCTACTTCAACGCTAAATGACAATGAATATAATGGAAATGCCAAGGAATGGCAACAACAACAGCAGCAACAACAACAAGAAGATGGTGAACCATAGCAAACATGCCCAGGCACGTAAGCATCATTAATCAAATGTCCAGACAAGTGTAAAGTATAAACACAGGCGCACGACAATTCCACTGGCCAGAAGAGACGACGAAAACGGAGACGAAGAAAAGTGCCTGAAGCGTGCAGGACCCTATTGTCGCTACCTTGCCGACTTCAGCGTTGAAATGAAGTGCGCTCCCAGCTGTGGGACAGCTGCCCCCGTGTACACGCAGTTTAAATGAACGGCGTACAGCCCAAGAACAGTCTGAGGGATTGTCCCGGCGCCTAGGCCAGAAGAACACGTACAATCTGAAGTGGTTTTGCCCCTAAGCTGCCGTGGCCCACTCGACAAGCACTTGAGGCACAACCAACCACCTTTCCCTGTTGACAATAAACATTGCAAATGCCGTGAGAAGAAGAAGACGACGCGACGCGAAGCAGGCGCTGCTCTACCTTTCCCCTACAATACATACCTGCTTCCTTTCCCCCCCTGCGTGACCAAATCTAATATTAAGCGTCTGAACAAACCGCATTGTTGACACGACTGACAGTGCTGACATTTTAGTTCCCAGCTGTGATTAATTTCAGCATTGTTTTCATACGCATTGGCCTCCATCAACGTCTCCTTCCTCTCATGGCCCCTCCCCTCCCCATTTCAAGCTCCACTTGACTTCCATTTTCTTTGGCCAATGGAATTTGTAGAAATTTTGCGAATGACGGAAGTAAAACACATACACACACATGCACCTGCTTTTCATTTCTCAATTGTTTTCAAGTGTAGTTCAAATATAGTTACAAAATCAGCACATTTAGCAGCACAATCCATGGCACTCAATGTGTGTGGTACTACTTCAATATGATACCAACTATTTACATTGCTTTTCAATATGAGGATTTGAAATGAAAATTTTTATATAAAATAAATTCGATTTGTTAATTAAACAAATGAGATATGTGAGTTAAATGAACGCCTGATAGATACTACTCTTTAGGAGTTATAAAGAGAATTCCATACTACAAATCTGTTAAGGAAATATATATATTAAATTCCTACACTTCTGATCTTTCAAAAGTTAAAACAACATTTCAACAACCTTCAACATATTACAAAATAACAACTTTTATCAGTTGAATTTCCAATGCATTTTTAAGACCTCTCTGCATATGGTAAATTTTATGAGCGCACAAGGCAAACCAAACTATTCGTCTGTGATTATAAAAACCTTTTCATAACTCGAGGCAGCAAAGCAGAGCAAAGCAAAATGAAATAAAAAGAAAAAAACAACCAACAAAAACAACCAACAAGTGGCGCCCATAAAACCCGATAGGCACAAGTGTTAGATCAACAATGAAACTCTATAGAAAAAAGCAACAAACAAAATCCATACACACACATAAACATATACGAGTATACATATCGTATACGCTATGAAGAAATCAATCTATGCCATAGTCTTATTTACCCATCAGCGCAGCACAAAATATGTCAAGGTTTTCCAGAGAGATCTACAGCGAGTTGAGAATCGCATTCAACTCGAGCGAATTGAAATTGAATGTGAATCAGCTGATCAGGTTGCACAAGTGCTTATGCACATTATATACCAATAAGCAAGGGGGAGAAAGCCTTCACTATCAGTTAACAGCAACAAAATCGGGCGTAATTAATTCATTATTTGATAGGCAATCTTTTTGCGCTGTCTCTATCTTTCGCTCTCTTTTTTTGTTATCACTTAACTCTCTCTTTATCTCCCTCTCTCTCTCTTTCTCTGTCTTTCACAATTATCTTACTTTATGTTTAACAAACACTCGAGACGTTCAATTATCTCAAAGAGTTGCAATAGGAAATTTAAGTGAAAACTTTGCGAGTCATTTGATCAATGAAAACAACTTTATCAAAACATGTTGAGATTTCAGATAATCATGAAATAAATTGAGGAAATGCTGCAAGTGCAAGTGCAATATGATTAAACAGACAAAAAACTGAAGACTAATGAGATGAGTAAGCACTGAAAGTAGTTGTATAAAGTAGTATAGTATCAAAGTTTTATTTTCCAAATTAATGTATTACAACCTCCCAAATTCAAAAACAAAGATTATATGATTAAATAAATTGTTGCTCTGATTTTTATGAAATTTTATATACATATTAATTGTGTATAATAAGACCGATGTAATAAATTAGGTTGCAATATCTTGACAAATAACAAAAATCAGCCGATAGTTTATATGACAGCTATACGATATATCAACACGATCCAGCTCGTACCGAGTTATATGTACAGCGTGCAGCAATAAGCAGCATGAGTGCCAAGTCGCATTAAGATAGCTTTAAAAACTGAGAGACAGACGTAAGGCTGTTCTCTATCCTCTGTTGATGTTGATTCGGAATATATGTATAGACTTAATACGCTCGAAGATGTCTCCTAATTTCCGCTGCAAACTTGTGGTCAAAATTTATATACCCTCCGCAAGGGTATAATAATAAATTACAGAATGTTAAATTCGAAAACAATTTGCAGACACATATGCTAAAGTAAACCTATAAGACAATCAAATCAAAAGGGATTTTCACACAATTTGTCGTATATTGCCTTAAAAACAATTGAAGCATGCCTCACACACCATAATATCCTCCCACATATCCATAAAACTTTCAGTGCAAAAAGAAAATAATACAGGAAAAAACCCGAAAACGAAAATGCCGCTCATTACGCACGTCAGAATCCAATTTGTTGTCACATTTTGACGAATATAAAAAACGAGAAAGGAGAAACGAAACGAGACGAGGCAAGACGATTTTGGGGGGTGCACAGGAGGTGAAGCAGGTCGAAATCAGAGCGCCTTGTGGGAAACGCAATTTCAAAGATTAAATCCCGCACATTACATCAAATGGCCGAGGAGACTATATCGCTGTCCTTATCCTTTTTATTATCATCCAACTTTCGTTTTGATGCCGCAGTTGTTATTGCTGTTATTGTTGTTGTTGTGCTGCTGGGTATCTTCTGACCAGTTCATCTTTATCCCATAGCAAAATAACATGAGCTTGGACCCAACTTTGAGTCCCTGTCGTCGCTGGCGCAGCCAAAAACTTTCGACATAATAATACAAATTTCATGCCAGCCAACGAGCAGTAAACTCGAGGACATCTCTCCCTCTCCCACTCTCTCTCTCGCACTCTCTCTTCTTCTCTCTGTCTTCCTCTCCTCATGTTTCTCTATGTTTCATTGCAAAAGTTGGATGGATATTAAAGCTGCTTTAAATCAGAATTACATTACATACTTGGCCTGGCAATGTCAATTCTTCGTCTTTCGGTTTTGTTATTCTTCAAGAAACCTTTCTTCAACCGCACCACTGGCAACAATAAGTACAACAACAGGCAACAACATGAGTGTGCTATGATGATGTGCGAAATGTTGCGAAAATAACAATGAATGTGTTTAGTAGAATACTCTATAATACTCATTTCGAATACTCTAAAAAATTGAGCATATTTAAGTAAATCGTTTAATAATTGATATCGATTAATAATCGATAAATGATTTGATTTATTCCTATTTACCTACTTTGAGATATTATTCTACACTAATGAGTCGAAATTTACCATTCAATTTAATTACATATTTAAAAATGTATTATGCATTTAAAGGTAAATGTTTTATGATATCCATAAATCCATTTAAATAAATCGGTTATTAATCAATATATAATGTAAGTATAAATATATATTAATAATTGAAACTTCTATTAGAATTCTGTTATTATAACTCTTCCCTGAAAATATTGTTCTACCGTTTTGAATTGAAATATTGTAATTATCTAAAAATTTATAAGCCTCTAATATATATAAAGCTTAATCCATTATATATTGTATATATGTATATAATATATACACCTTCATATGTGGAAGGAACTTGAAAATGTAAGCGATTCTCGAGTTCATAGGGTGCTCCGTCAACTTTGACAGGGTGCACTCAAAAGCAATGAGTTTTTTTTTTTTTGGCTGCAATTGACGGCAGTGAGTGATATAAATATATTATAGAACCGTATAAATAAATGAGTTCATGAGACGGCTGCTGGAACCAAAAAGTCTACGCTATTATTGGTTTAATATTGTCAAAGTTTTGGATCATTGTCAAGCCATTATTAATGCCAAATACCATAGTATATACTCTATTTAATTTATGTACATATACGTGTTTGTAAATTTATTTGGCTTGCTTTTCGAGCTTGTTAGCTTAACTTTTTTTTGCCCGCTGCCCCCGTTTATCGCATTTATTATGCCATTTCGCATAATGTTGTTGTTGTTGCTGCGGCCTCAGTTATTTATTCGCATATGGGAAAGTTAAATTGCGTAGAAATTCAAGTCGCGTCGTCATCACTGGTTTGCCTCCTTCATCTCTTTGGGCTAATCTTAAGTCTATATAGTTATTTTATGATGTGCATGTTGTTGGTTTTTATTTTATTACACAACATACTTATAAACAAACACACACACTCACGCACCGCCCCCCCTTTCCTAATGTATCGTCCCTTTCACTTTTCCGTCTATTTGTCTTCTGTGAATATATTTTGTGTATATTGGCCATAAATAACATTTGTTCTGAGTTTCGGTTTTAGGTCTCTTGATTCTTCTTTTTTTTTGTGCCAAATTAGTTGAGATCTTTTAATGAAGCAAATATCAAACAGAAAGTCAAATGAAAACTTATCGACAATGTTGCATATAAAACAGTTTTTGTTGCTTAAAGGATTTCTGTGTAGTTTTATTTTGCTTTTTATGGGCTTGAAAATTAATTTTTAGCGTGATTCTGTGATTTTGTTAGGGTCTCTTGGATAAGTTATAGCATGCTTAGAATTTGTAATGAGCTGAAGTAGGGGCATTGACGTAAATGTTATTTATCTTTTGTGTGTGTGTCTCTTTCCCCCTCTTTCCCGCTTTACTATGTGCATCATTTGCATTTTAAAGTCTGGAATGATAATTCAGAATTATTCGAAGAAACAAAGACTTATCTGGTGATATGCATAGTTTATAATGAATTGTGTTGAAATCAATTACATTTTCTTTACGTCTTTAACATACTTTTTCATTTAGATACTCTATGTATTAGATAGTTAGTATTTTGAATACTGTATCAACTATTCGCAGGTATAGCAAAGATTATTTTATATCTTCAAGATTCATTTCCCTCTCTAAGATACCTTTACATTAGCAATACACAGTTATGTTCTCCCAATCCCAGCAAGGACAGTCTATCGAGAAACGACTTCACATAATCGATAACAGCATCGATTCTCTTGTTTATATGATACTAATTGAAATTTACTTTCCACGAAAACAGATTGCCTTCCTCATCACACATAATTAGCCACTACTAACTCTAAATATGCATGTAATTAGCATGACATGAAAATCACACGTATCCGGCATGCGTGATGACCTACACCTCTCGTCGCAAATCCCCGGCAGCCACAATCAGGGCAACCCCCATTTGTTAAACATTCAGCTAAGGCCCTAAGGAATGAATACTCTCTTCCTCTTCTACTTTTTGCTACTTCCTCTTCTTCTTCGTGCATTCATTCTGTGCTGCCCACATGACGTACCACTAATCAAACAGACAAGCGATTATGGCGTTGAAGTGAGCCCTGCCACGACAACCTCAGACATCAAGGACAAAAAAGGAAAAACTCGCAGCAATTCCAAACTAAAATCTACACACACACACACACACACACACTGGCACACTCGCACACCCTGTTAACTGTCTGAGTCAATGTTCCGTTCGCACTCAGAGGCCACAATTGCACTGGCAAATTGTGCGACGCTTTTCTTTTTGGCACGCAAAATCCTTAATTACATCCGTTTGCAGTCAGCGCGTGTTTCCGGAAAACCATTGGAAAACCGCAGAGGACAACACGTGGATAAGCGCCCATCGCACTCGCACTCGCAGTTGGCATCTAGTCACGTTGCCCAGGAGTCTTCTCAGGAACAACCCTCCCAATTTTCCACTTTTTCTTCTCTTCTCTCCTCCCTCGAACAAAAACAACAATTGCTTGTCACCAGCTGTCCACAGTTTTTCCACATTTTCTTCTGGCACATTTTTCGCACGTATTGTCCGCACTTTGAGTGGCTGCTGTCGTCGTCGTCGTCGTCGTTGCGTCTCGCAGTAGATTGGAGTGTGGAATCAACCACCCGCGCCGCACATTACATACTCATCTCCACCTCCCAACCCTACTATAGCCTGTGCTGCTCTTGTCACCTTGTGCCTCGCCGGGCTGGTCAGCCAGCAGGGAGGGTTAGCAGGCAATGAGGTTAGTGCACTTCCCCGATCTATACTGACGCTAACTATACCCACAAGAGCAATATACTCACATATACACATATACACAATATACTACCATATATATATATATAATGTGACTGACTAACTAACTTGATATGATTAAATTGCTTAATTAGAACGCATCCGTCGTGCGAATGGGAATATGGATGTCTATCTGTATGCATCGGGGTTCGTCACACGAAAATTACTGCTCGAATTGTTTCGGGGTACATGCGTTAGTTTCGTATTTCTATACAACTATTTACATGTATTGTCACTCCATTCTTATCACAATCGATAGTTAATTGAATTTGCCCACATCTAAATGGCATTTTG
Organism: Zaprionus nigranus; assembly: GCA_018903425.1. Taxonomy (NCBI): domain Eukaryota; kingdom Metazoa; phylum Arthropoda; class Insecta; order Diptera; family Drosophilidae; genus Zaprionus; species Zaprionus nigranus. The sequence continues at coordinate 7,825,328 of JAEIGD010000001.1, read as the reverse complement.
ATGTATTCTTTTGCCAGATGGCGCGTGTGACCTTGTCACAAATTGCTATTATTATCTATAGACCAGAAATAAAAAAAAATACTAATTAAAATGCGTTTTAACCTATTCTTCCTTTTTAAAAATACTAATTAAAATGCGTGTGAAACTATACTTCTTTATAAAAAATACTGATTAAAATACATTTTAACCTATTCTTTTCGTAAATTAAACTAAATTCTTATTAAAATACCTCTTTATTTTGTCTATTATACTTAACATTGATGAGCTTTAAAATAATTTATAGTATTATAATTATTATCAAAATAAAAACCCTTAATCAAGCTGGCACTGCTGTCACAAAGTTAGAGACTTTTTTTAAATCAAATTACTTATTTGCAATAACTGGAAAAGTGACAAGTTCCCATCGCAATAATGCAATATGCTAATTTATGCTAATTTATTTAATTGTTCATGTTTTCCCCCGGGATATAATTGCACACATTAAAACAAACAAATGACAACCGCAAATTATAATGCCATATCAATTCCTATATTTCTTCTTTGCCTGTGTGTTTATCAAATATAAATCTTTGGGCATAATATCAAAACAAAAAGAGAGAGAAATAGAAAAAAGGCTAAACTGAGATATCCTTAAAAAATAAAATTATGAATGTAAGTAAAATAAACATATATTTTTAAAGATGCACTATAATAACAATCTGTACATTATTTTCTAGTTATATCGTATAGAGTCACAGCAAGTCAATAATCTTTATGATTTGTATTTAAAACAATTTTTAATTAAGTATGCAAATCTCTACAATGTTGAGGCGCATTCAATTAAATTGTGTTCTTTTTTTTCTAACAATTTAATTGATTAATGAACAGTGGTAGAACGGCAAAGATACATATATGCAGATACAAATTTAACAAAATTAAAAAAAAGTGAATGGCAACTTCGTAGAAAACAATAACAAACTAAATTTTCTGCATTTTCCATTTAACATTGGCAGTTCATTAATTAAATTATGATTGAGGTTGGCGGGGGAGGCAAACTTTCGCATCGCAAAGCAACAAACAAACAACAAACGACAAAACGGGCAAAGCGAAAAAAAACAAAACGCAAAAAAATGTCGAAAACAAAACAAACTAACCGAAAGCCACATAAATTAAGTGACGACAACCCCGCAATGAACTCGCCCCCTTTGCCCGTTTCTCTGCCACGCCCCGACCACCTTTGACCCTTTGATATGATTTACAGACGCGCCTGACATGTCTGCCTGACCTCCACTCTATGCCACAACTCAAAAAAGGGTTTGGGAAACTGAAACTTGAACTGTGAAACGAAAAGTAAGAAGAGAAGAGGAGAGAGAGAAGTGGGGGGAAGTAAGCAATCCCGGCTGTTGATGTTTTCATAAAACCTAATAAAGCTTTCATTAACATTTTGCGGCTAACTTTATTTTGACTTGTGCATTATAATAATGTGCCAAGGAAATGTGCCAGACATCCCGACGCGATAAGGCTGCTGATGGGCCACGATGTTGATTACATTGATACTCTGTAATTATTAGATTGACTGTGGGGTATTTTCTCGCTTTGTTAACTTTGTATGAATGTTGAACATGTCTACAGTTTATATAGAATAGAATATATGAATAGTATATCTACAATATAATACAATATATGGATAATATATACAGAGTTACTTTTAAACAGAGTATATTTATATATTATATTTTTTTTAAATCCAGTTTAAGTTCTTTCTCTCTCTTTTCATTTTCTCAGTGTGAATACGTTTAATAACTCTTAATTAAGTAAACAGATACAGGGTACCCTAAAGTATGTATCCCATCCTTTTCGAAACTTTTGTAATATGGCAGATGATGCCCCATGGTGATTATAATGTCGAATATAAAGCGCACAAAGAAAGTAAAGCCGAAAACAGGAAGCAAGTTATCTCGGTTTATTCTCTAACAAATTCCACTGTTTTTTACAACAAATCGTTTGCAATTAATTGCTGAGCGGAAACACAGAAAATTTCTTGACCCCCAACGAGCAACGGAAAATCATATTGTACTACTACAAAGTTGAACATAGTGATTTCCTCATCATTATCGTAGTTTTACTTAAAATAGTTTCATATGCAAATCAACGACAAACCGCAAGCAGTAATAGTTTCATTTCGATTTGTGAGAAACCATTAAAAATTGTCGGTGATTCATGTTGAATTTGTATTGAACCCGTACATATTTATATTACGATTATGGGTTTTTTTATAAATTTCAAAACATGATTGCAAACAAGATTAAATGAAAAAAATACTTATTAACAAGAATTTCAAGGTTTTATTTTAAGAAACAATATATAAACATCTAAACATGTACATTAGAATGTTTATAATACGTATTTTAATTTGAACATGGGTTTAGATATACAAGATATATAAATAATAAAATAGAGTATATACATAAAGTGCAAGCAAAACAACCAAACCCATTACGTATTGGAATTATTTAAATTAGTATATGATACCCCCCTTTTATGGATTATATATAATATTCTCACTTGCTTATTAAGTCGTTACTGTAAGTAAAAACTACTTGTCTTCTTCTACTTCTACATTTAGCTATTTAATGAAGCTTATCTCTCCCCTTTTTGCGTTTCCTTATCTCTCAAGTTTATCTTGCGACCTTCGCCTTGCAAAGTGTTTAGCCAAAGAGTACAAATTATTGAAAACCGCCAAGCAAGTAAAACAACGAAATTATATGCTCCAAAACTGGTATTTTTGGGAGCGCATTCAACTTCCCCACTGTTTTTTATGTTTTGCTTTTACACGATCTTTACACTTAGTCTCTCGTGCGATGTGGTTACTTAGCGTCCATATGCTAATTGCAACCGTCCAATCTGGAGTGTTTTACGGCATGTTCGGGACGCTGACAGCCGGTAGACGTCGACAGCGTCGACTTGACAACGACGTCAGCAGCGCAGCGCTGTCAACGTTCACAGATTGCATTATCTGGCAAACAGGGTTCAATGGCCTCGTTTATTTTTTGACATGGCGCGGCAAATCATATGCAATTAATTTGAATATATATTTACTTTATGTGGAAGATGTTGGTAAACTTTTCTCTTCTCGCTTCTTGTGTCTATCAATCTTCTTAAAACTCCAAAAATTTGAGGATATTTCTCCCTATTAAACAGAGATGCAGTAGACAGTAGACTACTTTCGCAATTTCCTTTTTTCATCTTTCGCTCATTCTTTCTTTTCTCCACCCAGTACCTTACTCTCCCACGCTTTCTCTGTGTTTTGCTGTACTTATATTTATGTCTCTCTTCTTAACTGTCACAGTCTTCCATCCTCAGTTCTCTCTATAAGTTTTCTCTGTTTTATGTGACAAAAATCTCTTTCTTTTCCAATTTCTTTTCTCTTCTGGATCCTCTCATTCTTCCTCCACTCTTTCTGCTTATCTCTTTTCCTTTGTAGTCCTAATATTTTCTTCTGTAAACTCTTCCTGTCCATCTCTCTATCTCTCTCTGTTTTCTTCACACTCTTTAATTCTTCCAAAGTCTTTTTCATTCCACCACAAACTCCTTTTCTCACTTAACTCTCACTTCCCTTTGTGCCACCCCCCATGCAAGTCTCCCTCTCTCTCTCCGTCTCTCCCCATACCCTGTAGTCAAGTTAAAACACATTTCAGCGAGAATGAACGCATGATTATGCATTTTTACAGATTTCTTTGAGGCTTTCAAGCAAACAAATTGCTTACAGCATAAAAAAGGAAGTTGCAGTGGGAGTATGTGTGCGAGTATGTGTGTGTATGTGCATATATGTGTGCGTGTATGTTGTGTACACAAAACATCTTAAGCCAAGTAGAACAAATATTATTTGCAGCTTTTGACCCACTTTTATTTTAAGGCTGCTTTTCAAAGAGCCACAGCCAGCGGCGACTTCGCGACGTGTGCATTTTCCCCCTTCCTCATTCCCCCTCTCTCTCTCTCACCCTCTCTGTCCGCCTTCCCCTTGTCTTTTACTTTCCATTTTCTTCATCTTTTTTTTTGTTGCCTGCCTATGAATATAATAGTAAAAGTGAATGAGTTTTTTTTCAGCCTGCTCCAGCTGCAGCTGCACCTGTACCCGCAGCTACTACGCCTTCTCCTCCACTGCCTGACTCACCCTTTCCCTTGCTGCAGCAACACCACAGCCGCCTCAGTCGCATCCTCATATTTTTTTTATGGCGTCGCCGACTCTTGTGGCAACTTTGCGGCGCTGTCGTCATGGCTATTAAATTTCAATTATTGTTACATTTTTCACACACTACGCGTGCTGCATGCCTCATGCTACATGCTGCAAGCTGCGTGCTGCGTCGCCGAGGCGACGACAACCATGTGAAATGCGAAGTGGGAAATGGAAAATTGTGAAAATGCCAAATGCCAAATGGGAAATGGAGCAAATGCTGTTTTGGTTAGCAAAGTCATAAAGTTTAAACTCATTGATGGGTGCGTTTTTCATTGTGTGCCACAACTTCCTCTACCACTCCCCCTCCCCTCCACTTCAACTCGTGTTCAGTTTGACATTTGCATCTGCAGTTGTTGCTTTTGATAATATGTGAATGACAAACGTGATGAGGGGCACAAGGTGTGGCAGGGAAAGGAGGAGCAAGTTGCGCCGTTTGCGTGTGTGTCATCAGCAAGTTGAAGAAAGCGTTGCAAATTCCCATTCAACACTCAATGGAATGCAATTATCGATAGCGAGTTATCGATTGTTTGGCAGAAAGTAAATAAAAAGTGTTTACTGAAGCTCGAAAGCTGCAGTCAAGTGTGCTCGACTGTGATATACTCATTACCGAGCTGACCAAAACGTTTTCTCATTTATGTATATAAAGTCTATGTTTTGTGTTGCATACTTTGGGGAGCTAATTCGCCAGCGTCTTCAAAATAACAATATCCTAAATAACTTTTATGTTTATGTTCCGATAGCAACCAAATTTTTTTATATCATTTGGGTTTTGATAATCATTGAGTCACCAAGAATAAACTGTCCTGCATTAAAATTACGCTCGGTATTCGCATTAAATAAATTTACAGGGGAGAAAAGCGGCATGGTCAATCTCTTGAATAAACTTGATCTATGTGCAATAATAACAAATATTGACAGCTATTGCTCAAATAACAGACAGTTGTAACAAAGTTATTGCCCTTCTTCCCCTTTGGATATAAGTTTCTAAACTTTTATCTAAGTATATAACAAAGATATGTGCATTATCTTGCAGCAATTCTTCAGATTAACATAATTTTAGTTGAGAAACTGAATTTTATTAGGCAGTTAATCAGTAATAAGTTTCAAATTAGTTACGAACAAAGTTAAGAAACTTATTCAGAATAAGAAGTAAATTTGTAAGTTGAAAGAAACAACACAAACATACAATTTTGTTTTCCAATGAACTTATAGAATTGTTACCTTATTTGGAATAACATATGTGCAATATATTCTAAAAGTTTGTAAATTAAACAAATAAAAGATACAGTTGAAAATGCAGAACTGCTTAAGCTCTTGTTATATTTTTCTATTTACTTATTCGATGCACAATGTTCAGTCGAATGTTCTTCAATAACTTAAGGTAACAAGGCATAGACCATTAGCTCATTTAAGTAACAACAACAACAGCAACAACAAGGTCTACAACGCCTTGAATGGCATTTTAATTGCAAAACTTTAATGACAACAACAAGAGCAACTGCAAGAACAGCAACAATGTTAACAACTATTGCCATTCACTGTACAGTTCCAATGACCGACCAACAGTTTCTGTTTTACCCCACTGTGCACCACCGCCACCACCTCCTCCTCCTTCCTTCTCCTTCTTTTTCTTCTTCTACTTCTGCCTCTTTGTGGCTTGAAATTGATTTGCTGTGCACAGATAAGTCAATATTTTATTGTTTTATTTGCCATCGATGAAGTACAAAAAGTCGAAGCTTATTTCACATTTATTGTTTCAGCACTCGACAAGCAACTTGTTCTCAGAGGCTCGCCTCGAATTGGGTTCTATAGTTCTTTGCCTCTGCTTCTGCTTCTTTTCCTTATTGTTGCTGCTGCTGCTGTTGCTATTATTATTGTAAACTGATCGAGCGTGAAAAGGTGAAGTCAGCCAAAGCCACAGCCAAAGCAGTTAACCCATAAAACGAATACTGCTATCTCTATATGCTTGTAGATGCCACACAGACACACACACACACACACATACATATAGATTGTAAATATATATATATATAGAGAAATATATCTACCCCTATAGTCGTAAAAAAAAACTAAAAACAAAAAGCTAAAATAAAGTAAACTGGGAATGTCGAAGACTTTATACACTTGCCGCCTATTTATCGCAAAACTTTATATTTGACTGATTGTTCCTATTAAAGCTTTATATATATTAATATATAATTAAAAGAAAAAGTTATATATGGCTTGCTTTATGACTTCTATTTATACTAATATGATTAGTTATGTTAAAGTGTTTCGATTTTGATAAAGTTTGTGCTTCATTTTATATACATAAAAACAGGCAGAAGTGTAGAGTTTGATTGTAACATCTTGAAGTATAGCATAAAATGGATTGCAAGATTCTATGGCAGCTATGCTATATATCAGTTCAATTCGACTGACACCTATTTATTTAAAACGTGCAGTTATTTAAAGCAAATATTTCTGAAGTTGATCATAATGTTTAGAAACTGACAGACTCTTTACGCATCTGAAGACAGATAAACAACCTGCTGATCCTATTCAAAAATATATATACTTTAAAAGTTCCAAAATGTCGCTTTATTAGTGAGTTGCAACCTTCTTTCACACTTCAACATACCCTTTGTAAGTGTATAAAGAGCAGCACTCGAAACTACAACGATATGCGACTGAAAACTTGCTGACATTTGGTTTATCCAATTGACGACGCTGCAGTTGCCGATTTTCAGTATGAATTCGCTCTGAAGTTGTTTCTGCTGCTGCTGCTGCTTCTCCTTCTTCTTCCTCTTCTTCTGCTTCTCGTAGTTCTTCTACCCGCAATGAGCGTGAAATGAAAACGCTAAAAAGAAGTCACAAAACTTAATGGTGAACTCTGTGTGTGTGTGTCTGTGTGCACGATGCTCAAAAACATCTTCAGAAGTTCTGCCAAAAAATTGTGCTCAAAGTGTTTTTATGTTGCGGTTTTATTTTAGTTGGGCAATAAGTTTGCTCTGGTCTAATTAAAGAGTTGTTAAATACAAGTTTTATTTCTTTACTCAACTTAGCCAATTAGTTAAGAGCAAAATGTTGATTCTACACTGAGAAATGAACATGGAAATAAGCTTGAGAGTATTGTAAAATGTCGTTAAATATAAGGTAATACTTTTGTAATACTTAGAACTAACAATAAACCTTTAATAGACTTTTAATGCAACAGCAGCGTAGCATCCTTACTTAAAGCTTCCAATTATATAAAAACGTTCTCAACTCTTTCGCATAATCATCTCAACTTCCTGTCAAGTTCTAAGACAACACCTACACATGTGTCCCTAATTAGTTTGGCAAACAATTTGCTGTTTGTCTTGTCATTCAGTGAAACCTCCTTCGCTCATTACCAACACCAACAACAACATCATCATCATCATTATTACAGCAATTTATTTTTACCATAATAAAGCATTCAACGATTCACTCTGCATCTGCAATCTTAAAGGATGTGCCAACATTAAAGCTCAACTGGCAACCCAAAAATTTTCTAAGGAAAACACTTGGAAACTTCTTAGAAACGTAAATATTTACCCGGTTGAGGCAAAAAGATGTTGCAGCTGTCCAAAAGAAAATGGTTTGCTCACCTGCAAAGAAAGCCAAAAAAAAAAGGAAAAGAAAAAGAAAATTGGTTAGAAAAACTCTTGGTATAATTTAATAATAACACGATGATTGACACTACAAGAGATATTGAGGTGTAGGCTTGCCTAATTATTGTACGAACAGCAAAAGGAGTTTTCTTGGAAATCATAAAGCAAGGAGAAGGAAGAAAATCATAAAAATACAAACACACACACACACATTCAACTAATTAGTTTAAAGCTGCAATTTGCAGTGAAGTTTGAGTTGAAGCTGTGATGGCTTAGGATTGAATTGGTTGGAATCGTGGATTGGAATCGGAGTGTGGCTGCAGATAGGACGATAGTTTTCCGTCTTCGATGTCTGGCGAAGCTTATCGCAAACGTGTAATTTAACTAAATATGGATGCATGAATAAATTCAATGGCATAATGAAGATAAACGCACAAAACCAGGACGCGCTCAAGCCGATGCCAAACGAAGCGCACAAACAAAGACCAAGCGAGTGGCGCATTAAGTGCCTGTGTGGTCATGCTGTGCTCAAAGATACCCTACGAAAAGCGAGTTAGGTTATAGTATTATACATGCTACAAAGAGCTTCCTCGATTTGTTATAAATTTCATTAATATAATATTATATTAGCTTAGGTAACATGGGTAAAGATGCAAGAGAAAACTCTTCCTATTTGTTACAAATTTAATTGATTATATAATATTTCAACATAATATTAAAATATGATTATTAGTGCAAAATTATGCACTACCTTTAATTTGATAACTTCCGTATATCTATCTAGATTTTCTAATGCAAGCTTTCTCTGTAGTATCAAAGTTAAACCCACATTTGTTTTTGTGGCATTTCAAAGAACTTTGCATCATACCCATTAACAAACTTTGCCTTCGCAGGGCGCATAAAGATAAACAACAACAACAGCAACAGCGGCAAAGAGCAGCAACCGGCATGCCAAAGATTATCGTGGAACGCAACAAACGATGGGCAGCAGGCAGCAGGCAACTGGCAGCAAGTTTTGGCCACGACAAGCTCATTTGAGCTGGAAATCCAAACAAAGGCATATTTAAATGTTTGGCAACATTTTGAGAAGCAGCAGAGAAGCAGCACGCAATGGTGCAGAAGGAGCAGCAGCAGGAACAGCAAAGACAGTTGCTGCAACACAAGGAGCGACATCAACTTTCAACTGTGGGCGACTGTGCAATGCATGTATGACTGTGTGTGTGTGTGTGTGTGTATACACTGCAAACTCCTTTGCGCTGTTAATTTGCCAAACAATTGGCAGATAGCCAAGGCAAGCGGGTCGACCCCAAAAAAAGACAACAAAAAAATACTAACAAGTCAACCAAAACATAGCTAGACGGAATGACGACGCGCCCCAAGGCGCTGGCCATTGTTGCAATTGTTGTTGCTGTTGCTGTTTTGTTGGCTGCTGCTGCTGTTGCGCTTCTTCTTGCCGTTGAATATTTTGCTGTGCACGTTTTGCTTGTTGACGGTTTTGCTGCAGTTGTTGTTGGCCAACAAATATGCCAAGCATCAAGCAGGCAGGCAAGCTGGACCGCTGCCGCAGCCCAAGCTCAGCTCAAACTCAAGACCAAAAACAAGTTGCGCCACGTCCCGCGCCGCTGCATAACAAACATCGCATCGCGCATCCCCCTCCCTCTCCTCCAGCAGCAACCTCAGCTTCAACTCCAACTCAAACTGCTGGCTCTGTCTCTCCAGCTGAAGGCAGCAAACTTGATTTACAAAAACAAGCACAAGTTGCACACAAGAAACTATGCCTAAAGTCGAAGTTCTAATGCTCTTCCCCAACAAGAAAAACCACAAACTGTTTGGTTAATGGTCTCACTCAAAAGTTTAGCTCATTTAACCTAAAATTTGTAGTATGTGGCTTACTCTGACTTTGATCATTAGATACATTTGCCATTTGCTTTCAATGTCTGGGCATTAGAAAAGTTTTGTTAAGTATTTTTAGAATAATTATGTTTTTTATTAGTTTTTATCATATTTAATGTTTCTTCTTGTGGTTATGTGGAATTTAATTTAAGAAAGAGTACATGAAACATACTACATACATTCGATTTACTCATTGTTGTTAGGAGTAAATAAATATGAAAAAAATTTCTAATTTGTAATATTTAATAATAAGGGTTTATGATTATAAAAAAATCAATATCAAGATCAATTTCCTTTTTTTTAAATTTTTTTTTTTTTTTTTGTTTTTAGTTTTTTTTTAGTTATTTTTTTTCTTCTTAGCTCAAATATAGTTTCACCTTGTATTTTTATTATCTTTCCTAGAGCTAGTTAACTTGCTTTGTACTTTAAGTGCTCTTTAGTTCTTCCATTTCCTTAGCTCCCCGTCTTAAGCAAATGAATAAACGTTCCCGAAACCCTTTTGTTCAGTATACAACAACAAACGACAGTTCTGCCTCAAAGACGGCGCTCAAAAAAGCGCAAAACGAAACTGGTTCCCTTTGCGCATTAATCCGGCATTCTTTTTGGCCAGTTCGTGATTAACTGTGGACAGTTAAAGCCACGAGCTGGAGCTGACATGGAAACAGAGAGGAAGAACCGGGAGAGAGGGGAGCCATCGCCACAGATTTGCAACATGTAACTCAATCGTTGGCGCTGATCATTAGGCTTTCATGTTGCGGTTGCCTGCCTGGGCTCGGCCCGTTCCGACTCCGACTCCGGCTCAGTCTCGAGTCTAAATCGTTGCTCTGTTGTGTCTGTTGACTGTTTAAAAGTCGATTTCAAGTTCAGACAATGGCAGCGCTGATTGATGCGACTCATCAGGCCAGCTCAGAGCGCAAGACCGACGCAATCGACAACAACAATAACAACAACAGCCACAACATCTGCGCAGAATTGTGGCGCTATTGCACAGTTTAAACAATGCCACTTCATCGGAACACACAATGCGAGAGACTCGCCTAACTTGGATAAGTAGTTTGCTTCGTGGTCGTGAACTTTACGCCATATCCAGACAGCACACACTCACACACACACACATCGAAAAATTCCAATCATTTTTTTTGCCTTTGTTTGCTCCGCTCTCCTCTTCTTCATCATCTTCATCTTCATCTTGGCAAGCCGAAACTAATGACTACAATTTTCAAGGCGTTTTCCCTTTGATGAGATTGATTTTTCGGCTTTTTTGCCATGGTAGTTGCAGTGAAACCAACCTTTTGCCAGGCGCCGCTCTCATATTATACAAAATACAAAGATACAGATAGATATGTGTATGTGTGTGTAGAATGAATGTCCAAGCTGATTTGATTATTTACTCGACGTTCCGTTGCCACAAAAATCAATTTGAAGGGTTTTGCTGTTTTTGAATTTTCTACGTGACTTTGATGACGAAATGGGGGATAGCAAGAATGGTTAGTAAACACAAATCAACGGGAGTTGAGGGTGGAGGATGTGGGCAATTTTAGTTTTTAATAAGAAAACTGCAACAACAAAATTGGTCACGTTGTAGAAGAGTTGATACAATAATGAGAAATCCCAAATGAGCTCATTAAATGCAAGAGTTCTCATTTAAATATAATTGCAAAAGATTTTATTATGCTTTATACATATTTAGAATTTAAAGAACACATGCACCCTTAGTCAGAAGTGTTTAGCATAATGAATGGACATTAATCATAGCTAGAGCAAAACGAATTAGAGTCTAACTAACCGCATATACAAGCCTATATATCATAAAAAAAAAACACACTATGAACACGTACAGGAAGTTCAACAAACCTTCGGAAAAATTTAAATAAATTGAAACACTGTGTATGTAGCCAAAAAGATTGACCAAAAAAGTGTGCTATAATAGATGTAACATACAAACACATACATACATACAAAAGATACAAATGTATCTGCAGCCAGCGCTTGAGACCTAAAAAGCATGTAAATCACTGACGCGCAGCCAGAAAATGGCCAAACGCAACAAATTTAACACATGAAACCTCCGAAAAGAGATACAAAAAAAAACAGTCAAGTGTGCTCGACTGCGATATACCCGCTAAGGCAAAGCTAGAATTGTTTACACACTAAAATTATATCTTAAAAAACAAACGTGGATGGCGGTTTTTGGCTTGTTTTTAGAATAAAAAAAAAAACATAACTTTTTTCTTATTATTAGACTGATATCAACTTTGTAAAAATTATTTGGTTGGTATTAATTGTTGTTCACAACAAGAACTAATTTTTTATCGATATACAAGGGAGGCAGGGGGCGTGGCCAAATTATAAAATGAAGTTTATCTTCGTGCAATCACAAGACATGTGGTCACCAAGTTTGGTAGCCCTAGCACTTCTAATCTCTGAGATTAAGGTGTTCATACGGACATGGACATCAACAGTTGGCGCTGATTAAAAATATATATGCATTATGGGCTGTAAGTCATCTACCTCTCTCTGTTATCGTTAGTGTAACTCAAAATACCCTACAAGCCTATGGATAACTGATAAAAACAAACGCATAAAAACAATGGGTAAATGAGTGAGTGGGGTCAGCGAAGCGGGTCACACCTCCGTTTGGAGGTCTGTGGCAACAACTTGTCTGGGTTTCTTTTTGTTTTTTACACCATTTCCGTCATTTGCCTACGCGTATTGAGATTGAAGAGAGAGAGAGAATACAATGCTACCCAAACGGGAAATGTGAAATGGGAAACTCTTTGGGAATCAACGAAATTACCTATGACTTATTCATAATTATGTGTAATTATGTTGATGCATACAAATTAATGACACTTCAATTAGGCGGCGACAATAACAATAACGATGCCGACTACCGCAAAACGCAATTTTATGAAGCGACAGCAACAACTACAACAACAACAACACTGACAAACTAATTAAATGCTGCAGCAAGAGAGCAAAGAGTGCAATAACAATGGGTTGGGAAATTGTTGTGAATGACAGTCGTTCAAATACCCTAAGGAGATCTATGAATAGTTTTTTCTTCATATTATAAATCTTATTTATTTTATATATTTATCGCACATACAATTGCATTTAAATAGAAACCCTGAAAAACCATTATATAAATTTTACAAATTCTTTACCACTCTCATTCCCACCTAAACAATCAAATTCCCTTAAAATTCCCAAGCAAAACTATTTTTATTGTAAATTAAAAGCTTTCCTTCTGTACCAGGGAACTATGTCAGTCGAATACAAGTCAACTGTATAACCAGAGGTTTATTCTCTCTCCCATTTATTTTAACAAAGAGTATTAAAAAGCATAAGCAAAAAGGCCGACAAAGTGGCAAAAGACTTGTCAACTGACAGCCCCCGACAAACCCCCAGAAACGGCAGCGGCAGCAACAGCAAAAAGGCTGAACCCGAACAACAATAATGTGACAGTGTATGTGCATTTGTGTGTGTGTGCACAGTATGCACTTCCGCACAGAGATGCGTACTGAGCGAGCGCCACATGACACGAATTTCTTATGGCAAACAACAACAAAGGAAAAATAATTTTGTTTTATATGCGACAGTAGAGCTACGCTATAAAGCAGAGCTGGAGATCGATGTTTGTTGAGGTTTTACATACGAAACATCGATGTTTCTCTACTTTATAGCGTAGTTAGTTCTAGAAAATCTTAAATGCAATGAAAGATAACTTTTCTTTATATGTTTCATATGAAAAATCTCAGCAAAGATCGCTGTTTCTCCTGCTATACTATATAGAAAAGTTGTCCAGGAGAAACATCGATGTTTGCTGAGGTTTTTCCAGCTTTACTGTAAAGAAAAGTTATATTGCACTGTGCTTAAGATAGTTCTAGCATTATCTCTACAATTCTTCAATTAAGATTTACTAGTATTGAGTATTCAGAGTTGACAAAGTATCTTAATCTGAAATTAGTATAGTTTTCTACCTCAACTCTTCACTCATACTTATTTAAGTGGATCATTAAGCTCTATCAAAGTTCTACGAATGAAGACAAAAGAGTTAAGAGGGGGAAAATAGTTGCTTTGCTTGCATTTTGTTGCTGTCGCTGTTGGCAGAATTTATGACTTTTATAATTTAAGCGTTAAATGCAAGTCAAGTGTCAAGAAAGAGTTTTCTACTTCTACTTTTTTCTCTACTACATAAATATTTCTTTTGCTCGTTGCAGCACATTATCGTTTATAATAATCGACATGTTTAAAGTTTTGCCACAGCATCATGTCGCATTAATGTCAATAATGTGCGCTCGTTTTTTTATTTTTTTATGCTCAGATCGATGACAACAACTAAATTGCTATTAGAACCGCATAAATTGCGCTGAGGAAACTTAACGGTTCATTAACTTTAGAACGGACGCGAAGAAAAGTTGACATTAACGACTTGAACTTTACTTCAAATGGCACAGCAAATAGATGAAGATACTTTTACACACAGATACTTAGACTTATATTCAAAGCAACTTAGTAAAGTTGCAAGAATACGCTTCAGCTGCATGATATAGTATAACAAATATACATAATATTAAAACTGAATCTTGTGCAATCAATTAATTCATCTCTCTGCTTTCTTACCAGTTAAACAGGTTAATTGTTTTAGCTACAAGATGATAAAATTATTGCAGATTTTGTTTTTTAATTAAACGAACCACGAGCACTTGCAACCGCGTTGTGTTAACAGAGACTCAAGACTGAGAGCTGGGTAGGTTTACCAGCTCTAAGTTGACTGTTTTTAATATGCTAAATGCTCAATATATATACTACATATGTAGTACAACTGGACAATGAAAGTGATTCAATGATGACTAGAATGAAACGAACAATTTCGGGTGTGATTAAACGTTACTCCCAACAACTGTTTCGTATCTGATTCATGCCATGAATATGAAACTAAATTGAGGCTCCAATAATGTCAGATTTGACTTGATCATTCATTCAATAAACTATTCAATACGTATACCTATTCACTCATATATATTTCATGATGGTATTTTTAACAACAAACGCACACATATAGGGAAAGAACTATTTGTCTTAGTCATTGGAACTGGCATCGTTAGCCTCATTACGAGGCAAAGGAAGAGAAAAACTCATCGAAGATTTTCAACACCCGCCAATAGGCATTTTTCAAGTTTATTACTTCAACATTTATCATGGCAACCAAAGAAAAAAACGAATGAATTGAAATGCACTTAATGCTGAACAATAAAGAGAATATACACAGTGAATACATAGTGAGTATATATAGTATACTATAGTATACAGTGGAAATAAAACTTAAGGCGGGAAATACTGGGCGAGGTTTCTGTGATTGTGAACTATGTACAACAAAATCAATGTAAACACTGAGCACTGAACCACAAGGGTGTACGCGGTACTTTTAGAGTATTGAGGCTGTTCTCTATACGATATGTAAGCGAAAACTAAGAACAATGTCATGCAATCAACTTTAGGCCAAGTGCAGTCAGCTTCAACACCAACAAAAACTGCTGCAACAACAGCAACAATAATAACTCAGCACAGCAATCAGCAACTAAAGCTGAAAGGCAAAAAGAGTGGAGAAAAATAAAGAAATACTATAGTATAGTAAACCTAAAAAAGTATAATGAAAAATATTCGGTGAGTGCTTTTGTATTTCGTACATCATAAGGTGCACAATTTATTGTTGCACGTTGCACTTTTTCTCGCTCAAACACAGTTTCAGAAATGTTTTCCCCACTCCATTTCCTTTCATTCTCCCCCGTTATATCGATTTAAGTCACGAGATTAATACGTATTATGTTTTCTTGCACTCTCCAAACTTTCGTATTTCGGATTTACAAATGTGTTTTTCCCTTCGTTCCTCCGTACGCTACACGAGTAAGTCGATAGTCAAGGTTGGCGGCGATTAAAAATACGTTAAGTGAGGTTAAAGATGATAAATGACCCAACGTGCGCGAAGCAACGAGAACGACAGTTCACGGACAGTTCACATAAACCTTCTTTGCCAAACTTGAAATCTCTTTAGTCTTATAATAGCTAAGATCCAGACGATTAAACAGGCAGAGATTTGCACAAAGTTAGTACCCTTACCCTTTTTTGACCATTTTTAATGGTCGAAGTGTTTAAAAGGAATTTTAATGTATGATATATAATATTATAATATTTTTTTAGATATCAATGTCTAATCATTGAAATAATTTGCTTTATTAGCAGTAGATTAACATAATTAAATCAGTTGATTAGAGTACTTACTAACCTATAATCTATTTATATAGAAATGATGCCATCGACAAGCGTTCTATAAATTATTTTCAAATATAATAAACAGATTAGTAAAGTGATAACCAACCTGATCTGCTTCATCTCAAACTTGACAATAAATTTTGCGTTATTAGTATAAAATACATACATAAATATGAAAGTGTTATGTTTACTTGTTGGCATAGAAATCTATCATTCGAATCTTGAATGGAAACTCAATCAGGCTACACATGCAATTTTTCTCAACTTGCCACACAAAGTGTTTCGATTACATTTTCCATGACAGTAGGCAGTACAAACTGATTAATTACATTGGATAACAACATATACAACATACTTATGCAAGTTGCCGTGGAGTATGTATATCACATTTCCAAGAAGAATTTGTGTCTCTCAGATCAGATACGATTTCAATTTTACTCTGATTTCCCTTTCCACATCATGTCAAGCGAGAGTTTCTATTTCCCTTTTTCTCTCTTCTTTTTTGAAACTAGCACAGATTGTGGAAATTCTTTTCTTTTTTTCAAAGCTTTGAGCGGCCGTAATCTAATTTAAGGTACGAGTACTTCGATGTTTGCAGCTTTTGTGGTTTATTGGTTATGGATTGGACAACATGTTCGCACACACACACATACAGCTGCACACACCGACGTGTGCAACGTTGGCGCTGGCTTGTTCCCATAGTATAAATGCTTTGCCATGCAATTTCATAAAATTTTCGTTTTTCATTTTTTCAGGTTTATTTTTTTTTTCGTGTTTTTTGTTTCTGTTCTGAGCAAGTGCATTGACTAACGGGTCAAGGTTGACAGAGCGCGCAATGCTTTTATTTATAAAACCATATGACGCACACATTTCTCCCCACACCCAAATACACATGCACACATACTATATACTCATACATAGGTGTACAAACATACGATGCACACTCAGAAAACAGAATGAGGAAGAAAGGCCGAAAGTTTTATACCCTCGCAGGTTCTTACAATCTTCGTTGATTCTTCCAATACTAGTTGTATATAATGGTGCAGAAAGGATGATATAGTGTCAATATTATGTCTCAAGATATAAGTTAACATACTTCTAAAATGTTTCTAAATGTTCTTGATACAAAAGTCTTTATTCAGCTATGTATGTATATGTTATAGTAGTAGAAAGAGTCCGATGTGGTAAATTTGGTTGCAGTATCTTGACAAATAACAAATATCAGCCTTCAAAAGAATATATACTCCATAGAGTCGGATTTTAGTAAGCTGTGTTGCAAACTCCAGGCTAAAATTAATATACCCTCTGCAAGGGTATAACCAAGAGTTACAGATTGATATCGAGAAATTCATTGGAAATCATTGTATAATAATCTCAAGTTTATGTTGCTGTTGACTGAAGAAGAATGCAACATCAATTGAGTATTTTATTTATATTTAGAATAGAGATTTCGCATTTCAGTAATATAAACAAAAATATATTACGCAGAAAATGTACAGAAGAATTCGCAAGAAATCTAAATTATTCTTGCACGTCAATCAACAATTGTTGTTGAATTGTTCCCATTTTGTTTTTTTAGTGTACTTTTTCATGTGTTAGTTATGTATGTATGTATGCTTGTCTGTTGCCTTGTAGACCCTCCTTTTGCACTTTCATCGCATTTGAAGCCAGTTGCCAAAAACTACTGAACAGCAAATATTAACTATGACATTTATGACACACTTTTCCTTCTTGGCTGTAAAATTACATAGAACTTGCAAGCAAGCTTAAGACGAAGATGAGCAAGCAGCAAGAACAGACAGAGAAAGAGAATAAAAGAAACAACAACAACAAGAGAACAGCTCGACACACTGCAAACAACAACAATTTATTGTCACGTGCCAAAAAAGTACACACAGCATATAAAACAGTGTATAACTTTGCCAAACAAGCAAAGTAAGTGCAAAAAGCACAATAGACCAAAGAATCGAGTTTGATTTATGGGTATAAGCAAAGCTTAGATACCCTAACTGCAATTGGAAATAATACAAAGGATAGAATGGTATTAGAACTTTTTGCCAAACGAAAATGTGTGTAACAGACTAAAGGAGGTGTGGCAGAAGGTATGTATGTACATATATTTAAGAAATCGTTTTGGTTAGGTGGATCTTGCTTTCGTGCTTCTTTAATCTTTTATGCTATATTACTGTTATTATTATGTGATTTTAGAATTATTGCATTATTGTATTACTATATTTAATTATATTATTACAGTATTGTCATCTTATATTTTTAAACTATTATATATTTATTATTAATGAATTGTTATATTAACGTTAGTATATTATGAGAGACTCTCTTTATGTCTTTAACGTTAAAATATTAATCAAAATCATCCTAAAGTTTTTACTGTCTTAAAGTTTTCCTATTTCAATCATTTTCTATATTTTAACTATTCCAACATTTCCAGTCCACCACATTCAATATAACTCAAAAAAAGAGTATAATTTTGAATACAACGACAACTTTTTGGCATTGCATACACAAGTTGTTCACCCAAAAAGAACGGAAAGCATAAAAAATTGAGACGAAGACGTCAGAGCAAATGCCATAAATTCTCTGATTTCACACACACACAAACATATGTACATATAAATCTTTTTAGCTCACGCCTTTAACAACACCCCACCACACAACGCCAGCCTGAGATTTACATTGTTCATATTTGCATATTAAATCAAGTGTTAAAATGTAGAAGCTTTCACATTTGCTGCAACATCTCTTCAAAAAAAAAATGTAGAAAATGGGAACAAACAATGGCAAACATTCGTGTAAATATGTATATAATCTTGTCTCCTATTCCTGTCTAACAAATTTGAACATGCATCGATACATATCAGCTGTCTAGATTCTGAGTATCTGTTAGTCAAGTTGATATCTGACAGATACATATACTTCAAGTAATTTCCCATTAATTTCTGGTTCCATCTCATCCATTTGGATTGTCAACGTCACATCACAAAAGTGTGAAAAACTTCAAAGAAAAATTTGTAGCAAAAGAAGCGCAAAATCTGCAATATGCGTTAATTTGGATGAACCCTTCTTTCTCTCTGCTGAGACAAAAGAAATTGCAAAGTCATGCGCTGTCTTTGCTCGCTTTCTTGCTTTGAATCTTGCAACTAGAAACTAGACTTGGCAGCTAACTAAGTAATATTTGTGCACATACATACATACATGCATACATACATACATGCATATATGTATATATATATATATATATATGTGTGTGTGTGTGAGCTAGTTCCGTTTTGGGAACTGCCAAAGACAAACAATGGCAATGTTAAACAGTTTTCCGGCTTTGCCGTCGCTTTGCTATGCACCGCACGTTGAGGGGCAGCTCAAAGAGATGCCGCCAACGATGGCAAGAAAAAAAAAAAAACACAAAAACTAGATGCTGAAAAGGTGAGTTTAAAGCATGAGGGAGAAACGCGCGAGTATAAAGAGAGAAACAAGATAGAGAGAGGCAAAGAGATTGAACAAAAATGCTGTAATTTGCCGTCTGAGTGACATGGGGACGTGAAAAGACGTTGAGTTTGTTTGCCAATGTCGCGTGTGTATCGCATTCCAAGCGGAGGCCAGAGTAAAACAGCCTCACAACCACCAAATAAGACGGAGGGAGAGATGACGACCCGCCCCTTCCCGCTCGATCTGATCCAATCCGGCTCGGCTGTTTGGCCAAATGTATTGCCTTAGTTTAAAAAGTTAACTAAATGCCTGAAAGCGAGGAGGCGAGTGGCTGCTTTGCATATAAAATCTAAACACATTAGGGTGCTTCATATTATGAATTACAATAAATTTGAGAACGTTGCTCTTGAGTTAAGTATAAGTATTCTAAAGATTATGTATTGATCAAGTTTTATATCAAATATTTTAATGAATATCATATTTTTTTATATTTTTTATTATTTTATTATTATTTATATTTATATTTATTTATATTTGTATTTATATTTATTTATATTTTATTTATTTATTTACTTATTATTTAATGTATTTTTATTTAATGAATAACCCTAACTGCACTAAAAAACTCATAAATATTTCATAAATATGGATGATATAGTATTATGATTATCATCAAATCATCTCATCAGAAAGTCAATGGGATGCACAATGTAAGGTAAATATTATGAATGTTATGTATTTTATAAGGTTTATGCCTTGCATTTCCACAGAAAACCGTGTTGGATCATACCTGTCAATAGTCGCGGATACACAGAAGAAATTGGCCAGCAGCATTTCATTAAAAATTTGGATTTGGATTTGGGATGTGCATCGCCTGGTCGCACATGTAACAATTGCTTATTTACATTTGCTTTATTTGCTGTGCCTTGTTCGCCCTCTCTCTCTCTCTCTCTCTCTGCATCTTTCTCCTGTCTCTTGCGGGCCTGCCTCTTAACTGTTTAGTTGGCCACGCGCCAAAACTGCTCGCCCCATGCCAAGACAGGGCAAGGCACAGAGGTAGCACAGAGAAGTTTCCGCCTCTCTCTCTCTCTCTCTCACGTCCTGTCCTGCCCAAAGTGTCTACAGTGTCACGCCCCAATCCCCTGCACAGTCTTTCTCAGTTAGGAGCAAACAGCAGAAACGTACGTCCGTCCATCCGTCTGTCCGTCCGACCTCCATGTCTAATGCCTGCCACATCCCGCCATTTCACATTTTTGTTGGTCAAGTCAACAGCGAACGCAAAAGGCAACGAAGACAGAAGACAACGTAAAAAAACCCAAAGACATGGCAAACGTTTAATGCTCAAAGCGGGTAAGGCTCATCGAAAAAGAAAAGATCTTACAATATAGGAGCACAAAGGGGGTGCGCACATTAACAAATAATTTGTAAGGTTTATAGTTTCTTTATAACTATAAAATTTACTTCACATTTTAGCAGAAACACAAAGCACATTCGCTAATTACAAATTCTGATAAATAAGGTCATATAATATCAACAATATTGTCGTGCATAGCCTTGTTAACCTTCCACAAAAAAGAAACTGTGAATACTCGTAAAATTAATCAATTAATTGATGGCCAACTCGACCTAAAGATGATTCAATTTCACACAGAGACACATGTGTCTGTTTATGTGCGTGAGTGTGTGTGTTTGTGTATGTAGCGTATACAATTATCTTACTGGCCACTGCTGGGTGCGGTCGCCATCATCCACCGATGAGAACAAGCAGCTGACCCATAAGATATAATACCTAATACGAGTTCGTTTTGCCTGCAAAACACACAGCTAACAATTTATGGGAAAATGGAAAAGTGTGCAGGGAAATCAATACTAGAATTTCAAAGTAAAATCGCTTACTGCAGCAGGTGATTGGCAATATTTCTATGATATATATAGATATTCAGGGTAAATAGAAGCACACACAATAATACAACATTTTTAAGATACGACAACAATGTGAAGTTAAAATTGTTTTGCATTTCTGACTTTGGACTTTTTTGGAGGAAATCTTCCAGTCATAAACTTCCCAGCAGTATACCAGGATTATTATAACCTGTTATATAATATATTTTCTTCTAGTCTTATTATTGTGGATAAATAAAACATTTTTCAAACGCAATTCTGTGTAATAAGAAATATTTGATATTCTTTTCAACATTTCCAGCATATTATTTGATTTATATTTATCTACGTATTCATTTTATGGAGTACATATTGAAATATTTTTGTCATGCTTTGTCAGAATTTGCGCATTGCAATTTTTATTTATGTATAAGTGTGTTCTTTAAATAGACTCTGCAAATACATTGTTTACATAGAACTAACAAATATAAACACAACATTTACAATAAAATTAAATTTGAGTTAAGAATTGCGAATAAAACTGATTTCTATTGTGTTTAAGTTTATATAGACAGTAGATACATACATATATTATTAGAACCATGAGTATATGTATTTATACATTAAGTAAATACTTATTGAGTAAATAAGTCTCTCTTTTTTGCATACTTGAGTTTTCCAGCGATTGTTCGATTTGCTATTTCCATGGCAAGTATATGTATGTACATAAATTGTACCTGTTTATTTATAGTACTTATAGAATAGTTCTTTTCTTTTCATTTACTTATTACGTTTCTGAACATTCAGTGTTTATTTTTGGCATTCGGGAATATTTCAGACATATTTCAAGCACACAATGTGTTTAATATGCTTATAATTGGACAAGATTTGTGTACACAAGCTCAAGACGTCGACTTCGACTTTGGTATCGGTACCGTACGGTACATCAGAAGTACGTCAATGCAAGAAAAAGATAAATAATTCCTCTGTTGTGTTTTCATTTATTGCGCATTTTGCCTTCGTTTTCATTGAGTCTTTTCCACTTTATCCACAAAGTGTTTGTATTTGTTTTTGTTCGACTTCTTCTTCATATTTCTATGTTTTTTAGGCGCAGCGTAACGTTATTTATTATACAATATTGGCCGGGCAACTGATTTGCATATATTTCAAACTTATTAAAGTTTGTATGCCAAATTCATGAATAACTTTAAGCATCTCATATATTTAAATATAGCATTATTGAAATGCAATACATAACAAAATTTCTACAAACAAAATCAGAACTCGTGTTTCCCCTTTGCTTTAATTTTTTTCTATGTTTTATTCAGCAAATTATCAGAATTTCTGGAACTTTATTGACGTCAAAGGAAAAACCCCAAACAAAGAAATAAGAATCCACACACACATACAATAAGTTGCATGATCGTATACGGGGTTTCTCGAATCATTCCAGAAGGAAAAACAAAACAAAGACAAATCAGAAAAGAAAAAATAATACAAAATACCAGTAGAAAATTGTCGAAATTTGCCAAGTTGTCAACACCAAGAAGAAGAAGAAGAAAAGAAGAATTGCAAAGTCTTCTAAAAGCTTTAAAAAATCCATTAGCAAAGTTTAATAGCCTTGGCAACAATCGGTAAAAAAAAACAATGCAAAAACAAAACATGTACGTGTATACAATATGTATGTATTTTAAAATATACAAAATGTTGAATAAACAATAAAAGAGAGGGGCAAAGAACGCATGAGAAACAAGAAACGAAAATGAACTTTTAATAGGCAGAGCCAGAATTCAGAAAATCAGATTAATAATTGCGCCAGAGCAAATAAAGCATAATTAAGACAATGCCAAAAGATAACGCAAGAGAGAGAGAGAGAGAGAGAGAGAACTCAACAGAAACAACGGCAACACGCACAGAAGCGAAGAAAAGAAATCTAAAAGTAAACTATGAGCACCAACTACCTGTGTAGCAACAACAACGATGACGACGACGAACAGAGAGGGGGAGTGAGAGAGGAGTCAGAGTCGGCAGAGGGAGAGAGCGCAAAACCGGTATAAGAAACAAACAAAACACAGCGAAAGAAGACAACCAAATACTCAGGCATGCACAAACACACACACACACGCCAGCACTGACACTCAAGCATAAAAGTGTGTGTGTGTGTGCTGCGTATAGTAAAAACAAAAGTAACAACAAGAATCATAACAACGGCAAAAAATGCAACAATCAAGAGAAGAAGAAGAAGATACAAAGGCAAAAGCAAAAGAAAATGTGCACGCTGACAGGTTCAAGCAAAGCGACGGGCGACGAAAATGAAATGAAAACGGCAGCTAAATTGTCGCCGTCGGTCTGTCGTCTCTGTCGCTGTCTCAGTCTCTGCCTTGGCGTTGGCGTCAACGTTGGCGTCGTCGCTGGCGACACTTGCGAGATATGTGCGTTGCATTCAACAAGCTGCAGCTGCAGCAGCGTCTGCCTGCGTATTTTTACCCATTAGCAAAAATATTTGAATGATTTTCTTTTCTTGTTTTTTTCCTTGGGTTTTTGGTTTTTCGACCGCATTTCAAGTTATTTAGCAGAAGTAAAACAAAACAAAAACAAACGCGCGCGCTGTTTTGCATCCACACTAACAAACATAAGGAACACACAGACAGTGTGCTGAGCAGGGGAGCACGCACTACGGTAAACGGTACTTTCTCAACATACTTTACATTTCGCATTACTCACCTTATAACTGTAAATGGCGGTGACTTTTACTTTACTGTATAACTGCTGTTACTGTTGGAAATTAGTTATATTATTTATATATTTGGTTTTTATATTTTCAATTATTTATTTGTTGTTGCGGAATGGAACTAGGGTCAGGCAGGGGGGAAGAGAAATGTAACAATCACAAACATTCGCGCTCGAAGAACATGCTCTCTCTCGCTTGCACCATATACAATCGCACACAATCACTAATACACGTGCGCCTCTCTCACTCTGTGCAATTTAGCGGTAAGAAAAAGCACTCTGTGCCTTTTTTTGACTTTTGAAATGACGCTGCTTTCGATTCGGATTTGATTTTGTTGTTGTTGTTATTGATGAAAATGATACTGCATCACTGCTTTGGCACGCAAATAAACAAAAGCAATTATTATTATTGTTGTTGTTATTGATATCAAATCGACATATCAGAAATAAAACAATCTACATGTATGTGTGTTAATACATAGATTAATTGCTTTGGCGGCCCATTACAATTACGTTTGCCAATTGTATTGTAATTGTTTTACACTTTATTACTATTATTATTTACGAACACACAAACAACGTAACGAAACACCAGCGGTGGCGAACGGAGCGACACAGATGCGCGACGACACGCACGGACAAGAGAATTATTACTGGCTGAAAACTCTGTTAACTTTTCTTATAAGAGCGCCATTTTAACAGTGTTGCGATGGTCGCGTGCCTGCCATAATCACGAACAACATAACAGCTGAGCTGGATACTTTAAGAATAGCTGTAGCATGTTAAATTCGAATCAAATACCTTCTTGCCTCAATACTATTTTTTATATTTTAGCTGTTCATACCATTAAATAAATTATTTACGATAAAACAGCGAGATATTTTTTTTAACATTCTTGCTATCGTGCATACGATGTATGCTTGCGTGCATCGCTTTAACAGTGCACAGTTAATGTAGTTCGGCGCTTAACATAGCGAAATGGTTCCAACTAGAGATGGACTTTTGAGCGCAAAGTCAGAAATACAAATTTATTCAAATAAATGCCAACAACAACAATTTATACACAGAATGTACAGTGGAAATAATTTGCAAATGCTCTACTTATTATTAACTCGCAAATACTCGTACACCTTCATTTTCATCATTAGTTTCTCCTCAGGCGTTGCAAATGAATGCTGAACAGCATCCATGGTCATAGAAATGCAGTGTGTTTTTGATAAGGCGAACGCATCGCAGGCTAACTGAAATTCATCCGTTAGCGATGTATTGAAAACTCCCGAATCATCGGTACACAGAACTTTCGGAGCGTCCGCCAAAAGAATATCTTTGAGATGATGCGAAACTATGCTAGATACGGTGCCAGATTTAATGTTGCTCGTCAGACAACACTCAATTGGGATGTTTTCTTCCTTCATGTGCTGAATGTCAGAACACTGGAGAAATGTACCGTGTCCACAACGGGACATTCCAAACATAAGCATCTCACGGATCTCCGGCTTATTGTCAATCTCTGCACAATGCAAAGCCAATTTGAGTCCATTCTTTCGTGCCTTTTCCAATACAGGTTTAAAATCGCTAAATTTTCCACAATTCGGATTACCGCTAAAATCGATGCCAACTATAATATCTTCTCCATTCTCGCGCAAATCCAAGGCTATGTCTATAGTTTCCTCTGCTACCTCAACTGGTTCCGCACGATTTATGGATGGCAAAAGCTTGACGGTAATCGGATACTTCTTGCTAGAATTTTTAATGGCATCCAGAACTGTCTGCAGATATTCTCGTCTGGTCATACTTTGATTAGCCTTGGGGGTAGTACGAAGTTCCACATATATTACGTTGTCCTTGACGTAATCACGCATTATCAACTCAGTGGCGTAATGGAGTCCCTTGCGAGTCGATGTCAGTTCGTGGACGAACTTAAACTTCTCGAAGCAATCATTTAGATCGCAGCCTTTGGTAAACCTTATAAAACGTCCACACATATCCGCGAATTCCGGTGCCTGTGGCCCGTAAACAGTCTCCGCAAGATCCTTAAGGCTATCGATATTAAGACTGCCGTTTAGATGTGCATGGAGCTCAACTTTAGGCATTGCACGAAGAAAGTTCAACATCTTTATGTATTATATTTATTTTTGATTTGCCGACTATTGTTTGTTTATATTCCAGTACGAGGGTTATGGCAGACAGCTGTTTGACGACCAGGGCTGTATGAAACCTATTAGTTGTCGATATTTTTGTGTGAGTGTTATGGCAAAGTCAGCTGTTTGACAGCAGTAATAACATTTTATGTTCTGCTATTAACAGCGTTAGAAAAAACTGTTAGGGCGCACTCACACTAGATAAAAACTGAACTAACAGCTCAGCCATTGAATAATTAAGATAGAATAACAAGAAATGCAATTATTATTTATATATTATCATTAATTAATTCTAATTTAAAATCAATGCATAAATTCATACTTTATTTAAGATGCTGAATTTGTATGTGATTAAAATTTAAGTTAAATTGTAAATTGAACTGATAACAGCTGCTAGGGCTGAACACACACAATTGAACGCAAAGTTGAGTTGATTAACAACAGCTGACCAGGCAGTAATCGATAAGTTTCAAAGTTATCGAAGAAGTTGAAAACTATACATAAATAGAATTTTTCACATATAAAGGGTGCTTTAATTATTATTTATAACAAGAAAACTAAGTGGCCCATATGTCTGAGGCGCACATGGAAGCTCCGCCTTCGGTGCGGCTAACCAACGATGATTTCCGTAAGCTGCTGGCCACTCCTCGTGCCCCGCCACCAGGTTCGTCCACAAGCAGCGCTGGCGGCGGCGGTGGTAGCGGTTACCTGGCCACCGCACAGTTTGCAACACCTGCCGCGGCAAGTGGCGAAAAGAAGAAGAGTCAGAGCAGCAGTGAGAGAAATGATTTGCGTCGCAAAAAGAAGAATTTCTATGCTGCACTCAAGAAACAGGAGGACGTGAAGCTGCAGGAGCTCTCGGAGAAGTACAGAGACCGTGCACGTGAGCGTCGTGACAACGCAAATCCGGACTATACAAATGCCAGCACACCTGGACACGGCAGCAGCACCAATGCGTATCGTGCCGTGGCGCCCGACATGAAATCCGGCATTGATGCAGCAGAACGCAGACGACGCATAATACAGGAATCAAAGTTCTTGGGTGGTGACATGAAACATACTCATTTGGTGAAGGGTCTGGATTATGCGCTGCTCCAGAAGGTACGTTCTGAGTTGCATTCCAAGGAAGCGGAGGAGGAGGAGATTGCAGCGGCGCTGGCACGTGAGAAATTAGCAGAAGCCGCTGCAGCTGCCGAGCAACTGGAGGCGGAACGACGTGAGGCTGAGGATATTAATGCCATCAATGGACAATTGGCCAGAAATATTTATAATATCATACAGGCTCGTCGCTCCAAGGAGGTGCCACGCAACGAACTCTTCGCACCCGGTCGCATGGCCTATGTCATTGATATGGAGGATGAAATGGATATGGATATACCCACAACGTTGAAGCGATCCAAGTTCGAAGTGCCAGTGGCACGCGAGGACATTGCCACACTGACCACCAATGATATTGTGATCAATAAGTTGTCACAGATCTTGAGCTACCTACGCGCCGGTGGACGCAACAAGAAGAACAAGAAACGTGACAAGGACAAACCCTTGTTCTATGATAAGGAAATGGAGCATGTACGCGGCAGCAACTCATCGGCCACGTTGGCTCCAAGTGGCAGCAGCAGCAACAACAACGGAGGCGGCGTTGGTGGTGGTGGCGGCAACGGTAGCAAATCCAACAAACCATTGGGCGACAACATCTACGATGATGTGGGAGATTATCAGGCGACTACAACGCGCAACGATCATCGTCATCAATCCTCTAAGCCGAATGCGGGTCAATCTTACTTCGGTGATGCACCGGCAGAGGCTGCGGAGCCGGTGATAACCAGCATACCGCCACCACCAAAGATCTCCAAGGCAATGACCTCACGTTTTGCCAACGAGCCCGAGGGCTATGCTGAATGTTATCCTGGGCTGGAGGAGATGAACGATGCCATCGATGATTCCGATGATGAGGTCGATTACACTAAAATGGATTTGGGCAACAAGAAGGGACCCATCGGTCGTTGGGATTTCGATACACAGGAAGAGTACTCCGACTACATGAGCACCAAGGAGGCGCTGCCAAAAGCGGCCTTCCAGTACGGGGTCAAGATGCAGGATGGCCGCAAGACGCGTAAAAACAAAACCGAGAAGAACGAAAAGGCCGAACTCGATCGAGAGTGGCAAAAGATACAGGTATATATATATTGAATCTATATAACTGACAAGCTGTTCCTCATGCAAGGCTAATCATATGCTTTTTATTTGTCTCTAGGGTATCATACAAAAGCGCAAGCTACCCAAGGATGGTGGCGGTGGAGGCAGTAGTGGCGGCGGTGGAGGCGGAGGTGATGAACCTGATTACAAATCTGCTAAATATTAAAGGCAATTGGATAATTCTAATATATCTTTAATAACTGTTTGTAATTGTATTTTGCAAAGTTCTCTGCATATTCTACATATGTTAAATACAAAAAAGGAATAAATTAATTCAAATAATACTCACTGTGGGTACTTTAAACTTTGTTAAGATTTCCTTAAGCACCTTAACGTTCATTTCAATTTAAAGTTAGATTTGAATGATTTTATCAGTTAATAATCTGAACGTTCTTCTGTAAAATATTGATGATATTTAAAGAAGGAATATAGTCTTGATTAACCCTTTTAGATATGGGCACTTGCAACATTGTTTAGATCTTAAATAAATCACTTCAATTTCAATGTAATTCAGAGTTACTATATCTGTTAAATACGAAAGGTTGCTCTGCGAAATATTAATGCAAATTGGACTGTATAATACATGATACTAAACAAAATAAGTTATAAAATATATATACAAACCTATAACATATTAACAAATGAAGAAAGATTGCATCAGGCCAGTTGATATATACATGTTTCCCCTCCTCGCACTTTTCACAAATAAAAGTCATCAGTGTTTTTTTTTTTTTGAAACATTATGCACTATTTATTATTATTTTTGTAAAACATTAAATAGGTATATATGTGTTCTTGTAGGGTGTACATGAATAATTCTTAATTGCTCACACAACTATATTTAATATATATGTATTGTGTGTGTATATTTATATATATGTATGTATATATATATTTATATATGATTTTCTTTTTTTAGCCATTTTATCACTATGCTTATCTAACGGTTTCTTTTCCATTTTCGAATTTCTCACATTGTCGTGCCATATAAATGTGCCAGATATTTGAGCTTCTACTGTGGGAAGGGGGGAGGACATACTTATCGAATGTGCATTAATTAATAGTGGATTTTTTTCTGTTTATCGTTTCCTAACGTTGTAAACAATTCTTATAGAAGAAAATGAAATACACACACACATCGAAATGTCTAACTGAAAATTCAACTTCAATTTGCTGTTGTTGTTGTTGTAACTTGTCTAAGCTAAGGTTAAGTTAATTCCTGCTGTAGGTGATATACCCTATCTGTAACTGTATGTATGTATGTATGTATGCATGTCGTCGCTTAATTAAAAACTACACCAATCTATATGTATGTACTTGCTATATATTGTATGTATGTATGTATATGACACACTGATTCAACACTGATATATCATCCATGTCAAGGGGAATGCTAATATACACATATATCGTATGTATGTATGGGTGTATGTATTGCGTATCTACATATATATATATGTAGGTATAAACCGATGTTTATTATGTTTAAGTGCTAAACACAATCAACTATCAAGAAACGACATAAAAATATATATTGTATATATGTATATCTATCATGTATGTTGTCCAGAGAGTTATGAAAATCGATTCGAACCGAAATTACTCAAACCTTTTTGCATTAGTTGAACAGATCAACCGACTGTTGTTTTTCATAATTTCATATGTTCATATATGTTCATATATTGAAATAATTGAATAATTAAAAGAATTACATTTTCAATTAATGCAAAATACATTTTTGGGAATTACTTTTATGCGTTAAACTCAAGTTAAAATATGGATTCAACTTTAATATATACAAAATATATATAGTGTGAAAAATATTGCAATTTATAACAATACAAATATTGCAACTTCAATAGAACAAGTTGTTTTCTATTGCTTATTAGACTATATAGAATAGTTCATTAGAAATAAAAATTATGATTTGCACACTATATGTATAAGCGGCATATACGTGACATACTCGTATATGTACAACTATTATCAAAATAGCAGTATGATTTGTTATATCTGTATTATATATATATATACACATATGATATAATTATATATATATAATTGTCTTTATCTCTTTCTGTTCTTTCCATTCTTTTTTTCTGTTCTAAACATTCCTGCAATATCTTTGTTGTATAGAACAATATTCCAAGATGATAAGTACCAGTTTGTTATGCTTATTTTGATAATAGGTGTATATATACATTATATATAAATATATATCTATGTATATATTTCCTTCCGATATCTTGCTGGCTGTAGCTAATGCAAAAGGTTTATCAACATATTCTGCTGTGTTCTTTGGTTTTGTATACGGGCTATTTCTGCTTACTGCTTATCTGTATATGTATCTGCTCTATATGGGAACTATCGTGTGCTATCAAAAATAACTTAAACAAGACATAACTTTAGTGTGTATTGTGTGTGTGTATGGTGTGTGTGTGTGTTCTTTGTGTGCAATTGTTCTTCAACCAGTGAATGTCCACAATTGTTGCTGCTGTTGCTGCTGCTGCTGTTGCTGCTGCTGTCGCTGTCTCTGACGCTGCCTTTCCCGTTGCCTGTGCCAGCGTCGTCTGGTCTCGTCTCAGTCATGCCAATTGTTGGTGGTGAGCGAGAGTCGCCTTCGCTCGACCAGCTTGATGTCCTTGACACACAGATCATGCTTGGAATTGCTGGCAAAACGTATAACCGACTGTGTGCTCACCTGCGGCACATGACGCAAATCCAGCCAGATGAGACTCTCGCACTTTGACAAATGCTCCAATGAATTCTCCGACACCAGACGACATGCACTCAGATTGAGCTCAGCCAGGCGGCTTATGGCTGTGGCCGAGGTGCCAATTTGTGCAACGCCTGCATCTGTGATGCGCTGACAGGACGAGAGATCCAGATGCTTAAGATGCGGCAAGGATTGCATTATATAACGCACTGCAACATCTGATATATCTGTGCCGGCCAGCTTGAAGGTCTTCAGATCACGCAGACGTGTCTTAGAATCGCTTAGACCTGGCCGTGAATCCTTTGGGGGCGATAATATATCCCGTATGGCAGCATCATTGAGGCCGCGCACAAAACTCAAGTCGAGTATCTGCAACGGCGGACAGAGGCAGGTGTGCAGGGCCAGCACAGCCTGTATGGGACAATTCTGCAGCGAAAGATTCTTCAGTGCCGGCAGACGGGCCACAAGCCATGCCAACTGACGCTTAGCCAGCTGCGTCCAGTCCAAGATCAGATGCTCCGGCTGTCGCCGCACAATGGCTGTCAATAGGGAGGCAGATATTTTAAGCTCTGCGCAATTCATGCGCTTCCAGAGATCAGGATCGACAGCGGCATTCGACCAGGCCTTGCACACGTGACAGCACGTGACAAGCGTCTCCTGTGGCAAGTATCGGAATATGATTTTCAAGACTGTCGGATCCAGTGCCAGATTCTGTCCATTGAAGCTGCCACTGCTGCCACCGCCGCCGCCACCGCTGCCACTGTTACTATGATGGTGATTATTATGATGATGATGGTTATTATGATGATGATGATGATGATGATGATGGTGGTGGCCATTGGTATTGCCATTGCTGGCTAAACTGCCGCCAAGGCCAGCGCCACCAGCTGCACCACCACCCTCCACTGGCAGCAGGTGCAGAATTCAGGCCTAAGCCATTGTTGAGACCATTACTAGCGCCATTGCTGGCACCACCAAGCGATGAGGCGGACGAGGATGGCGTCGGACGTACCACATATTGTGGTTTCTTCAGCACGCGCGTCGATGAGTTCAGCATTTGTTGCGCCAACTGTGAACGTATTGAATTCTTCTTGCGTGAACCACCACCACCTCCTCCTCCTCCTCCCTCCTCCTCCGCCACCACCACCACCACTGTGTCCTGTTGCTGGTGATGCTGCAGAGATGGGAGCACAATCCATGGCACTGGAGCAGGGTGCATCGTTACTCTCGTGCATGCTGCTGCTGACGCTGGTGCCATCATCGCTCTTGCGTCGCTTCACCTTCTCCCCAAGCAGCTGATGATGATGGTGGCCAGCACCAGCATTGGGCGATATGCCCGGCGAGGGCGTGTCACAGCTATTGCTATTGCGCTCCGTCTTCACCTCCAGCTGATGATGCCGCTTCAGGCCGTGCTTCCAGTGCGTCGTATGCATGGCGCCGCTGCTCGTTTCCATTTCAGATTCGCTGGTAAACACAAAGTCATTGTATTGACCCACAGGTGGCGGCAGCAGGTTACCAGTTCCACCTGCACCTCCCCCTACTCCTGCTGCTGCTGCTGTGCCTCCTCCAGCGCCACCACCACCTGCTGTATCGTGTGCATCGCCAGCATTGTTGCCATGCGACACGGAGACGCGTCGCACCTCCGATGACTTTTGACGTGCGCGAAAATGACGCGGCTGCAATTGTAAAGGGAATATAAAAATCGATTAATTATGCAGTGCAAATATCCCAGAGGGAAATTTAGTTAATTGTCAATCGGCATTAATGAGTTATATGAGCTTCTTATCGATATAAAACGGTTAACAGCGGACTTAACAGTTTGCGCAATGTTAACTTGTCTTGTGAATTAATATACTCTTTTACAGTATGTTAAATTATAGAGCAGTGCATGAATTTAATGTCATGTTAGGGTTGGAACAGTTAATTAACTATTCTACAATGTTTCCTACTCAACTTTTTGCCCGATAAAATCTGACTTTCAAAGTATAATAGCGGGAAAAAGTCGAAAAAACTGTTCTATCTAGCTTTTTCAATACCGAAGTCTCTATACATTTAGCAATTTGTATTGCAACTCTAATACAATCAGCTTTATTATTGGATGTATAAGCCACGTATAAAATAAAATAAAACTTTAACTTTAATGCATACTTAGCTGACTTCAAGATTAACTTCTCCTGCAAATTTTGATCCGATCCGACAATAAACACAAAGTTATTGAAGTTAATTCAGTGCCGTAAGTTTCGAAAACAGGCAAAACTACAGAATGGTTCATTTCTCCCTATGGATGCATTCATGCAGGTCTCTTATACACACTATGCTATTACTATGCTTAAGTTTCGCTTGATATGCTTTGTTTAGTAGTTAGGCATTTGTATCAATTTAAAAACTTAAAAATACACCACATACACCAATGTAAATACAGAGATTTACTAACCACACATATTGTATACTCACTTTGTAGTCATAGTTCTTGCCCGAACGACAACAACTGGGACACTCCCAGCTATTGGGCAGATCCTCGTTGACAATGCCCTTGGCATCGGCCGCATCCTCAGTGCCATCGAGCTGTGAGAGTGCACAATCGGGATGGGCTATTTCATAGCAGACCGAGCACTCCATCAGAGCGGAGGGACCTTCCAGCGATGCCAACTGTTTGGTTTGTGGCGACACTGGAGTCTGTCGCCAACCATCAAGATGGCAATAGACACACTGTGCCGTGACGGGTAGCATGGGCGATAGACATTGTCGCATCATGCACGTTTGTTTAGCTCGTCCTGGTCCACCGAATTTAACCATGTCCATGCAGAAGGGGCATGTGCCACAATCGGATCTCTGACAAGCTGCACAGTTCTTGCAACGCGTGCGCCGTCGTCTTGGTTGCCCTGTGCCCGTTAGATGTGGCGATAGCTTGGCACCAGCCTCTCCTGGTGATGGGCAATTGTCCATAGTGCCGGCAGCTGCTCCGCCCCCGCCACCATCCACATAACCAGAACTGGTGGCAATAACGCTAATTGCGTTGTTGTTGTTGCTGCTGTGATTGTTGTTGTTGCTATTGCTCACATTTGTGGGACTATTGCTGCTGTTGTTGCTGTTACTGTTGCTGCTACTACTGGCGGCAGCTGCCACAGCATTGGCCAAGTGCATCTTCTTGGGCGGACGATACTTCAACGTGTCCGTGGGCAGCACAAAGGTAGCTTCTGTAAAAGGGAGGGGGAAACATATATAGCATATATATGTACAACATCCATTTGTTGCTGTGTACAAACCTGGCTGTGCTCCCTGTCCGTGTCCGTTGCCGTGTCCACTCGTGTTGCCATTCTCGAGCTGCTCCTTCTTGATGACACCATTGCTATACTCCACCCCAGAGCCGGCAAAGCTGTTATTGTTGTTGATGTTATTGTTGCTGCCCGACGTTGTGTTGTTGCCGTTATTGTTGTTGTTGCTGTTACTGCCATGATTGCCATGAGCTGCCTCAGACTCAGCCGCTTCCCTGGCTGCGTCCAATTGCTGCTGTTCCCTTATAACTTCTGCATTCTTACGTGCAATCTCCTGTTTGATCTCCTGCTTGACCCTCGTGCGATCGTAGAGCTGATAGACAGTCTGGCCAGGCTCCGAGGCGGGACGCAGCACAGACATACCCGTCACAGCCTGATCCTGCTGATCCTTGCAATGCCTTTCGACCAGTGTACGCACATCCTTAATTAGCGCCACCGGATCCAGTACCAGACTGGGTACATTCTTCTTTTGTGGCGGTAAATCGTACAGATACATAACAATCTCCTTGAGCCCGAAGAGCTCGTAGTGTGTCAAATGTGTGTGCGGTCGTGCAGCCATTTCAGCTTCACTAGCCGATGGCTCACCCTCCAGATGGGAATGACCCAGCAGGGTGTAAACATAA
Source organism: Zaprionus nigranus (assembly GCA_018903425.1). Taxonomy (NCBI): domain Eukaryota; kingdom Metazoa; phylum Arthropoda; class Insecta; order Diptera; family Drosophilidae; genus Zaprionus; species Zaprionus nigranus. The sequence goes on along the minus strand of JAEIGD010000001.1, from coordinate 7,790,323 downwards.
CGTGCCAGAACATACCAAAGCATTTCCGTAAAGAAGGGATAACGAAACTTTTGCGGCACCTTGGTATTATCCTCCACACTCGCTGTCTTCAGTTGCTTCACAATGCCAAAGGAGTGCAGAAAATTGCCACCAAAGACCAGAGATTGGGTGGGCGTATAGACAGCATGTATCCAGCCGGTGGGTATAAAGAAGGTATTGCCCGCTGTTAGATAAACCCGTGCACACTTCTCCACAGTATCGCCGAAAAAGACATCAGCCTGTTTGCCGGACAACACCCACTTCTCGTACAATTGAAGATTACGATCTGTGGGCGGTATAAGCCAAAAGACTTTGCTACCCTTGAGAATGTGATACCACACAGAGGTGCCACCGAAATCGATATGGAAATCTGTATAACAATTCTTTACGGACATCAAACAATATTTCTGCACCTTGGGATACATCATGCCACCGAGTAGATTGGTGCCCTCCTTTTGTGCATCCTTCAATTGTTTGGGCCACACCACATCGACCCAATCGATTTGTCGTACTATTTCTGGACTCTGCACATAATGATCGAGGCGAGTGTGTGAGAATTCCAATGAAATGACATTCAATAGACGATCCTTTTGTGGACTATCATAGTATTGTTGCCACTCCTTCATGGTCATCTGCAGATTCTTTTGCGTATTCACATCCATCACGTCCAGCAGACGACGTGAACCAACACAGAGACGTACATCGTTTACCGTAAACTCCTGCGGATCGGGCATGCGCAGCCCCAGGCCACTCTTCTCCCGGAACAGCAACGGTATATTGAACCCATGTTGTTGCAGAAAGCTGCATCAGTAGAAGGGGATACATATATATGAATATATATAATGGGATTAATCTTTGATTAACTACTTACGCCACTGTCAGATCACTGCCTCGCATTTCCCGCACCATGCCAGCCTGCGCAAACTTGGAGGATTCCAACTTTTCGGCCACACTAAAGCCTCGTGCACCTTCTGCATCGTCATCGCCCAACGACCATTCCTCAAGGTAAAGTTTGCGCTGCTTGCGCTCGCGCTGTAACAGAGAATTAATAAAGAGTGAGAGTGGATGAGAGAGAGAAACGGAAAACATTAGCAAAATGGCAAAGCCCGGAGACGGAACGCCGGATAAATGCCTAAAAATATAATTCAGAGAGGAGGGCGGCGGCAACGTCGACGCTTCTGCCGCAGTCGTTATCGCTACGACGGCGACTGCGGCTGATGCCATCAAATGAATCACTGTGTGTTAGTGTTGGCTTGCCCGCTCTCACAAGCACTCTCTCTTCACCATGCACACAGCACACTGTTAGCACTTCAGCTCTCTCTGACTTCACTACATACACACAGCACTGTGTTAGTGCACTGCGAGCTCTCTAGCTCTCTATTCACCATATGCAATAGCATTCTTTTACTCTACTCCCCACAGTTGCTCTCTTGCGCTCTCACCACAATCGTTGCTCGTGTTGGGGTTCGCCCCATCATCGTCGTTTAAAGTTCGCCCTGTTCGTCATTTCGTTTTCATTCGTGCGCACGCCGCCAAAGGCGACGCAACAAAGAGAGGTCGTAGTGCTGCCGCTGCCTCTGCTGCCGCTTCATGGTCGTACTTTTTCTGGCAATTTCGGCGGCAAAGCTTGACAAGGAGCTGCAGCGGCACCCGGGGGCAGCTTTTGCATGCACTTTGGTAAAGGGCAAAGGGAAATGTATTGTCCGTCGCTGTCGCAGTCGCAGCTCCTGTTGCTGTCTCCTTTCTGTGCGCATGCACCGGCCTTGCACTTTGAATATCTTTGCATGGCTACACACATATACACACACAGAGACCTAGTGCATATGTATGCGCCGGCTGGCGGGTGGTAACCGAAACGACTGTTGCGTTTTGCTGCCCACTCCATTATTTTAGTAACAACAACAACAATGTGCATACATGTGTGTGTGTTTGTATGTGTGTATATCTCCTGCTTTGAGTTATTTTCGCTGTAAATCTCAGCTGTGGTGGCTTGTATCGAAAAAAAAATCTATAAACGTTCTCTGCCAATGCATGCATGCATGTGTACGTCTATACGTGTGTGTGTGTGTGTTGTTTCACTTTGTAGGCTGTCCTCTTTTGGTTGCATGTGTGTGTGCGTCTTGTGTTTGTTTTATATCCTTTTTAAGCGAATTGCCGCCTGCAGAAACTTGTTTGGTGTGTTCTAAATGAATTTTCAGTATGTTTTGCTGTTGTTGTTGTTCTTGTTGAGAAAAAAGCTTGTTTTGACTGCGAAATGTCTGGCAACGCCAATGGACAATCGACAGGTAGAAACAAAAATAAGAACATAAAATAAACAACAACAGAGCATAAAACCAGACGAACTCTACGGTCAGAAACACACCCGACTGTTAGATTCCCTGCGCCTAATTCTGAAAGACCTTATAATTCTTCTTGTATAAATTCAGTATTTCTTATACGATCATAATAAAATTTTTGATATAAGTGTATATAAAGGACTGATCCCTTAAAAAGAGGATACATTAAGATAAAAAGAGGGAAGAAAACGGAAAGAAAAGAGAATAAAAAGACAAAAAAAGACGACGGTACGTTTTTGATTGAAAAAATCCTAAAATATCATAAATTTCTGTAATTTCTCATAATGTTTGAATGGTTCTTAATATGTTCACAAGGGCAGTATTATATACATACATATATTGAATATCGAATCGAATAACCGGACGATTTTAAGAAAAATTTTATCAAAATTACATTACGCTTTAATTAAGCAATGAACACACTTTTTTGTAAAATAAGATTTGAAGATTTTTGCAGATCTGTCCAAAAAAAGGCTGAGCTGGTGAACAGCCCTGGTAATATAATATTCATTTGCACACATACTAAAGCATTAAATGGTGCGTGGCATACATAAATTGAAATAAACTTAATACAGAGCCAAAATGTGGTACCTTTAACTTTTATAATAGCCAAAATCCCGAAGTACAACCAGACAGACCGACATGGCTCGGATCAGTTATATACATCTATATGTATGTTTATATACATATATATACTTGTGGGATCTGCCACGCCTTCATCTGTCTGCTACATGCATTTGCACAAAGTTAGTATACCCAATTTTGATAATTTTCAATAGTCGAACGGTATAAAAAGTGCGTGCCCATCTCCCTGTCTCTCTCTCTCTCACTCTCATTCTCTGTCAAGTTGATTCCGATATGCTATTGTGGTTGTTGTTGTTGTTGCTTTTGCCATGTTGAGTGTGTTGTTTGTTGGTGTGGCGTCACCGCGTAACACTAACCGGCTGCCAGATTGCCATTTGGCTAAGCTTAATGTATTCTATTAAGGTGCTAATTGCGAACATGCGGTGCCCCTTTACAGCAATGGGGGCCGCCCCTGTACACAGCTACACCACACACACACACACAAACAAACACACGCAAACAGAGAGAAACACTGCGATAGTGCGTAGAGCCAGCAAAGAGTACTTTGTGCTGCGGACTGGGTTAGTCATTTAGTTATAAATTTTTCATAAGCTACACAAAGTTGAGAACTAAATTAGAATTAGAGATGGAAGCGGGTCGTGCCTATTCGACAGCTTGTGTTATCGTTAGTCATGCGATATGTACAACGAACTATTTATCGACAGCTGCTGGTGTGTAAATCGTATTGACGTGTCAAATGTTTCGTCATGTGTATCGTATTGTAGACTTGAAACTGAATTTACGATATTGCAAGCTGTTTATTTTCCATTGCTCGTAAAATATTGAAAAATGGGCAAGTAAACTCTCGCATAAACACAATTTTTATTGCATTGAGGCAGGCAGCGGCTCTTGTAAGATATTTGCATGTATGTGTGCATAGCTATAAATGTGTATTTAATTTATAGCTCCGCCTTATAATACTGCATAATTGATTGTGAGTTAGTTAATTGGAACTACAAATCGTAGCAAAGAAACGGAAAAGTAAAAGTTTTCCTTATCCGGAAATGTTTGTACGGTATTTATGTATTTATATGTATCTCTGCTCATCTCTAAAATCAAAGAACCAGAACTTCCTGCCTGCCTGTGCCACGCAGCCAAAGCGAACCCAGCGTGGTTTTCAGATTAAGATATGCGCCACTAAAATATTCATGAATACATTCATTTATGAGCAACACAGAGAGAGAGGAAAGATGGGGATGAGGCAACGCTGGGTGTCACACTGTCCGTCAATTGTTGCCGTCTTCTTGGCCTGGCCAACGGAACGAGCAGCAACAGCTGCTACCTCTGCTGGTGCTGCCACTGTCCCAATTTGGTGCTAATCAAATGCACACAAGTAAAGTGAATGCGCGAGAGGCCAAAAGGACACAAAGAAATCAAGTACTCGAATAATCACTAGAAATGTAGTGTGACCGTCAGCTCACACACACACACATGCACGCAAACGCACACGCATACACGGATGTACACTCATGACTATAAGAATAGGAACACTTTAAGTATTCAAGTGCTGTAAACAAATTGACTTTTTATATTTGTAATCGAACGTTGATTTTACTATATTACCAAGCATATCAATAATAATCCCTCTAATTCTATGTGTACCTATTGATATAATCAGGGGTGTACATAATATGTAAATACGGCTGTTATCTTCGGCGATACCAGCACACAAACACCAACACACACACATACCCAATAACCAAATTGAAAACGAAATGCGAACACAGACACAGAGCACAACAAACAAAATGGCAAAGAAACTGCTTTTGGTCATGCGGCGGCATCAGTTGAGCTTCAGTGCTCAACGGGCGCAGTGTGCACGCTCTCTCGCACGCTGAATATCATCCTGCCTTCTCGCTCTCTCTCTCTCTCTCTTTCAAGTAAGGTGTAGAACTTTAGTTGAGTTTCAAATTGAGCAGAGAGGGGGAGAGAGCGCGCTCTCTTTAAAGCCAGTGAGTAAATGAGCATGCATTTATTTATATAGATTGCTAATGATGATGATGATCATTGATGATGATGATGATTTACGCTTGCCAATCACAATGACAACGACAATAGAGTCGAGTCAACTCGGTCGGCAGTTAACGGCCCCCAATCGTTATTCTAAGGGCTTATCAATTTCACTGTAGTTCTGTGTGTCTCTCTCTCTCTCCCTCTCTGTGTGTGTGTGTGTGTGGAATAAGTTTCATTTACTTACCAATTGTCGGCGCTGCACACCTTTCGGATTCACATTGCCGCCTCCGCCGTTGCCGCCTGCAGCGATGTTGCTGCTGTTGCTATTGTTGTTGTTGCTGCTGCTGCTGTTGCTTTTGCCAGGCGACGACCCCGTTTCGGCGGTGGACATCGCCACAAAAAATCTGTTATATTTGCACTTGTATTTGCGGGCGCTCTAATCAGCGCTGCTTTCGGTTTGGTTTGTTTTAATTCTTGTTGTTGTTGTTATTATTTTTGTTTTGTTCTTTTTCTTTTCCTTTCTTTCTTTGGCTTTGCTTATTCACACTCTTGTCGACTTTTCACTTTTAATTACTTGCTGTAATCAGAAAGAAAAAAAAAACAAAACGAAAAGAATGCATGAAAACTAGCTGCAGTTTCTATTTTGTTATTGTTTTGTTTATTCTCTGCTCTTCTATTTTATTTCATTTAATTCTATTTCTTTTACAAATTGCAGACAGCGCAGCGTTTATTACTTCATACAGCGAAAATGAACGAACGCACTCACACACACAAACACAGACTCGTTAAGTTACGGGCGCTTAAGCGCACTGTATAGACCAGACCACACGTCTCTCTAGGTTGTTCACTCCCACACACGACGAAGAAGACTAAAACTGAAAACCAGAGACAGCAACAGCAACAGAAACGACGGAGCCGACGTCGCAAGCAGCGAGAGCTACAGAAACAGAGGCCGAGTGCAATTCAACATACTGGGCTTTTGTTATTATGTGTAAAATTCACCACACTGCCAACTTCTGTGTGCTACGTCAGGGGCTCGACATCAATTCGTTGTAGGGTTTCGAGTGCGACCCACGTGTGTGCGCAGCTACGCCACTGCTCAGTCTCGAGCTGATATTATTTCACAGGTCAACAAAAAGCAAGAAACCTGTGGTGTATTCAGTCGCCTGCTGCTGCTGCTCTGTTGCTCTGCTGCTGCCACTGCCGCTGCCTGCGTGTCGCGCTTGCATAAAATTATGTGTCGATATGGGTTGCATCTTTTAGACGTATTACTTTCCTCGTCACACGTACGCAACTGCGACGTCGACGTCGGCGACGCTCTGCTGTTGCTGCCGCACAAAAAGCTTACTTATCACACTGCCCCTCCAGTGCACACACACACACACTTACACGCACGCACACACACACTTGCACAATCTCACGTATTTGTCATTTCGTATTGCTTTCCCATGAACTTGTAATAAATATTCTAAATTTGCACTTGAGCATTTTCGTAGCCAGTTTTCGTCAGTTTTTCTTTTTCTCTTTTTTCTTAATTTTCTTTCATCTTGTGTTTGTGTAATTTGCATTGTTGTTGTTGTTGTCGCGCTGCTGTTATTATTGTCGCTGCTGCTGCTCTGACTCTTGTTATTGTTGTTGTTGGTGGTGGTGACTCTGCCTTTGCTAAGAGCGTCGGCAGCAGCGTCACCACGCGACTCGACTGAGAGACTGAGACGGAGAACGACGACGAAGCCGACACTGTCGTTTCTGTTGGGCCTGTTCTTTATTATTTTTCCGCTTCCAAATTACACACACTTTTTGCTTACGCGTTAAAATGAATTTTAATTATAATTAATACACAATATATATTGCCAGGTACACAAACACACACACACACACACACATATAGATAGATATAACTACAAGGCATATACACAACGACCCGGCCATACATACACACATACTCATATGCCTCGCATTGTGCACATTCACACAAACGTCGCACCACACACACACACACTAGTGCCTGCATAGATGTATGTATGTATAACTTATGTACGTACATACATATATGGCTCATAATTAATGAAATCTGTAAACAGTGGCAATCTCAATTTACAGTCAATGCATCACAGATGTGCAGCTCAGCTAAATTCAGTTCGTACACTTGGCAAAATTTGATGAGGCGAGAGATTATATTTTTACCCATTTTCAGCACTTATCGAAGTTTTTTTATACGTCGTCGCAAACACGTCCGCAAAACACACCCGCACCTGATGAAAACTGAACTGCGACTAGTTAGTGTGACCGTACGTGACCGTGTATACCGCAGCACCGCTGCCTGCAGTTTACAGCGTGACCAATGTCAATTAACATGACTGTTATTTAGCATGATTGCTCCGCACAGTAACATTTACGATATAGCTTTCAATTTGCACATTGTTACCTGCATTCAAGCTGTGCAAGCAGCTCACTCTAAGCAGGGAAAACTCTGTTAAAAGTAAAATAAAAATGTTAACTATACGCTCTTTTCCCAATACACGCCATTTGTGTTCCGTATGACAGCATTAGGAAAGCAGTGTTTTGCGTGCCACTGCTTGAATTTTATTGCAATCCCAAGACACGAACCCAATTCTGTCAAAACACTATACCCATTTAAAATATTCAAACAGGGTATACTAACTTTGTGAAAAGGGTATGTGACAAGCCGAAGGAGGCGTGTCTAACCCCGCAGATAAACGGGAAATACAGGAAATTTAGATTATCGTAACATTAAGTTTAATGTGAGTTGAATGAAAAACACATACATATGAAAATTCGATTTGTAAAACTATTAAAAATTAAATCGACATGCGGCTAACTCTACTTTTTTCCTTATAAAACATATAAACATATGCTCCTCCTCCTCCTACGGCTGCTCTACACTCCACTTATAGCTACAGGTCTTCATCCATTTGCTCATCAGACTTATTAAGATTCACATTGCATGTGTTGTTATTCTCAAAGAACTGCAGATCATCGTCGTAATCGTCGAGATCCACACCACCTGCTCCTGCGCCGCCAGGACCAGCTCCCCCTGCACTTCCTCCAGGCCGCCCTCCCCCCACCGTAGGTATGGCTGAGTGACGCAAACGATCCTGTGTCGTGGCCGCATCCTTGGCCAGTGTATGATGGACCCCAGTGAGCTGAAGTGGCGACGGTTGCCATGGCACCAGGGCGGTGCATGGTCTTGGAATCGATTTGAGCAGCCACTCCGGCGGAATGGAACCCACAGATGTCACGGGACTCACGTTCTGCTTCAGTTCATCACAAATTACAATACGATTGGCATTGCGTAGCTTCTGCTCCAGTTCCATGGCTGCCATTTGATAGGCCGGATTTGGATGATGAGTTTTCCCTGTGCTTGTCGAGGGTATATCGTCGGTTGCCAGGCCACCGTTCACTGTTGTTGTCACACTGTTGTTGTTGTGGTGGTGGTGTCCGGGACTGCGACCTGAACCGACACCGTTGGCATCTCCAGAGATTCGCAAGCCACTGAAATGCGCTGTAATGCGTTCCTCGGTGATCAGCTGTTTGGGTGGACTTCAGGAGAGAGATAGATGAATATCTTTGCCGATATATGAATATATAAATCGTATACTTACAGCCCTGAGGCGAGTTGCTCGAAAGATTTGCGCTTCTGCTGCCACTTGGCGCACTGCGGCTCAGTCTCCACATTGTAGGCATTGGCATTGGCCCCAAACTGCATTATTCCTCCTGGTTGTGGTGCATTTGTGGTGGCCAGCATCCAGGGCATACCGTCGAGCAGCCAAGGATGATGTGTTGCGGGGTGTGCGAATACCGCCGCCGCCCGTTGATCCGTTTTGTGTAGGTGGTGGTTCTGGTCGGGGCCTCCGTAAGACCTGCAAATGATGTTGTCTATAACCATCTATGCAAACACGCCCACTCCCTTCACTTACTGCATTGCAAGTCAATCCACGATGTTATTTTTTATGTTAAAAAAAATATATCAATTAACTTTATGTTTTAGTTCGTCCAGTTTTCGCTGCACTTTGTTTTACTTTTGGTTTTGCGTTCTCTGCGCTGGTGTTGCCACACGTGTGTATGCTATCGATATTGTCTGTCATCGATATATCATGTGTGCACAGAATGTACTAGAAAATACCAGAACGGGCTTTATAAAAGCGCGCTGTTTCAATAGATTTTAAATATTTTACGCGAAAAGAACAAAAGTGAAACAAGTGCATACACTAATTGTGCAACAAGAAATTAAAAATACAAATTAAAATTTACACGTGCAAAGAGGAACAAACAAAGACAATTTCAAAATGCGTTTTACAAGGTAAGTTTATTGTTTACGATAAAGACTGCTTACGATAACTAGCAATTTTAAGAAATAAAATGCAAACAATTTATTTATAAAATATCTTAATTTATTTCGTAAAACATACCATTTTTTAGGGCGTAATAATTGTATTATTTCGCATAATTCGGGCTGTTTAAATTGAAAACTTCTTTTATTAAAATAATATTCCAAGCCCCGTAATATTCGTCAATTTAAAGTATTACAAAGCAATTTTCAATTGTTGAACCCAATTCAATATAGAGTTCTGATTCCATTTGAAGGTTTAGTCACCGTTGGCATGAATTAACATTGTCTCAATACATACGCCACTCACACTTTCCATTGCTTATCTGTCGACTTTTTCGAAAATAACATGTTTTTAACGCCGATCAGGCAGCAGTATAGCAGATACCCTAGCCTGGGAACAACAGCAGCAGCATCATCAGATTTTATGACGCCAGCCATAACATATGAGATTGTTTTTTCCATGCGCTTGGCTAGGAAAATAGTGTCAGTTGCCAGGCATGTCCCAGTATGAGGCGTGGCAGAGGGAGAGGAAAAATCACTTGACTTATCAATCGATCCCCTGCAGATTTATTGACGTCACAGACACAGACTGCAATGCGTTGCGATTCGTAATCGCGCTTTCCGATTTCGTCATTTCAATTACAACAATATTATTGCTAAAAATATATTGGAAGTTTGAAAAACAAAAGTTATTAAAGCTTCAAATATAGTTAATCACTTAGTTATGGAAATGTTAAAAATATTTTATTGATAAAAATATCATCGATTAGCATGAGCAAATATCATTAATACGATATTAAAAACCTATTTTTCGTAAAACATCAACAAACATATGTACATATGTACATAGATCTTGCTATTGTTGCTTTACTCTTGCAACTCACTTGTCATGTCCATAAATGGTTTCCAGTGACTGTTGCAGCTTTTAGCGAACTTCAAGTCACGCTGTCCCTCTCTTTCTCGTGGGCAAATGTAGTTCGTGCACAGTTCGGATAAAAAGCTCGTTCGCATACGAAATTTTCAGCACGTGTATAGAAACGATCTTGAATTTGGGTTCTGCACAGGGCCCAGAGCAGAGCCAGTTCAATTAGAACGCACAACGGGAACAGTTGAATTTTCCGATTGGAAAATTTGTAGTTCTCAAATTTACATAGACGTCAGAAAACAAGGTAAAGTGTAGATAAGCAACTTACCGGAAAAATATAAATAACAAAAATAAAAAAAAATATTTAAGTTTAGCCACAAAACAAGTCAAGACCTGTCCAGACGGTTTATAATATTTAGTAGATTGTTTTTCGCTGCGATACGCTTCGCTAATTGTTAATCAAAATAAACAAACCCAACTGGCTTGCGGAAGCTGATAACAGAGTGAGAGACGCGCTGTCACCCGCACACGGTAACAGAGACGTAACATGTGTTAAATACAGCTCAAAAGGGGTCAGCGATTGACTGCTCATGTCTAAAATTAATAACAAACTATGGAAATAAATTAGATTGTGTCTCTAATGTAACCCACACATACACAGACTAGTTTTAATCCTACTCAGCTTTTATGCCAGTGTGCGTGTGTGTGTGCATGGCTTTGTGAATGTGTTGCTGGAATGTCGTTTACTTTTTCTTCTCTTTCACACATTTATTTAATTCAATTAAATTGGTTTAATATATCGTATATTTGTAAGCGCACACACACAGTTCTATCGTTTATTGCCGCAGACGTGCAGTATTTATCGAGGCGTCAAGCAATCGGTGCAAATTATTTGTTTAGTCTAGAGAATATGTGGAAAAGTAAACTTTGCTCCTTTGTTGTTGTTATGCCAATGCGATGGCAACAAATACGCCGTATAAGAATCGGTATGCAGCGGCTGCATATGGTTTCTCCGAAAAACGCCAGCAAAATCTTAGTTGTTAAGGCCGCCAAGTAAGTTTATTAATAGAAAAAACACTTAAGAATTGTGTATGAATATATGTATTGCTTTTATTTCTTTTATTATATGATAATTGTACAAATGTGATTTATGCATTTCAAACACAAAAACAAAGCAATAAAAAAGCTGTAAGCACGTGCGTGACAAGCGAACATCTGTTACGAACGTTGTCACTATTTGAGGCTGCCATTCATAAAGTGGCAACGTTGAAATATGTTGAATAAGTAGTTTGAAATCAGGTTTTTGTTCGATTGACATGGTGAAATCGCCTGTGTTGTTAGAATGAAATTAGAATATATTATTACACACACATGCACACACTTGCATATTTACGTAATGGAAAATCGAGTTTTTCCACTGTTGCCGTAAAAGCTCTGCGCAGAGAGCTTAAACCTGTTATCATCGGCAGTTTTGCATGTGTGTGTGTGTGTGAAGCTGATTACTTGTTTTCGTTCGTTTATTTTACGTTGGACACAGGAGAACTTAAATTGTGTATTGTTAATGCATATATACTGTATATGTTTTATATACATACACGTGTATACACATATAGTATACAGAAGTAAATGTTGAATCATAGTGTAAACACTGTTTCTGCTCAATGTGAATTCTATGAACACACTCGTCGCTATTGCAAATAAAAATCACACTACGATCAAAATAACCCATGAGTCATTGTGACGTGAGTGCGCAAGCTGGAGCTGATAAATATACACTGTATACATATGCATGCATCGTATAGATATACATAAGTGTTCGTTTGTAATTTCCAATCGGAAAACATCGGGGAAGTACCTTTAACGAATAACACGGGCTGAGTTCGCCCGAACAGTCAACGATCGTCTCATTCTCGATTTGAAAGAGCATCGAAACGGTCATCGTCGAGTCCGCGTTCGCGTACACACACACAAATATATAAACATACGTACAGTAATCAAAGCAAACAAAGACGAAGTGGAAGCGAAGGAGGGAGAGACAATTATTTAGCGCTCACGTGGAGCTTTTTTGCTGCAAAATGAGTCAATATTTTGATTTTGACCAGGGCAAGAATGTGGCCTATGTTAACGATTGTTCCAGTACCAGTGGCTATAGTAGTGGAAATTCACCGATATCAATAACATTATCGCCCGCCCATTCGCCCGAAACGTTGGGGCTGCAAAATGAATTTGCCAACCTCAATTTGCCAGCATTATCAAACTCACCTTCACCATTGCCACCATACCAGGCACAACCAACCACAAATCAGCTGTTGACAAATGGTGGCAACCTCTGCATGGAAGTTGATGGCAACAATAGCGTCGTTGGCAGCAACAGTGCGGCGAACGCAACATTTGGAAACATAATGTATATGCCAGTGGATCATTTCTACGCGACACCAAGTCCACAAGCAGCAGCAGCAGCATCATCACAGATTACCAACGGTGCTTTTCAAGGTTTACACGATGCACATGTACCGCTGGGTGTTGGCACAGAATCAGCTGGGGTTAAACCTGAATACACAGCAGTACTGCACATTGCCGAGCAGCCTGTGGAGAAATTTCGTTTTCGGTACAAGAGTGAAATGCATGGAACACATGGCTCACTCAACGGCATCAACTCGAAACGTACACCGAAAACATTTCCCGAGGTAATGTTGCGCAATTACAAGGGCCCAGCGGTAATACGTTGCAGCCTGTTCCAAACGAATCTGGATAGTCCACACTCACATCAGTTGGTGGTGCGCAAGGATGAGCGGGATGTGTGTGATCCACATGATCTGCACGTGTCACAGGATCGGGGCTATGTGGCGCAATTCATAAACATGGGAATCATACACACGGCCAAGAAGTATATACGCCACGAGTTGCTTAAGAAGAAACAGGATCGTCTGGTCTTTCAGATGGGACGACGAGAGCTCTCCACCAAACAGATACAGGAGCTGCATCAGGAAACAGAACGGGAGGCAAAGGATATGAATTTAAATCAGGTTCGTACAGATTGTCAAATCAGTTTGGAGCTCTGGAACATTGATTAACCTTTCGAATCCCGTCTCGCTTCTTAGGTGCGCCTGTGCTTTGAGGCCTTCAAGATTGAGGATAATCGCACATGGATACCCATTGCAGCGCCGGTCTTCAGTAATCCGATTAATAATCGCAAATCAGCCCAAACTGGCGAATTGCGTATTGTGCGGCTAAGCAAACCCACTGGCAGCGTTATCGGCAACGATGAGCTCATCTTGCTGGTGGAGAAGGTCAGCAAGAAGAACATCAAAGTACGTTTCTTCGAGGAGAACGATGATGGTGAAACTGTCTGGGAATCTTATGCAAAGTTCCGCGAATCTGATGTACATCATCAATATGCGATTGTCTGCCAAACGCCGGCGTACAAGGATAAGGATGTGGAGCGAGAGGTGCCCGTTTCCATTGAGCTGATTCGTCCGTCCGACGATGAGCGCTCATTCCCCCCACTGCCCTTCCGCTATAAGCCACGTGATGCGATTGTTTCGCGCAAACGAAGACGCACCTGCTCGACCCTCACTTCACCCAGTGGCAGCGGCAGTGGTGGCAGCGGCAGCCTAAACAATTCCCTGGAGTTGCCCAGGACAGTGCCGCAACAGATTGGCGCTTTGCCCAACGTATCACAACATGATCAGACAATAAGTCAAGAGTTTGGCAGAGATTTTCATGTGGATCAGTTGCTCAATTCGGAATCGTTTCGCAAGATGATGGAACAAGACTCCGGGGAGTTGGGGAAAATGTGTGTGCTGGGTGCCTTAGAGGTAGATGGACATGGTCAGGCGGATTCAGCGGCCAGTGGCTTAGGCGCTGGTGGTGCATTGCTATCAACGGGTGGTCCCATGGGTCGCAACTTGACCAGCACCTATTTGGGTGAGATCTTTAGGATTTTCGATGCCATACGACGTGCTGGCGATAATCCTGAACTGTTTGAATCATCCCGCAAGAGGGTCGAGGAATTGTTTACCGATCATGCGCTTAAGAACGACAACAATGACACGCTGCTGCACGAGGTTATCAGTCAGCGCAAGGATAATCTTAAGCTGGCAATTAAAACCTTCCAGGTGATGAACTACTTTAAGCTGCAGGAGCTGGCGAACAGTGTACAGAATGCGGAGGGAGATAGTGGACTACATGTGGCATGCCAGCAGAATCGTGCCCACTACATACGTCCCCTGTTGGCCCTGGGCTGCAGTCCCAATCAGCAGAATCATGTTGGCAACACAGCATTGCATTTGGCTGTCAAGGATGAGCACATCAATTGCATTGAGAGCTTCCTCAATGGTGGACCCGCTGTCAAGCTAGATTTGTCACTGAAAAACGATGATGGACTGACGCCACTGCACATGGCAATCAGGCAGAACAAATACGATGTGGCCAAGAAGTTAATCAATCACGATCGCAGTGCTGTGAATGTGGCCAACACCAAGGACGGCAACAATGCCCTGCATATGGCCGTGTTGGAGCAGAATGTGGAGCTGATTGTGTTGATATTGGATGCACAGGATCTAACGGATATATTGATGTCACGAAATGCAGCACGTCGTACGCCGCTGGAGCTGGCACGCACCCTGTCCAATGAACGTTGTGTGCGTCTACTGGAGGCGGTGCATCCGGATAAGGGGGAACTGGCCATGACTTGGATAGCGTTGAATGTCAAGGAGGAGGTGGACTCATCATCGGCCGAAGATGACGAAGACAGCAATCCCGATGGTTTGCCACCGTCGACAGTCATCAAAACGGAAGAGATTGAAATGGATTTCAAAACAGACGAAGATGAGGACGTGTGTAGTACCCCCAACGATGAGGAGGTGGGATGAGATGTCGCAAGCTACTCCTGATGATGATGATGATGTCACTGGTCAGTTGGAGTTGCTGTTAAACAATAAATTGAAATTCGACAAACTGGTCGCATTGCTTGATGAACACAGTACGATAAATCCAAAATTGCCGCTATGGAAGGAGCTCGCTGAGAAGTCGGCGATGAATCATCTTGTCTTCCTTTGGAACAATTCCTTGGGCCTGCTCAACTATATACATCATAAGTCGAGTACAGAAGAGTCCAAATCATTTGCACGTGCACTGCTGGCAATGGGATTGCTGGATATTCAGGATTAGTTTCATTATTAGGCAGAGATCTTTATCTGATACATACATACATACTCTATATATATTTTTAAAAAATATTCATTAAATCAGAAACAGTTTATTCATACATATTTCTCTTGCAATTTCTTAACAAATAAATCAATTTCCATGGGGGGAATCACAATGTGCGCGTGTGAGTGTGTGTGTATGTGTGTGATCTGAAGGGGAACTACATGTGAATCACCATGGGGGAATTACCGCAGTGAACGCTGTGCTGTACTTTCCCCTCACCCCCAATTTGAAGGTTATCAAAAATTGTATATTATTTAATAAGTTTTATAGTACACTTTATGTTTATATAAGTATAACATCTCTATCTCTATAAAAATAAAAATAATTTACATATTGCAAATGGGTTCTACGCCAGGAAAGGAGGGTTGAAAGTTGGGGTTACTCTAACGGGTTACCTCATAAAAAGCTCTTTAAATGGTAAAAGTTATTTAAATGGTAGAGAACTTTGAAGATTGGTCACAAAGAATCAAAGTATCTATGAGAGATATAGAGATTTCTACTTATCAAAAAGATACAAAGTTTGTCAGCTCTTCTTTCGTAGCTTCTTCTCCTGTTAAACCAATTGAATCTGTAGCATGTGAATCATTTTCCATTCGCTTTCTTTTGTTACAGTAACATGGCCCAACTCATTGACGGCGCCGGCCTTGCCAAGGATACCCTGTGCGATTTACGCAAGGAGGTTGAGAAGTTTGTCGCCGCCGGAAATCGTGCTCCCCACTTGAGTGCCATTATAGTGGGCGATGATCCGGCAAGCCAGATATATGTCAAGAATAAGATGAAAGCATGTTCTGAGGTTGGCATCAGCAGCGAGACAAAAGTGCTGCCCCCAACGACAACCCAGGAGGAGCTGCTGCAGCTTATCGAGGAGCAGAATTTGAATGAGAACGTCACCGGAATTCTGGTGCAGCTTCCTGTGCCAGAGCACATCCATGAACGGACCATTTGCGATGCCATTAGTGTGGACAAAGATGTCGATGGCTTCAATATTATCAATATGGGACGTCTGGCCCTCGATATGTCGGGTATTGTGCCGGCCACGCCTTTGGGCGTTAAGGCCATGCTGAAGCACTATAATATCGAGACATTTGGACGCAACGCAGTCGTTGTGGGACGTTCCAAGAATGTCAGCCTACCCATGGCCATACTGCTGAGCTCGGATGGCAAGAATGATACCAAAGCACTGGATGCCACCGTCACCATTTGCCATCGCTATACACCGCCTAAGGAGTTGGCCAAATTCTGTAGCCAGGCTGATATAATTGTGGTGGCCGTGGGCAAGCCGGGACTGATTACCAAGGACATGGTCAAGCCGGGTGCTTGTATCATCGATGTAGGTATTAATCGCATCACAGATGAGCAGACGGGCAAGACTCGACTAGTTGGCGATGTGGATTTCGATGGTGCGTGTTTGCTGAAAATTATATTATATTGTTTATTTTAAATGTTCATTCCCTTTGCAGGAATTCGCCAAGTGGCTGGACACATAACACCTGTTCCTGGAGGCGTTGGCCCCATGACTGTGGCCATGCTGATGCACAACACTCTTAGTGCGGCCAAGAAACAGGTTGGCTACAAGGAGAATTAAATCGCCGCGCCACTGCTCACTAAGAGTGACGACTTTTCTACAGAATTTATATTTCATTTCTATAGTATTTTGTTATTTAAATAGACTTTGTAACGCATCGCTAACTTGACGACCCCCAATTAATTAGCATGAATAAATAAACGACTATAACAACGACTATACGCTCTTTCTCTTTTCCGCCGCTAGGACCTAATTCAGCGTTGCCACATCGCCAGTTGACGGCATTGTCGATTGTTGCTTGATTAAGTAGTTTTGCAAAAATACTATAATTAAAAATAATTATACCTAAATAAAATACTTTTATTGATTTACAATGATATAATTTTTGATCAAGTTATTTATTAAATGCGTAAAAAATGTAGAACATATTGAAATGTATGAAATTATTGTATTATATGGAATATATCTACAAACTTACATACCAATTTAAAATATAATAACAACTTAAATTTACCAATAATTAAACAAAATAAATATCTATGAATAGTTAACAAATCTTATGACAAGTTAGTATGTATAACTTTTTGCCTGTTTTTAAGAATACCAACTAGTATTAAATTGCAATTAGTGAAAGTTGTTATGCTCGACGTCAAACTTAAAGCAGTATTCAGGTTAATTTATGTCAACTCGGCAACTCTGACAGTCGGTCGTTATGGTGTTTTCATATAAATCATTTTATTGTTTCCAACGTCAACGTTTGTCTAGCACTACTTCTAATATTATTTCAAACTTTCGAAACTACAATGGGTGATGATGAACAATTGTACCAATGTAATTTTGAGATCTTTGGACGCGTGCAAGGTATTTTAACAAACGCATTTACATTTGCGAATATGCTGCAATTTACAAATCTAAATCTTTACTATTTCAGGTGTCTTCTTTCGCAAGGTAAGTCTTGATTTGTGTGTGTTATTTCAAGGCATAGGATAGTTAATTTATTCGTTTACACATTGCTTATTGCATATTGTATTGTATGTAGTACACTGAGAAGCAAGCCCGTTATCTGGGAGTGCGTGGCTGGTGCAGGAATAGCAATGAGGGCACAGTTGTTGGCCAATTGGAGGCACCGCTCTATCCGCTAAACCAAATGTAATGCAAGTTTTACTTAAAATAACTTGTGGTTTTCCAATGTATGTCAAATCGACTGTTGTTTGCAGGAAAATATGGCTGGAGACGAAGGGTAGTCCCAGCTCAAAGATCGAAAAAGTTATTTTTACAGATAACAAGGAGATTTCCCATTACACATTCAATGGGTTCGACATCAGACGCTCTTAGTCGGAAGAATCTAGCGAATAACAACAAAACTATGTTCTGCGAGCCCTACGTGAAGTTGTGAAAAAATCGAACAGTTTTTTATTTTTATTTTCACACACATGCCCTAATGCATATTGAGAGACCTTAGTTAAAAACATATCTACATGCATCCTAAATTTAATTGACACGAACTTATAGGAATACTCGCGTCCAGCCTTGTTGTCCTATTCGGCAGATTGCCTAGAATATATATATATATATGTATATATGCATATAAATTAAATACCAAATGACTATTGTTAAGAAATGCTCAATATATTAGAACACCTTAATCCATTATTTCCAGCCGTGTTTAAATTGAAACGACATAATTATTTAATTTGTTTATTTTTTGCACTTATTGCATTTCAGAACAAAAACAAATTGAATACTAATTGGTATCCAGAGTTGTATTTTAAGTAGTAACGTGAATTCACGTTGTGGTGTTGCCATTTGTGAGCGAGTAACGATTAAAAGTAACCATTTGAGGCGGCATCTCACTTACACGCATTGCAACACTGATGACCATTTGCCTTTATATCACCATATGTGAGAACGAGACAATCGTATGCGCTTGCTACGTACTTTGGTCTGGCAGCACAGAAACGAGTACAGCTCCGAATACACGTCGTTTTGCCAAAAGCGTAGCAGGCAGCATATGAAAAAAATATAAATGAGTAAAAAATTTCGTGAAATAAGAACGACAAATATACCAAGCGCGAGCAACGCCGCTGTAGTAAAAATCGACAGATTTAATAATTGCGTGCGTTGTGACAGCGTCTGAAATTGTGCGTATAAAAGTAGTAAAAAATAAAACTAAGCAATTACAAATTCTTGCTCTTGCGTGCTTGCTTCTGCATGTCGGTGTGTACTTATGTGTGTGTGTGTGTAGTGCATAGTTTGGTTACTTTCGCGCTGAAAACGTTTTCTACTACTTTTTTAAACGGAAAACACACATGCAATTGTGTGAGTTTGTGTGTGTATATATGTACACACACACTGTGATTTGCGATAAAAGCGAAACCGTTTCAAATACATATTCCGTAATTTAAAGGCGTTTACAATATTTTTGCAAGTACGATGTGGTTAAGCAGACAAATAGGAATTATTGTGTAAATAACTTAAAATAGTGCTAGGCATATTGTACGTGTATGTAGTACAAAGCCTATGTACATAACACAAATACATGTAACCAATAGCCTCATGCATGGCCTTTATGTGAGAATGTGTGTGTGATTGCGCTTGTGCGTGTGTCTGTGTTTGTTTGTGTGTGTTCTTCGTTCTGTATGCGCGCACATATTGTAAAGGCGCGCGAGGTACTTAATTGCCAATGATGAAAAATTCAATAAACTAAATTACATAAAAAAATAACATGAAATATACAACAACAACCACGTAATGCAACATTCACACACAATATTTGCTGTGATAATTTGCAATTTTGAATTTTGATTTTCAACCGCGCAGCAAAAGATTTCGTCAGTAGTTTTCAATTTGCATTCCCTGAACGTTCTGTCTGTTCTGTCTACAGTATTTTTCTTTTTTTATTGCGCATCATTGTGAATGAGCAATAGCAATAGCGCGCGTTCTCTGCTCTCTTCTTGCATACGGCACGCATAGGGCGCGAACTGTGTATATGTGTGTGTGTGTGTGTGCGACACATATACAAGCACGCGGCACCGGAAAAAACTTCCCATAGGCGTCTGTGTAAACGAATGAGGATAAGGCAAATCTGAAAGTAGAGGCAGCCAAAATAAACGCAGCGATTAGTTAACGTATTAAGATTGCTGATAAATGTTTTAAAGCCTAGCTTTACTCTGTTCATCCTACCCACCCTCCCCCTCCCACCCCACTCAGTTGTAGTAGGCCAAAGGAAACGTGCCAAACATTTGTGTGTGTGTGTGTGTGTGAGAGAGAGTCTGTATATCGTGTGTGTGAGAAAGTACAAAAACAAAGTGAGCCTCTGTTCGGTGTCAGTTTTCAAAATAAATTATCTCAAATTTGAATTTGAAAATAATTTCTCGTCTCTTATGAAGCGATCACCGCGAAATCTCGATAACAACAACAACCGGAGTGAAGTGTATCGATCGGGCCGTCTACAGTGGTTAATCTGAGAGGGGTCCACGTGTGCCTGTAATGCAGCCTGGAGACGTCTGGCAGTAGCGCCGCATAAGTATGGCACCAGCGCTCACAGCGGAGCCATTGAGTCCCAAGGAGAAACTAACTAGCAGCCTTGCATCGCCAGCTACAGGCACGCGACAGTCTGTACGCAAACTGGAGCCTGGAGGCGCCACAGGAAGCGGTGACAGTACTAGCAGCAGCAGTGGCAATAGCAGCGATACAGCAGCAAAAAAGCCAGCAACTGTTGCAACAACAACAGTAGCAATAACAACATCTACGAATACAACGACAGCAGTGGGAGTTGTAACTCGTGTTACACGCTCCAAGGACGCTGCGCAGCGTACGAACTCGCCCAGTCTGGTGCAGCAGGCGAATAATAAGCGCAAATCCAACAACAACAACAACAACATACACAGTAGCAGCAGCAGCAGCAACATTGTCAGCGAGGTCAAACCAAGCGATGATCAAATGGGCCTAAGCGCCGCAACTACACACACAACAAGCAACGACGGCGGCAGCAACGTCGCAGCAGCAGCAGCAGCTTCCGACAGTGGCAACGTCGTAGCCAACGCTGCTGCCTCCGCCTCTGCCCCTGCTGCTGTTGCTGCTGCTGGTGGCGAGCACAACAACAATTGCAAGGACAATTCAACGGCAGAGCTGCTGGCGAATTTGACCAGCGACTTTGAGGAGGCAATCACAGCTGAGATTTGCCTGCGTAAAACCCTGCCCGATGTTAGTCTAAGCAAGGAGCAGCCCGTTGTAGCAGGCGCCACAGAAGCAGCAACAGGAGCAGCAGCAGCAGCAGCAGCAGTTTCCAGCAGTGGCAGTGGCAGTGGCAGTAGTAACCCCATAGCGGATCCAGTGGAGCTGATAACGCCTACGCCCACATCCGAGTCTATGACAGAACCTCAAACAAGCGAAACGGGAGGAGTAGGAGTAGGAGCAGGCGAAGCAGCAGCAGTTGCAGCTGTTATAGCATCGCTAACATCGCCGCCAGCAGCAGCGCAGTCACAATGTCCGACTTTGCAGTCAAAGGTGGTGGAGCAACTGGCCGAGGATGCCTCTGAAATCCACGACAGTATTGAGGGTAAGTCCCATAAGCCCGTATTCCCGTCTAGTTTATAGAGCGATGCCTTCATCAATCATTTTCGCGGTCCGCCGCAAGTGCCACAATTTGCTGCAGTTTGCACAATGTGCTTTATTTCGTTTTATTCGAGAAAATTTCGTGTATTTTTGACATGTTTTCAAGCAAAATTCAATTATTCCAATGACCCAAGCGAAACTGAATCCGTATTTATGTATTGTTGCCTTTTTCTCTTTTTATATACATATATTATTTCTCTTGATTTCAAATATATCGAATTGAAGCAAAAACATTGAGAAAGTTGAACAAATTTCTCTTGATAATAAACACTAAATAAGTGTTATCGTTAGCTGGGGATAGTAGTATTTAATATTTCTATAAGTTTATAAACACTTGGTATTAAAGATCAAGGTATTTATAAAGATATTAAACTAAAGAAGAGACACATTTCAGAATGAACAAGAAAGAATGAAAGCAACACTAACTTCGGCATACTAAACACCCATAATACACTTACAGGTTTTGCTATCAATACTTCCGTCTGTTTTTGTACTAGTTTGTACTAGTTATATATAGATAATATGTGAACTGTTAAGGTTTTTATTAAGAGCTTTTACCGCTGATCATTAACAATTATGATCTTTATTTCCTACTGTTTGTTTCTATAACTGCGTTATGTTAATATTTCGATGAAAGTTTATAAGGTTGATCTAGTTAGTTTGATTGGTAACTAAAATCGACCGATAGGTTGTATGGCAAGCTATACGATATATCAGCAATAAGAATCATTTGTATCAGGTTTCATTAAGATATCACTTAAACAGAGAGCGTAGTTTGCATAGCAACAGACGCATGATCAAATCTAATTGCTGATCAAGAATATATATACTTTATAGCATGTCTTAGCTGCTGCTGAACAGAACTAATATACCCTCTGCAAATGTATAAATATAAAGAGTCGTAATAAATTCAATATATTTTAATAAATAATTAATTAATTGTATGATTCATTTGATCGATAATGCATTAATACATTCAATCAACTAATCTTGAAACAATTCTTTAATCTTTGCAGAACGCCTCAGTCAACTCGATGGAAGTCCGAGTGTTGTGCTGCCGCCCATTGTGGACATAAGCCCAGCGGAGTTGGAAGCCGCCAATGCAGCGATAACAGCCGCAACAGCAGACGTTGCCGCCAGCAACAATGCACAGCAGCAACAATTGCAAGTGCAAGACTTGCAGCTGCAGCAGCAGCAGCAGGTGGTGCAGCAACAGGTGCAGCAGTTGCATACGGATATACTCGCCACACCACAGGCAGCTGCTGGTGGCGCCTCTGCGCGGCAATCTGGTGCGCTGCTAACGCCACAAAGTACCGCCAGTTCGATTAATTTTCTCAAGGATGGCGCTGCTGGCGCCGTGCTGGAGGATCCTGATATTGATGAGGTGCTGACAGCGCTGAAGACACTCGATGGCAACGCTGTGCAAACGATCTGTGATTTCAATTTCTTTAACGAGGTTTGTTTCCTCAACAACGAGGAGGAGGCAGCAGCTGCCGCAGCCGTTGCAGCAGCAACAGGAGCGGCAGCGGGTAGCGTTGCGGCAGCAGGAGTAGGCACTGCAACAGCAGGAGGAGTAGCAGCAGCAGCAGCAGCGGCAGCTCATTTGTTGTCCATATCGCCGACAAAGGATAATTATATTCCGACACACAAACAACGTCCCTGGCAGGAGAGTCATGCGGAGCTGGAACTGCAACAGCAGGAACTGGCACAGAAAACGGATTTCCTGTTGCGTCGCATGCGCAAGTTTCAGGTGCGACAAATGTGTCGTCATGCGAGCGAAGAGATTGCCGGCATCTTGGAATGGTCCGCTCGAACGTCCCACAAGGCAGCGCCAGTGCGCAGTGCGAAGCTGTCGGAGCAGGAGGATACTGTGCTCTCGATTGTCTCTGGTCGACCTGGTGCTGGTTTTTGGGAGGAGCAAACCAAGAATCCACTGCCCGCCAGCCAAATGAGCAATGTCCTGCGGCACATTGAGACGGCGGCGCGTAAGCAACAGATTTGTCATACCATCGGTGGTGGTTCCGCATCGTTGGCATCCTCCTCCTCGTGGTACAGCAATGCAGCACAGCCCGGCAAGAGGGCGCGCAAACAACAGCAGGCAATCAATGCGACGACGACGACAGGAACAGGCACAACAACGACGACGACGACGGGTGGAGCGACTGGCTCAAGTGATGCCATTGCTCTGACACGTCCCGATGAGATTGTGCCCAACTATGATAACTATGTGACCAGCGAGTTGACGCACGTTGCCGGTTTGCTGCACACGGAAATGCGTGAAGTGCAGAATGCCATCGACTCTGATGCCACAGAGTCGAGCTCGGGCGGCGAATCGGCCGACGAGATGGTCAACTATAATAATTCCCAGCAAATTTCATTGCCGATGTAAGTTTCCAATTTTTCAGAATGATTTCGTGTACAAACATCACAAATGTTATGGCAATGTTAACACTTAACAGCCTGTTAAAGTTAGTAACAACTCAGTGGGGGGAGGGAGGTATAAAGTTGTGTGTGTTCTATAAATTCAAATGTTGAACACTTGTGTTTGTAATGAGCATATGCGTCATCATCGCCATGAATACCTAATCAAATAGAGTAGGCACACTACAGTTTGTGCTATAGATAAGCACTTTCAAGATACGTTGTAGCTGTGATATCATTTACAGATTAGCTGTATGATGTGTATAAAAAACTCATTAAGATATTCGAAGTTTTAAAAGAGATTTACACATTGATATGTAAATAAACTTGTATATCAAAATGATTTAAATATTCACTATTATTATTTTTTTGTACTTAGTTAAGTGAAATATAAAACAGTTTTAATTAAAGCTTAGTCCATTATGCCTTTGAGCTGAAGACTAGAGATCTTTAATCAATTTTATTCATATATTTGAAGCTGTTGTTTTACCTTTATGGCATCAAACTTATCTCCTGCTTGTTGTTTATTAAGGAAAGTCTAATAATTTTAATAGATGAATCAAATTTCTTACTTTTACTACTGCCTAAGACAAGATACATGAATTTCGGTTTCAATATGTCAATTATTTTATGATCATTTCTCCACAATTGTTCCTAATTTATAATATCTCACGTAGACTTCAATCTAAAGCATTATCTATCATTTATTTGAGCTCTATTCTTTGTTGAATTTCAAGACTAGCGAATTTAAATCATTTAAATATATGTATGTGATGCTCAGTACCTTTTTACTCATGAGTCTTCTTTGCTTAATGTACATACATATGTTTTTTACTATATATACCTAGGAAAGTTGAAGAATTTTAATAGCAATTCTTATTTATGCAGTGCAGCTTCAGTTCTTTATAGAATCAACGAATTTCACTAACTATTTTGCATTACTTCATAATAATATCTACACAAATCTCTCTCGGAAAATCTTTTAATTACATCTGTTGTACATCTTCAAAATAAGGCGTGAATCTAACATCTGTTTAAGCTCAATTTGTACCTTTATCTCAGAAGAAAGGACCTTAAAGTAATTTATTAACTATATTAGATTCGTTATACTTGTACCTAAACTTGTACCGTATTTTGCTGTTTATTTAAGAAAGTTGAAGAATTTTGAATGAAGTCTTTAGCAGTTAAATTTCATAATACCCTCTAATAAAATCTAACCTCTTATACTTTTAAATTTCTCAACAAATAATTCTCTATCTCTCCTTATATTTCTCTCTCTCTTGTAGAACGCGACGAGCCGTGTGGCGTTATTCGCGAGATCGTGCCGCCATAGCGCTACGCTGGTCCTATCTCTGCACTCAGGTGGCTGATCTGGAGATGAAAATACGACAACATAGCGATGTGTATAGCGATCTGTGCCGCACCAAGGGCGATGTGTTGCTGGAGCCAACGCCAGCGCCAAAGAATGGCTACAAGGAGCAGGCAACAACAACAACAGCAGCGGGTTTGGGGCAGCAGCAGCAGCCAGTGGAGCAACTGCAGGAGGACGGCACGCCTGCTGATTGGCTGTGCAGTCGTACACGGCCATTGTCGTTGCCCGAGTTCCGTAAACGGAAACTCTTCCAGACAATCAATATGCATACAATATCGAAGAAGGCGGCACGACCGAGCAACATTAAATGCGGCTGCCAATGGCCGCAGGTACCATGCACGCTCTGCACTGGCCGGCCGGATCCGACGGCGCCGCGTGAATTGCCCGAAACGCTGATGCCACAGAATCGTGTGGCATTGCTCGATGCGAGCTATCATCCAGTGCTAAGCTTCAAAGATGGTGAGTAGTAGAAGCAGCAGGAGATCCTCGACAGAGAGGAATGTGGTAGAGAAAGAGTTTTAACTGGCTTCCCTTTATTATGTTTTCTTTCTCTTGTTTTAGATGTCTGCCAATCGATACATCTGGAGGCGATCAGTCGTCAGCCAGATTGGCAATATCGTGTGATGCGCAGCCAGGCCAAGGCGATTGTGAAGAGCGTCTGGAAGGCGGAACGTGAAACGTTGGCAGCCAGTGCTGGCGGTGGCATTGGCGGCGCCACTGGGCGTCGTGTGGGCGAGACAGGCAAGCGTCGTTATGTGCGACGCAAGGAGCGCAATAATAACAACAAAAGCAATAGAAGCAACACAGCAAACAATGCAGCCGCCGCCACAGCCAACACCAGCAACAACAATAACAATAACAACAATAACAATAACAACAGTAATATTAACAATAATAATAACAACAATAACAAAACAAACAACAACAACAAGGAATCGCGATTACAAAGCGGCATCGTCGGTGGCATCGTTGGAGTGGATAGTGGAAATGGTACTGGTACAGCTACTACTTCTTCTTCTTCTACGCCTACTACAACGCCACTTGTGGCCAACAGTAAATTATTGTAAACATTGACAAATTCGATAATTGATTATTAACATAAAACAACAACAATTTGCATCTTCTTCTTTTCTTTTCTTTTTTTTTCTTTTCATTTCTACTTTTTTTGCATTTTCCACACGACTCGACGCATACACACTTCATCTACATACACACACTTCATCTACACATCCTTCATCCACACACACTCTTCATTTATACACACTTCATTTACATACACTTCATTTATACACTCTTTATTTATACTCACTTCATTTATACACTCTTCATTTATACTCACTTCATTTATACACTCTTCATTTATACACTCTCTCACACACTTCCCCACTCTCTCCACACACACTCCCCACTCTCTCGACACACACTCCCCACTCTCTCTCGACACACACTCCCCCACTCTCTCTCGACACACACTCCCCACACACACACTCTCTCACTGCACACTTGACATCCCAAAATGAACGAACAACATTTGTTTTGATTTGCAAATTTGTTTTCGTTTCTCTCGTTTCCTTCCCTTCCTGTGCCCCCCTATCACCTATCTAAACCGTGTGGACGCCGCCGCTGTCCTGTGTGTAGTGGCCAAAAAGCAGCGTCTGTCGTCGGCCAAGGCGAGTGGGAACAACGGTAGTTTAAGCTCATCGTATCCTGATTCCGGCCAACATAATTCCTCACTGATCTCCAGCAATGGCAACGGCGCCAAAAAGTCACGCAAATCTGCCTCCTCTTCTACACAACAACAACAACAACAGCATACACACAACAACAATAACAACAACCAGAACAATATGAACAGCAGCTGCAATCAGCAATTGATTGGTGGCGATGCCAGCGATTCCCAGTGGGAAACGCAGCAGCAACAACAACAACAACACAGTCGACGCAATTCCTTAGAAACACACGGACATCGCAACGATCGGTGAGTATTGATGCGAGTGAGCAGAACTCAAGAAGGGTATACAGTAATTAAAGATTAACATATGTAAACCGAACTAATGCCACCCACAGCAGCTTATCGGAACGACGCAGTCGCTTGATCTACGACATTGATAACATCGTGATACCCTACAGCATTGCGGCACAGACACGTGTGGAGATACTGCCCTACAAGGAGATACCAACACCAAAGTGAGTAGCCAGCTCTATATATGGTATATATATATTTATGATATATCATTAACTGTTGCACCTGCAGGTGGCGCATTGTGGACAGTGATAACGAGAAGAAGCAACGAGCTGCGGCAACGACAAATGACAATGTGGAGCAGCTTGAGGAACAGAGTAATGGTTGTGCTACGCAAGTGGAAAAGGAGCAGGCTAAGTTAGCAGAAGAAGAGGCAGCAGGAGGAGGAAGAAGAGAAGAGGCAGCAAAAGTAGCAGGTGGAGAAGCAACAACAGCAGAGGCTGCAGCAGAAGAAGCAGTTGCATCAGCAGCAGCAGAAGTTCCAGCATCAGCAACTGAAGAAGAAAGACGACACAGTAGAGCCGCAGCAGCTAAAGGAACAACAGCAGATGTTGCAGCAGTAGAAGCAGCAACAGCTGCTACTGTAACAGCAGACAAAACACCTGCAACTTGTGCAACAGCAGCAGCAGCAACAACAGATGCCAAGCAGCTAAAGCTGCAGCTGAACAACAACAACAATAATAATTGCGCTGTTAAGGAGAAGGTGAAGAAAGTGAACGGATTGAAGCAGCAGCTGGACAAGAAGAAAGCACAGACAGAATGTAATGCTCTTAAGACACGTGAGAAGCTGCCACAACCAGCAGCAGCAGCAGCAACACCAGTCAGCAATGGTCTGACAAATGGCAAACTGCAGTCTGGAGAGGAGGAACAGCAGCAGCAGGAATCTGTGCAGCCAGTGAAAGAGAAGGTGAAGGGCAGCCACAGGCTCCACTGAAATTGGCGCCGCCAATCAATGGCAACAATAAAAACAATATCGCATTCCTGTCAATCACATTAGCAAAGAGAGCAGCGAGAAGGAGAAGGAAGAGGAGAAGGAACTGAAGCCAAGTGAAGCTGCTGCTGCTGCAGAGTCGCCTCCCAATAAGAGACCCAAGTTGCAGCTGCACAATAAAGCAGAAGTGACTGCAAACCTGCCAGTGGAAGCAGCAACAGAAGCAGCAGCAGATCTTCCTCCTCCAGCTGCCAATGAGGATGAGCTCGAGGACACATCGGATGAGGCGTACCTGGTGCGGCATCAGCGTGCGCTAATTGAGGAGCGACGTCGCTTCGAGACATTCCTTAAACTCTCGTGGACCAATCGATCGCGTGCCAATCGACGTGCCGACAGTCGTGCCGAGTCGAGTGGCGCCAATACACCAGATCCTGCCTCACCAGCTGCCTCCTCATTGCATTTGGCGGGACCAGCAGCGGGTGCAGCAGGCGACAATGAGAGCATTCCCTCGCCGCTGGCACAGACAATGCAACATCCACTCGATGCCATCAGCAATGAAGGCGATGTGCCAGCAACAACAAAGCGTCAAGAGCGTCGTCGCACCACGTCCAGCAAGTTGAAGGAGCATGAGCGACGCAGTGCCACACCAGACACCAGAGAGGTAAGTAAAAAAAAGGAAGAACATGGAAATCTAATCTGAATCTTACTTTCGTTTCACAGCTGCCACAGGAGCCGCCTCCGTTTGAGGAGCTAAAGTTTCCACTCTCAGAGGAAGTTTATCAGCACATGCTGGAGGAAATGAAGACGGAGCCGCGACAGCAGATGACGCACGTGCACGTGCATGTGCCCAGCAAGCGCACTAAAAGCAAATCTGTATCCTCCAATGGAGGAGGCGATGGACACGGTGGCACGGCGACACCCAATGCTGCTGGTGGCAGTCGACGCAGCAGCAAGACAAAGGCCAACAAATTGGCAACAAAAACAACAACAACGAGACTCAATGGAGGCAAGAATACGCAGCGAGGAGGAGCGGCAGCTGCTGCAACAAAAATCAATGGCGGTGGCAAGGATTACTATGACGATGGCGTTGACTATGAGCCAGAAGAGGATGAAGACGTGGAGGAGGCTGTTGATGAGGAGGATGAGGAGGTGCTGCTGCTGGAAGAGGATGATGATTATCATCATCATTTGGCGCCGCAAGATGATGATGATAAGTTGCTGCCAGCCAGCAGCAAAAGCGGTAATGGTGGAATGGATGCGAATCTCTATAGCGCCAGCATCGATGCCTATTTGGGTGAGCAAGAGGGACTCGACGAGGAAGAGCTTGCCGAGGAGGATCCCTTTGTCGATGACGATCCCAATGATCCCGAATGGAAGCGCAATGCGGGTGCCGTGAGGCACGAACGGGTGCGCAAGAGAGTCTAAGCAGAGCAAGAAGAGGAGAGGAGTAAAAGGAGGGAAAGACAAGGAGGAGGAGAAATGCTAGAGAGGAGAGAAGAAAGGAAACCAGTTAACTAATCCAAAGTTGTTAAGATCATGTGAAAATATTAATTTCATTTTTTAGAATTCGTCAATTTTTTAAAACATCGATGATCGCTCGATAATCATCGATAGTCGAACATCGATAGTGCGATTAATTTTAACTTGTTTTAAACGATTCTGTTTATTTGTTAAAGAACTTTGGGGCGAAGAGATGAGAAAAGAAAGCATTACAGCGTATTTTCTAAGCAATTTCTAAGTTATTTAGTTTTAAATAAGATGAAAAAGGAGGAATACACACACACACCCACAAACCTCCCCCACACACACAGACAGACACAAGCAAATTCGTGAAATATTCAAAATGTAAATAGAGAAAGAGATAAAAAGATGGCGGTGAGATTGGAGCTTTAGCAGTTAAATCGAAGAAGAAGCAGATGAAGAAGAAGAAGATATGTATGTATGAAAATAATGAATAATGTTAATGATAAATATAATGATAATAACGCTACCATAGAACACATACACACGCTCTAAAAGTAAAACTCACTTGGGCTACAAGTCGAAAGTGCGCTACGTTTTACATATACATATATACAATATATATATATAGATATATATTATACATTATTATTATATAATATTATGGTAGTTATTATGGATCAAACGAGATCGCAAAATATAATGTAAACACGTTCTATCTTGATTTACCTCGTAATCGCGCACCTACAACAACAACAATAACAACTGTACATTTTGTCGTTTTCAGAGTTGCCCCACAATTTATGAATATATAGAAATATATGTATATGTATATGATAACTTCGGGGGGAATGATTATAGACATAAAACAAAAACAAATCAAGTGCGCCTCCTGAAATGAATTCTTATATTTAGTTATTTAGGCGCTTTCATTTCTAATACTTCTCTAGTTGTTAATTCTAGACATTTAAATTTACAAATTAATCTTAACTTTTGGTAAACAACAACAAGAAGAAACAGCAACACACACACAAACATAACCACTGAATAATTTTGTAATTCATGCGAAATGTTTATATTCTATTTTAATTTTCTTATATAATATTAATGTAAACTTGCTTTTGTGTTTTTATTATTCTAAATATTAATTAAAAAAGCAACCTCACAACTTTATGTAAAAGAGTCGTTGATTATTTGAAATGAAATGAAGGACGCAACAACAGAAAAAGAAAAACATGAAAACAACAACTATATTCGTACAAATAATTAAAAAACATAAAAAAAAAATACAATAAGGAAAAAAAACCATAAATTATCAAACAGTTTTCGTTAATTTGCAACACATGTTGGGGATGGCAGCGGAAAGAGCCAGAGAAATAGATGAGAACACAAGAAGTTCAAGATAAGTTTCAAATTTAGTTTCAATTTGCTCATCAATGCGAAAGGAACATGTTGCAGGTAAGGTGGCGCACAGTGTGGCAAAACGAAAGATTTCATTCATTGCTTTCCCCCCTTACATACTCGAATGTACATGGAAGATATTCACAATATTACAAATTGTACTCATCGCGAGCCTGATGAGCACGAGCTTAGCATCCACAGTGGAATGCAAATTGACTCAGATCCAGCGTACACAGGCATTGCAAGAACGCAGGCTGCACATGATTGAGTTGCGTCTTAGCAGTGTGCTCAGCAAGTTGGGTCATCTCACTCACGTGCCAGAGCTGAGCATCAGTTGGTGGGAGAGCAATAGCAATAGAACACTCAATCGTATGGATGAGCACATACAGCAATTGCAGCGAAGCCTGGAACCCATTGGAAGTCTGCAGGAAATACACTCAAATCTTAAGAAGCTGCTGCAAATGCAGGCACAAATGACAGTGGAAAAGGAAATGAAAACAATAATAACAACAAAAGAAGACTTAATGCATAAAGAAATTAAAGTTGGTAAGTCGAGAATGGAGTAACACTTTATAGACCCAAAAGTACTCACCAATATTCCAATATTAGTTTACTCGCAGCCTGCGAAGGCCGATTGCTTTGAGCTGGGCGAACGTGTGGATGGTGTCTATAGATTTGTGGAGCCCGAGTGGAACGAAGTGCAGCGCGATTTTAATGAACGATATTGCACATTTGCCACAGATGGTCCTGCGTGGACAGTAATACAAAGGCGCATTCTCGACATGGACAAAGATACTAAAAGATTCCGAGAGAACTTTAACTTTAATCGCACCTGGGACGAGTATCGCGCTGGATTCGGTAATCTTGACGAGAACTTCTGGTTTGGTTTGCAATACATTCACCGTATTGTGTATCGCGATGATTACGAACTACGTATCGAACTAGAGGATCACGCGGGTGTTCACACCTGGGCCGAATATGGTCTATTCCGACTGGATAGCGAAAGGTACAACTACCAGTTGGTGATTGGCAAACTAAATGAAATGAGCACAGCTAACGATGCCCTGGCATATCACAATGGAATGGAGTTCAGGGCCTACGATGCCGATGATGGTTGCGATGGTTGGTGGTTCGATCGTTGCCAGGAAGCTCAGTCCAATTTAAATGGACACTTGGGTATTATGTGGAACAACTGGTACAATGAATATTCGGTGAAAGCATCGCGAATGTTGATACGTCCGCGGCAAAACAATACTTTGACTAATAATCACAATTCCGAATATTTGGACTATGACGAGGATACGATGAACAGTAGCTCTTAAGTTCGAAATTTCTACGATCAGCAGCAAAAGCAACAACTTGTAACTTATGATTCGGGAGTATTCCACGTACAGGTTGACATATTGCTACAAATAAACGTTACCGTCGAGATTTTGTATTGGTATCGCTGCTGAATGCATCCAGATTGACTGAGTATCGATGCTTTAAGTGCATTTCGCCAGTTGGCCACACCGTCGTATATTTTAATAATATTCTATTTACATTTTGTATGTCAATTATTTCATAATAAATTGCAACTAACTTGTCTTCAATTATTTAGAGTTGAAATATATGGTATAAAACAAAAAAATATTGCAAATTTGATTTATACATTAAACAAAAATATATTTTTAAATGTCTGGTATTTATATATTGTTTGGTATTTACTCATTTTCATTTCAATAATTATTATTACCCGATTTTCCTTTATTTATAGAACGTTTGCTTAAAAAGAATGACAAACGTTTAGCAATAACTGAAAATTGAGATATAAAAATCGGCATATAATAAGTGGTAAACGGAGTTCAGTATTAATGGTCGTTATGCTGTATAAAGTGTTTTGGCACTTGCAG
The DNA here is from genome assembly GCA_018903425.1 of Zaprionus nigranus. Taxonomy (NCBI): domain Eukaryota; kingdom Metazoa; phylum Arthropoda; class Insecta; order Diptera; family Drosophilidae; genus Zaprionus; species Zaprionus nigranus. The sequence goes on along the minus strand of JAEIGD010000001.1, from coordinate 7,757,319 downwards.
TGTACGGTCACACAGTCACTTGTTCGTGTGTGTGCGTGCGAGTGCGATAGAAGTACGTCCGAGTGCAGCGCGACTTGCAGTAAAGGAAAAAAGTTAAAAGTAGTTGTTAACTAAAAAAGCAACGTTTTCTGCTGCAGCCTATATTAATAATAATAAAAATAATACAGAATCAAATGTGTATAAAACATTTGATCGAACAAAGGAATGTGTAGGAACAAAGAAGTATTTGCGGCTAACGCAAATTAACCACAACACAACGGCAGAAACGGCAACAACAACAACAACGACAAGGGAAAGAACAAGACGCTGCCGCGGCCACTCCTTTTGTGCCCGTTGTCTCGTTCCACAAGAAGAAGAAAAAGCAAAAGAAGAAGAGAAAAAATGTGTGCGTGTGCTATGCGAGTGTTGTTTCGTGTTCGTGTGTGAGTGTGGTAATTGAAAAATTGTGATTACACTGCATGAATTAAAAAGTAGTAGAAATAATTGCATTAATTAAGCAAGTGAGTAGGCAATAAAAAGTGAAAATTCTACACTGCGCACAAAATGGCAAAGATTTTGTATTATATTCATGGTGTCTGCAAAAGCAAAAGCTCAAGCAAACTTTAACTATCGAGTAGATAACGAGTGAACGTTAAAACCTAGACACGCACACAGATAGACACGTACATGCATACATAGAAACAACAAGAATAACAACACATTTACTCCCATACAATATATACAGTAGTAGTGTGCGTGTGTATATGTTTATGACTCACGGCTGGCCCTCTGTGAGTGCACACTAAACGAGTGAGAGTGACAGCCTGCAGCAAGCAAGAGAGAGAGAGAGAGGGAGAAGGAGAATGAGGTAGAGCTCTACCTACGGCAATAACAAATCGCTGCCGCGCGCTTCAATACAATTTCCCATTTTGAGCGCAGCTAATCGCATTTTCAAGAAGAAAATTCCAACTTTCGCGATAGCAAAAGAACAGAGAAAGAGAGAGAGAGAGTGCAAGCCCAAAACAAAGAAACAGATTATAAAGCAAGGAGAAAGGCCCAAGAAGAGGCGAAAACATCACGAACATGAGTTTCACCAAGTGGTTCAAAAAGAAGGAGCAAATCTCCGAGATCGGTGCACCGACAAATTTCCAACGTCACTTTCATGTATCCCGCAATCAGGAGACCGGCGATCTGGAAGGTCTGCCCACACCATGGGTGCGCCTGATGAACACACAGATCACTCGCGACGAGCAGGATAAGAATCCGGATGCAGCATATCATGCGGTCAAGTATTACAACTACTCGATCAAGAAGAAGGAGCAAGAGGTATTCAAGCCCTTCATCACCGAGGATGTCATACACGAGGAGTCCAAAGAGATTGATAACTATGTCAATTACAAGAACAAGCACAAATCACAGGATATCGAGAAATTCGAGAAATCCGACGATGACGATGGCAGCGGCAGTTCAACGGCCACAGAAAGCAGCAGCGGATGCGGCAGTTCGGCACCAAACAGTAAAAGCAGCAGCATCGATAGTAGCCAACAATCGGTTATACCATTGGATGCACTGAACGAAGTGATTAAAGAGTTGGAATCGAATTTGAATCGTGAAACCTTGAAGCCAGTGAAACAAGCGCAGAGCAGTGACCTAGAGCCACCACCGGTGCCGCCCAAGAAATCATCGCATTCAAATGTTAAACCGCCCAAGCCACAGCTCAAGCCAAAGCCAAGTAGCATTATCCATCAGAGATTCACACGTCAATCGGATCTGCGAGGAGATGGTGATGATCGGACGTTGATCAACACCGATACGATCATTATAAAGCCCGCACAGGGCAATACGGCTAGCAATGATGTGAATAACGGTGATAATGATGCGCCCGAAGAGACGATATTGCGTCGATCGAAGGAGAAGCGTACACAGAAAACCGATGCTGAGGTCTATGATGAACTGCGCGCCATATGCAATCCAGAAGATCCGAGGGAACGCTACAAGACCACACAAGAGGTGGGCAAAGGTGCATCCGGTATTGTCTTTATCGCTGGCGATATGCAGTCTGAATCACAGGTCGCTATCAAGACGATCGAGATGAAGAATCAATCCTCCAAGGATCTCATACTCACCGAAATACGTGTGCTAAAGGATTTCAATCACAAGAATTTGGTTAATTTCCTTGATGCATATCTGCTGGAGCCAGAGGATCAGCTCTGGGTTGTGATGGAGTACATGGATGGTGGTCCACTAACCGATGTTGTCACCGAGACCGTGATGAAGGAGCGTCAAATTGCCTGCGTGTGTCGCGAGGTACTCTATGCCATTAGTTTCCTGCATGCTAAGGGAATCATACATCGTGACATTAAATCGGATAATGTGCTGCTCGGCATGGATGGATCGGTTAAGGTGACGGACTTTGGTTTCTGTGCGAACATCGAGGGAGATGAGAAGCGTCAGACTATGGTGGGCACACCCTATTGGATGGCACCGGAGGTGGTCACGCGCAAGAAGTATGGCAAGAAGGTGGACATCTGGTCGATAGGCATTATGGCCATCGAAATGATTGACGGCCAGCCTCCGTATCTGTATGAGACGCCACTGCGTGCCCTCTATCTGATCGCTGCAAATGGCAGGCCCGATATCAAGAGCTGGGATAAATTGAGTCCCAGTCTGCAGGACTTCCTCGATCGTTGTCTACAGGTTGAAGTCGATAGACGTGCCACCGCCGACGAACTGCTACGGCATCCGTTCCTCGATGATTGCAGCGAAGTCAAGGCCCTGGTGCCCAATATCAAGGCTGCCAAGAAGGTGCTGCGTCGCAATGTATAGTTAATGTGCAATCAACATCATCGTGCGGCCAGGCTGCTCTATGCGTGATGTGAACAACAGCAAGAGAGAGAAAGGGAGAGAGAGAGATCATCAACTGCTGCCTCCACTTTATATATATTTACCATATATGTATAGATGGTATATATAATGCTGTGAGGGTTATCTATTTCTCTGTGTGTAAATTGAAACTGGAACAAAATGCTGATTAGTCGTTCATTAGTAGTCTAATAAACTGAACATCAACAATAACTTCAACGATGGAACAAACGTTACGAATCGAGGGATTTAAAAAAAAGAAAAACAACATCATCTTGTCTGTCTCGTCTATCCAGCTGGCATGCGTTGTACATCGCTGGCCGATAACACCGTTAATTGGTAAGTCAGATCAGCTGTCAGATAATCGAAATATCTAGATATATAACAATATTTAACATTAATATAACTTCCTAGATAGTTCAAGAAAACAAATGCAAATAAAAATGTGGCTGAGTTGAGAGTATCTAACTGCACTTAGGTTACTTCTTTTACAAATCAATCAAATATAGATAAAACAGTCAAATAACCTATTCGCATAAACCCTTAACGATATGAAAATTGTCTCTTGTAGGTATCTTAACTAGTGCCATAGAGTTATGCATTAAATAACATCGTAGGATTGTGGTTAAAAACCTTTAGAAATCATAATTAGATTAAACTTTAATCAATGGAAGACTGCGAACATTTATTGTCTTCGAGAGAAATTTTAAAATATTAATCAAAAATGCAACAAGTCAATGAATAAAATAGTTCATATTTGGAATAAAACGAATAAGTAATAACTAATAAACTTGAGTTTATATTACGCAATCTAATATATAAACTTAATAGGTCTGAATAGGTCGTTTTTTTTCTCGAATCAATCAATGTTATAGCTGTTCAGCAATATACAGATATAAAACATGCATAACACATTATATGAAACCTATAAAATAGTCATTACATATCAAATAAAACCACTAAATATAATTTGCCATAAAAATGATAATGTTTTCGATCCTATTTGAAATGAATCATCAAACTTTAATTAGATTTCCATAAGCTAAAACAGCTTACTTAGTTACTCTCTCTTATTTCAGCCGTTTCTCTTTTATTTCTAATCTATACTTAATGCTGTGAATCAGAAATATTTCTCATGAAAAAACTTAATATATTTAGTGCGCAATATGCATAAATTTAACGATTACAGAGAGAATTTCATGAAGTGCGTTTAGAGATGAGTAAAAGATTAATGTCTGTTTAACTGAACCGAGAAATTCTTTGAATTCTTTCTGAATTTACAAAATGAACTGAGTAAAGAGCATGATAAATAGTTTTCTCTTTATAATTTGTATACTCTTGCTAATTTTGTCGGATAAAAGCTTTAATTCCCTACGTCAAACACTCGGGTGTCGTCGTCACATCGTTAGGGAAATGTTGCAAAACAACAAAACTGGTTTTCTAATTCAATAGAAATGACAATCCAATCCAATTCCAATCCCATCTTTCTCATCTCTGAATCAGTTGTATGTCTTCCTCATCTCTTTAACTTCTTCTTCTTCTTTCTCGAGTGAAGGGGGGAGTTGGAAACACGTTGTAGAAAAATTTAATGAGTTGCCCCGCCGCCTAATCAGTTGCCGATACTTGTGAAACAGATTATATTCGATCAAGGTCTCGTTCAAGTTTGTCTGCAATCTACTTATAGGTTAAGTATGCCTGCATGCATGTGTGTGTGTGTGCTATGTATGTAATAGAGTGTATTTTTGTTTATCACACACGCGTCGCTGTCGATGTTGCATTAGCATTTGAATCATGTTAAAATTTAGTGGTTTAGTTAGCTATTTGTCGATGTGGTTTGCATTTGAAATTGAAATGAAATGCGTAATATTTGCCATTTAACTGTTAATGGGATAAATTGCTTAATTTGTGCTGATAAAGTAGGGCGATCTTATCTCGTAAGAGCATCAGAGCTTCGACTTGAGCTTTCGTTTGGGGGCTGCTACTTGGCTCAATTTTGTTACTGAAAAAGCAAGGCCCATTGAAAACTAGTGCACACACACACACATGCACACAGATAACATACAGCCAGATATACAAATGTGAAGCAACAACAATTACGTATGTGAAGCAGTAGCCATTTAATACGCTCGTTCGCATTTCCTGTTGGACGGCAAAGAAAAGACGCGGAATATTGCTTTGTCTGCTTAAAAAAAATGTGAAAAGAAAAAAACTCATACATAATAATAAAAAAACTTTACTTCACTTCACACACTGCGCAGCACAGCACAGTACAGTACATCAACACCTCCTACACCTACTCACACACACACACATGCAATCAAGCTCAGTTGCTTATCAAGCAGCAGCACATACAGACTGGCACATCTGCACATGTGTTTTTGTTGTTATACAATACAGACACGCATACTTAAGGTATATTAAGTCCCCCGGACTACTGGACGTCGCTTTTTTATCAAATTCCTAGAAAGAACTTTGTGGAATTTAATTTGATTTTGATAAGGGAAGCAAAATACTAACACTGTGTGAACATAGTGCTGCGGTGCTGCAGCTGGCAGCTAGATTGCAATGCTGTTTGTTTATTCTACGCCACTGTATGACAGTGTTGCTGTGCTGCAGTTAGCTAGCTGCAGTTGCTGTGCAGTAAATGTATGTAATGTGTCTCTCGACTATTGTCTTTTCATTCTTTTCGTTTTGTCTGCATATTTCTTCACTCACCGCCTGCCACTTATTGAATTTAATTGCTTGTGCAGTGGCGACGAAGACGACGCTGACTGACTGTGGGCTATTTTTATGCTCTCACTTCTCTGACTGTTACTGTGCGCCACTGCGACGCTCTTTCCTATCCTCTTGGACCCCCTCACTGGCGCTCACTCGTTCACTCTGTGTTTGTCTGTTTGCCTCACTCCCACTGTCATAGTGCGTTTGCACTTTTCTACCGGATCTCTCTCTCTGTCTCTGGCTGTTTATTTGTTTATATTAGCGGCAAATACTTTAGCTTTCCGCTTTGTGCCGCAACTCCCGAAGGGAAAAGAAGCAAGAAGCAGCAGTAGGCAGCTGCTGTATGTGTATGTTCACACTTACATATGAATTATGTACTACACACATGCATATTAGAGTACTGCATGAATGCATTCAAAACAACATTCAAATCATTCACTTTTATTATGGGATACAATTTTTTGAGTACTGTTTTAAATTGTAAGTGAATTTTGTACAGTCAAAAATAAGTACGGTATATTTTGGTGCAGTACACAACTCTACAGTACAATGTATTCATGCAGGACTCTAATGTGTACATATGTTTGTACATACCACTCGTATGTGCGAGTGTTTGTGTTGAGTGTCACTTTTGGAGCGCAAGTAGCATTGATTTTTGTTGTTTTATGAGCTTTTTGTTTTTTGTATGCCAAATGTCTTAGTGGACAATGACAGCGATAACAAACAGAAGCAACGCTGGCAGCGCAATGAATAATCATTTTGCAAATATTTAACTCAGGAAATCAATATGTGCATTTAAATTGCATGTGTCGTACATATGCACGTACATATGTATGTATGTATGTATGTACATATGTGCAATACATATGTAAATAAATATGCCTGCATGAATACAGACAGACACTCACTGCGGTTTGTGTTGGTGCATTTCCAGTTTTCTTGCTGCAGTTGTAGCAGCAGGCTGCCCCTTTTTTTTTTGCCGGCTGGACTGCTGAGAGTGGCAACGCTGGGGCCAAAGTACAAATTTAGTTTCATGCGTGTGCGTGAAAGGCCCTACTCACTTACACACAAACACACATGCATATGTATGCAGTGTATTGCGTGTGCTTGCGGCTCTCTTTTTTTTGCAAACGACATTGAACGGCAGGCAGCCTTCCTCACACGCACACACACACACATGCACATGTACATATTACCTAAGTAGTGTGGTGGTCAGGCAAACGCCCAAAAGAAAAACAACAACAAAGATATAAATACAAACTAAACTGTGCAATGACTAAACCTCTGTTTTCTCTCCCACTCCCTCTCCCTCCTTCGTTTCACCTCCGTTTTGTTTTTATTATGCGTTCGATTTTCAAATGTATTGTTGACGTGCACAGACATGTGCCCCCAATTTCAATTTCACCTTGCGCGCAAAAGGTTTTAGGTTTTGGTTTTTCTCTTTCTGTTTTGACTTTGTTTCGTTTATTGAACCACATGAGACTCATGACTGTCTCTGTTGTTGTTGTTGTTGGTGTAGCTGATACGCGGAATTTTGTGTGCTGTGATGATTCATTCCCACTGTATGCGCGCATTTCTGTTAGTCTCGTTTGAGGGTAGTGGGGGAGGAGGGTTAAAGGAAGAGGGGAACTTCGTGTTGCGAGCTCGTTTTTCATAACAAACCTTCCCAACGGCCGTTGTCACATTTTGTGAAACATCACGCAAATGCTCCAAAACTGAAATAATAATTATAATAAAATCTGCTGGATTTTGATAGCAGAGTTACGTACGATATTGCACAAAGCATGTGTGTGTGTGAGCACACAGCAATTGCATTGTTTCACTGCGTGAACTTATTCAACATGTTCCACATGCACTCCACATGACACAATACACAGACAGCAGCAGCAGCAGCAACAGTCAATGAGCTTCAAAGCAGCTCTGCAATGCGTATCTGTGTGTGTGTATCTGTGAAGTGGATCTAGGCACTTTCGGACTCCAAACTGGAGCATGGTGCTGGTTTTTTTCGAGACACAAATCAGCTGTCGTTTGCTTTGACTCATTTGCATGAAAAAGTTACGTATAATTGCCGGCATAACTGTGTTTATACCCTGTAATAAAGTGCAGCAAAAGGGGTGTCATCTATGTCTGTGCTATTATTTTATAAGCCTTGTTACGAGCTTGCGAAATGCCTGCAACCTGTGTGTGGATGGTACGTGAGTTAACAGAACTATGGAATGCCAATGTTAAGTTTACGATATCACTTGCTTTGTAAATGTAAATAGCATGCAAGTACATGTAGAGGTATTTTCGATTTGTTAATGCTTCAGAATACGTTCACACACACACAACTACAATTCGTAGTCCGCTTCCGTTAATGGAAAATTGTTGCGGAAAATGTGTATGTGCCTGGGGGAAAAGCGCATCTGTCTTATCGGATCAGCTATAAATAAACTTGTATAACTCGCAGTCCAACAACAACAACAAAGCACAATGGGACTCTCGAGCAACGACACACGACATTCGTGGCGTATGGGATTCTCATTGAAATTGAAGCGTGACTTTGTCGCGCGGGCGCTTCACATGCCGATAACAACAACAACAGACACACACATACAACACAAACATACACAACACAAACATATAAACAATTAATGCGCCGATAATTGGCTGGCTCTCAGCGCAATAATAATAATAACAATAACAAACAGAAGAAGCCCCTTCGCCCCGAAACCCCACTCTAACGGCCGGCGCAAAAGCAGAAAAAGAAGAAGAAGCAGCAGAATAATAAAAATAAAAACAAAGTAAATTTGTGTTTTGCATGCGAAACAAAACCTGTTGGCCTACAGAAAATACATTATGAGAAAATGTACATATGTATGTGTGTATGTATGTATGTATGTATGAGGAAGCTAAATATGCCTGTAATTATGCAGAAAGAGAGAGAAAGAGAGAAATGTTGTGGGCAGATAAGCGCAAAGTGAGCCATAAATTGAGCAGTGCATAATTGAATCGCTTCCTCTTTCCCCTTTGCATACCCCACCCCTCTCAGTGTATGTATGTATATGTATAGCATGTATGTATTGGTGTCTAGTTCCATTTCTGTTTTATTTGCTTATCAGCTGTTGCCTCCATCGCATAATCACAATTGATAAACAGTGACAAGTGATAAGACAAGCGAAGCCATTGTTTGCCTCAACTTGAGCGTCAAATGTTGTTTCGCATTTTGCAACACTGTTTACGACAAATGTAACAGTATTAATAACATTAGTAGAGGGAGCGAACGAGAGATAGAGAGAGAGGGAGACGGCACAGTGGTATTATGCAAGGCTTATCGCAATTAATAAAGGTTAAAATGTTAATTGAGATAAAGTTCAAGAGTATGCACAATGTACACACACACACATGTGCACATACATACATACACAAATATTCATGCAACTACACCTCCATGTCTTATTGACTTAATCCGTTCGTTGGCCAAAGCTATCGATTTTGTTTGTGCAGACTTCATTGCAAATATTTACCGTATAGCGAGAGTGAGAAAAGGAGAGAGAGAGGGCGGGAGGTGGGGGGACTCTTGTAAACTCGCCCAGGATTTTCTATGAATCACAATGCAGAGCAGCTGCAGCAGGCAGGTCTGCTTTGCTAAAAGCTTTTCCAAAACTCATTCTGTTTGCACTGTGAAAGAACCTTTTTTTTTACCTCAAGGTAAATCGCAAATGTTTTCCAATATCAGGCACATACATATGTATGTACATACATACATACATATATATGTATGTAACCTTGCGTGCTGATAAGACGCGTGCTATAAACTTTTATGGCAGTGAATATAACATATACAGTTAACTTATTAGAAATTGTATCAACTTTACATCAAGAGAAATAATGAATGATTAAAATTTCTAAATCTGTTCTATATTTATTTCTATAGTGTTATATCCATGATGAATTTTAATCTTTATGCTGAGTATCTGTTTATACAAATGAATTCAATTGCTACATATGTTCTATGTTTTATTTATAAAGATCTCTAATCGTATATCAGGGTATTTATTAGGCGAATACAAAAGTAATCATTGCTCTGTTTTTCTAACAGTTATCTTTATTTGTTAATTATTATCGTAGATACATATCTTGTGTTGTGAGGCATCGTAGGGTATTTCCCCGCAGAACAATATACAGCATAATTAGCTTGTTTAATATGTATTTACATTGTAAAAGATAACAATAAATTCGTGCCACGCACGATTGACCTCAAAATACCTTCTAAAATACTGCTGTGTCATCTACTTTGTTATCGATAAACAAAGGCGCATTACTAATTACAACTGTTTTTTTTTTTTCTTTTCAATTGCAGCACAGGGCGACACGGAAAACTAAACATAACTAATCGCAAAAATATAAACACAAGAAGGAGGGAGAAGAAGTAGAGAGAGAAGATGAGAATCACGAGATCATCGTTTGTTGCCAGCGTTTGTTCCACTGTTTCGCTTACTATTATCATTTTGCCTGAGACGATACGATACGATATACATAAATACGATATGTACACACACACACACTTATTGACTGGCTGCGTATGCCCTATGCGTGTACGATATGATAACAATTACGATACAAGTTTACACTTATGATTAACGATAACGATAACTACGGCATATACAATACATAGTTTAATTATGTTTCATCGCACACACACACGCATATATAAGTCGATAATTAGTTGGATAAATGTTTACATAGTATATAAATATACATAAATGTGATTTAAGCGATTTTATCAAAGCTGCATTATGCAATTCTACATAAAATTCGTCGTAGTCTCTAAGTGCAACAACTAAAAAACAGAACAAAAACGATTAACGATTAACAGATAAAACATGCAATATTCGTTGTAAATTACCAAAAAAAAAAAAATGAGAAGATGATGAAAGAAAATAAAGAAAAACGATATGAGTGAAGGCGAGTGGAGATGAGAGTAACAAGTGCCATTAGGACTAGCTAGCAGCAGTTACTGACACAACAACAACAACAACGAAAGAGAGAAAACTAACAAGAAAAAACCACAAGGAAAGAAATTCCCCAACAATGCGTATTACTAAACTTAAATCTAGAGAGATCAAACACTTCTACCCTATCAAAAGAAAGAAAACCACTGTATTCCATTTAAATTAGTACAAAAGAAATACTTAAACCCAATTCCAATTCAAAGTCCGTAGTAAACTGTCGTCGTCTCCCGTGCTATGAATTGTCCCAAAATTTACTGCCATATAAGAATGCGCACAAATCTATCAAACTATCTATATACATACATATGCATATTCTTAATACTAATTGAACAATAGCGCTGTTAATTGTGTCAAAACTGATAGAACTTTATAGAGTATATGTAGTGCTATACAGAACAACAACAATAACGAGAGAAGGCACTAAAACTAACCTAAAAGTAGTTCACGCAGTTGCCAAATACAATTACAAGCAAAGGAAAGAAAGGCGGAAGCCAGAAAAAAACATAATGTGAAATATGTGTAGTTTATTTTTTTGAAGTTTACTTTTTGGCCTTGATTCGGTTTTAGTTCAAATATTAACGGCTCTTTCCAAAAAAAACTTCGACTAGTCTCAACCTAGAAAAATATATGGAAAGAGAGATTGAAATACATACATATAAAGTGTATAATTGATGCCTTTGTAGCTTAGTTCTTTACTTGTTATATAGAATGAGGAACAATTTTAAATACATGCAACATTATTTTGTAATTTTATTAGTAGCTTTGTAGTGAGTGCCCCTTTTCAGTTATGCGATATTAGTAGAAGCCATCGACTAGTTAAAATTTTAAAGCCCTTTTTTTAAAAAAACTCCTAAAAATGAAAACAAATGACCAGAAACGCCACAAATGAAGTGAATGCAAGCGAAACTATCGGTTCGAACTATCGACAATACGAGTTTTTTTAAGTATTACGATGGCAAGTCTTTTTTGGTATATTTTTTATACCCATCGCTTGTATTGCACTGGCAGAAAACATTCATTATAACATTATGAACGTACGTAATGCATTTTTTGCATCATTTATAGAGCTTATCTTAAACAATTTAGTTGTTTTTTTAATTGCTTAAGACAACGAACACAAATTTAATTGGCATATTTGGTATATATGGTAGGACTAAAGTATTCTGAGCCAAACATATTCGGCATCAAACGGAACGGAGACATACCCGAAAATACATAATCGCAAGCGCATTTAAAGAGAGCGAAAGAGAAGGAGAATATGAAAAGGCAATGATTACAATTAACGAAACGAAACTTAAGTCTTTAAATGGTAGCATAAATTTTTATACGCAATTTTTGATTGCAAAATTGTAAAAAACAACAAATATTAACTATGAACTATGAAGAACTTTATGTCATCCACAGAGAGAGAGAGAGAATTTTGATAAATCCTTAATCCGTTGTATTCGTAACTTTAAGATATATGTATTTGTAGAGAAGTTGACGATATGGTACAGAGACAATTGGCGCTATTTCAATTAAATGTAGTTAACGACTTACATATTATGCATACATATACACACACGTACATATATAAAGAATAAGTATTGCAAAACAGAAATAACAAGAATGTCTTTTATCGATTGATACGATGAGTATGCGTCCGATTATTTTCAGTGTGTGTATTCCCTTTCTTGTTTTTGGCCAAGTTCAATTTCATTTGCGCACAATTCCACAAACACACACACACAGAGACACACCTAAGTCGTAATAATATACACTGATTAACACAACATTAATTGCAATTACGATTACGAATAATTCTTTATTTTTCACAATCTATTACACATTTATTTGTAAACAATTTGATGTAAAGCCGGATAGGAGATTGAGAAATGAGTATGCATATTATATATACATAAATATATATATTAGACATAAAATAAATAAATATACTATATTTAATTTTAATCGATAGACACGATGCACACACGCCCGCAGTTTTATACGCACACAACTCTGTATGTATTATTTTAGTTTGCACTGTCATTTTTATTTTGTGTTGTTAAATATATCGTTATTTACTTATTCGACCAAAGCACTTGATATTTTTATTATCGCAGCACTAGCATGATTTCTGGGCAGCTTATGTAAGTATATATAAGATATATAATATCTTTCAATAACTGAATCTAAAAGAAGATGAGCCATATGAGATCCCTTTTTGTTCCACTGTTTCTCATACTATTATCGTTTGGCCTGACAAATACGATATACATAGTAAATACGATATAGGTACGACGTGTACGCACACATGTAGTGCTTGCGTGTACCCAAAGGCACCCAGTGCGCATACAATATATATAGGTACGGTGTATACACACGATATGACTGATTGTACCCAGTAGCCCATACGATATAACAACTACGATACAAGTTTACATCTATGAATAACGATATACATAGTAAATACGATATAGGTACGATGTGTACGCACACATGTAGTGACCTGGTTGCGTATACTCAGTGTGCATACGATATAGGTACGGTGTGTGCACACGATATGGGTGCTGCGTGAACTTTAATGGGGCATACGATTTGATAACAAATACGATACAAGTTAACGTCAATGATTAACGAAAACGACAATTAACGGCAAAACATAGTTTTATTACAAATTTGTCATGTTTCCTTAAGATATCGTTTGCAAAACAAAATGGGAATCAATTCAGAATGGAAAGATAGTTAGTAACCAGAAAGCACCTGTATGTATTCTACATGTATATTATAGATACAAGCAAACTACAGCCAAACATCTTCGCGATATTTGCCCTGCGCACGTAGTTCCTTCAGGCGCTGCGTGGCCTCCGTCTCTTCCAGTTGGGGAACAAGCTGAAGACAGCGTCGCAATCCTTCATCAATGGACTTGGAAATCTTGGCGCCATCAGCGCAGACGTACAGCACGCTTTCTGGTTGCAGTAACAATGGGATCAGCTGGTCCGCTTCCTCTTCCAGCATCTCTTGCACATACTTTGGTGGATCCTTGGAACGAGAATAACACAAGCGCAAACGTTGCAACACAGCGGATTCCTGCCAAGCTTGCAGCTGCTGCCGCTTTAGTATAGCCTGTGGGGTCTTGGCGCCCACATACAACCAGGTTTGACCTTTAGCCAGGCTAGATGCGCATCGTTGCTTGTACTCGAGGAAGCCCAGAAATGGTGCCAATCCTGTGCCAACAGCGATGAGAATTTGATTGCCGCCAAGCTGCTCCTCGGTGTAACGGAAAGCATTCTGCAGGCGTGGATAGATAAAGAGCTCGACATTCTGCTGGTTTTCTTCCCTTGCCCTGTTCTTTGGCCTCCAGCATGCTGGTCGTTACACCCGGCTTGACAGCACGAATTGAGTAAATGAGGCACAACTGCTGTGCGTTCTCTAACGGACTGTTGGCAATGGAATAGGGGCGTGGCAACAGGCGTGGCAGATGCTCCACCAGCAGAGCTAGTGGGGGCAGGCAGCTGCTGCATAGCTCCAATAGATCCAGAACGTTTAGACCGTGCTCGAAAATAAGTTTCTGATAATGGCTGGCACCCTGTTTCGAGGAAAGACTAGCCAGAAATAAGCGCTCTTTGGCATCACTGGTGTAGCTGGCAAGGGCGCTCAGGAACTGTTTCTGTGGCACAGCATGCAGGGCCAGACAATGTGTGAAAATCTCTCGAGGAGTGCTTACTGGCGGTATATGTGCTGGCACTTTGGCGTTCTTCTTAGCACAGTTTAAGACTAGTCTCAAATGGCATACAGTGTCTGCTTGCTGTGCCAAGTCCAGGCGTTGCAACAACTGTGCCACAATCTTCGAGTCGTTGCTGGGCAGGATTGCCACTGTGTCACCGGGTTCCAATTGAAGTTCTCCAAATGCACTAATATCCAGCGTAAGTTCCACCACACGTTTTGTTTCGGTGGCGGCATCGGGGGTCACCAGTTGTTTGACCTCAGTGATGGGAACTGCAGTGGGTGTGTAATTAGCACGAAGAAAAGGAAACTTCAGGGAGTCACCACAATTCAGCTGACCACATGGCGCACTCGGAGCCTGCAAAGGTGCAAGTTATTGATATTTGGAGAAGAATACCATATTACTCTACTTACCAGTTCTTCTGTGGTGAAGACCAGTTCGAGATTGCTTTCCAAGGGCTTAGCGGGCACATAGTCATTCAGCGTAAAGTCGCATATATCCAAATCAGCTGGATATTCCGTATGCTCCGCGCCGATCATTCTGTTGTTGTTGATAAGTGTGACCACATTTTGCAAGTGTAAAAACGACATACAGTAATTTTGCAGTCACAGTGACTAATACAAATAAATCATTTAGTCATTTTTGATAATTTAAAATATTCTTTAAAAATATATATTAAAAATATTAAATAAATAATAGCTGGTATTCATGTAATGAATTTGTATGATACAATTATTAAAATACCGCCCATCGCTAATCAGATTTAGTATTAACTAAGTGTGGCCACAGTCTTAAAAGAAGAGGAACTAATCTGAGCACAACAATACCAATCATTTTAAAGAAATTTCGAGTAGAAAAGCTAGGAAATGACAGAAAAAACTAGTAGCGAAGACGAGTTCAAGGATGCCCTCAGCGATCACAGCCTCAAACAACAAAAAGTCAAATCAAATTCGCCAGAAGACGATAAGTTAATTAATGATATTATAGAAAAGAATAGCAGCCTGCGCCTGGATGACGATGAAGCGGCTGGTGGTGCATGTGCTGGTAATGAGGGAGGCGACGGTGACGTCGCAGAAGATGACAAAGAACCCAAAGAAGTACTAGAGCCAGATGGCGAGTTAAGTCTGGAGGAACTGCTTGAACAGGAGAAAGATCTGAGCCCCGAAGAGCTGGAGGCTAACAAAGAGAAGGCGGACAAATTGAAACTGGAAGGCAACGAGCTCTTTAAGAACGAAGAAGCGTTAAAAGCCATTAAGGTCTACACAGATGCCTTGAACGTATGCCCGTTCAAATACAGTAAGGAACGTGCTGTGCTCTTTGGGAACCGGGCAGCGGCCAAAATGAAGCTGGAGTCGATCAAATCGGCTATTGATGACTGCACTAGAGCAATTGAACTCTACCCAGAGTATGTGAGGGCGTTATTAAGGTAAGCGGGTACCTCCTCCTCTTCCTCCTCCTCAGATTACTCGACCGTTGACCTTTTATACTTCAACACACAGACGGGCAAAGCTCTACGAACAGGAAGATAAACTGGATGAAGCGCTGGCGGACTATAAGCAAGTCTACGAGATCGATCCTGGACAGCGGGAGGCACGCGAGGCTCAAGTGCGTTTACCACCCCTGATCAATGAGCGCAATGAGAAACTTAAAACCGAAATGCTGTCTAGTCTAAAGGACTTGGGCAACATGATATTGAAGCCTTTTGGGTTATCGACATCGAATTTCCAAATGCAACAGGATCCCAATTCAGGTTCATATTCCATTAATTTTAATCAAAATAAGAGTTAGTACAAATTTCTGTGTCAGGTTTTGTAAATTCTGGGAATAAAATCGAAAAAATATGTACTGTTTTAATTTGTTTTCATTTTTTTTGAGTTCCAGCTGTTTTGGCCTGATGAGACATCGAACAGTGTAACCATGTTGCAATATGCACCGGTGTGACCCCACCAAATAAAGAACAGCTGATTTTGACACCTGCTTTCGTCGTTCTAAAAAACGGAAGAAGCAGAATCGTTTATAAAAATTACAACTATTATTTTTATTTGCAAAATTACAATACTATTTATAATTTATTGGATTTAAAATAATATATTTGAAGCGCAAATCGCGTGTTCGAATGCGGGAATACTAAATTTCCAGTATCAATCTCCCCCCATCCGAGTATCAATGACGTTGTAGAAAGTCTTTTGTACTGCGGTTGCTGTGGACTCTGTAAATAATTGGTTGGAATAACGGCATTACTAATGCAACTCAATTAACAGCGCTGAGTGAACCTATTTCAAGTTGACGTTGGGTCGAGATTTAAATCATACTTGCCCGCCCCTCGCATTTGTTACAATGTTTCGCAGTCGAAGCTGGTTCGGTGGCCCTTGGGGTGGACGCCCCAAAAATCGACTCTCCCTGGAGCACCTTAAGTACCTGTACAGCATTTTGGAGAAAAACACAACAGTGTCGGAGAGCAATCGGGGCCTGTTGGTTGAATCACTGCGCTGCATTGCCGAGATTCTCATCTGGGGAGATCAACACGATTCGTTGGTGTTCGAGTGAGTGCCCTTTTGTCGATTCATCATTGACGGCATCCTAATCATCCTCGATTTCTGTTTCAGTTTCTTTCTGAAAAGAACATGCTCTCTTACTTTCTGCATATTATGCGACAGAAGAGCGGAGGATCCAGTTTCGTTTGCGTGCAATTGCTGCAAACCCTCAACATTCTCTTCGAGAACATTAGAAACGAGACGTCCCTGTGTATGTACAAAACAATTCTCCACCAACGTACAGTGGCGTACTTTGCTGAGATACTTGTGGTTATGCTCTATACTCGATCTTCTATTGTTCTATATAATATTTTATACTTATTTCTTTTTATAGATTACCTGCTGAGTAATAACCATGTGAACTCTATAATGCTGCACAAGTTTGACTTCTCCGACGAGGATGTCATGGGCTATTACATACTCTTTTTGAAGACACTCAGTCTCAAATTGAACACACACACCATACACTTTTTCTACAATGAGGCAAGTGTACGGTAAATGTAATTCATATTTTGAAATTAATTAATTTACCTTTCTTATTTAGCATACGAACGACTTTCCTCTCTACACCGAGGCTATTAAGTTTTTCAATCATCCCGAGTCTATGGTTCGCATAGCTGTGCGAACGATTTCCCTTAATGTCTATAAGGTGCAGAATGCCAGTATGCTGCGTTTCATCAGAGATAAGTTAGTGGAGAGTTTAACTATATAACTATCTATCTAAATCCATATCTACCCATTTATCTGCATATGCATATAGACATGCTTATATATATGCATATATATATATATATATATGCCTTTCTATTTGTATATATTTTTCTCTATCTGTATATTTACCCATCCATATATACATTTATCTATTTTATCCATCAAAATATCTACCTATTACTCCTATATCTCTTTATGTATCTATCTATTATTCATGCATTCATTCTTTAATTCCATTACATTGTATTTTCTCTGTAGAACTGCTGCACCGTATTTTAGCAACCTGGTGTGGTTTATTGGCAAGCATATACTGGAGCTGGACACCTGTGTGCGCACAGATATTGAGTAGGATCAAAAGATATATAAACAATTTATATATACTAACAATATCATTCTTTTGCAGCCACCAATCGAATCAGAAGCTCTCAAATTTGGTTGCCGAACATCTGGATCATTTGCACTACTTGAGCGACATTCTATTACTGGACATCACCGACCTGAACGCGGTGCTCACTGAGCATCTGCTGCACAAGTTGTTTGTACCTTTGTATATATTTTCATTGACCCCAGCACCGCCTCCACCATCTCTGGCTGTTGTAACGCAAAATTTGGCGGCTGTGCTGAATCGCAATGTGGACATTGATATACAGGAGATGCATAATCCGCGTGTGAGTTCCATTGTGGCGCTGTATCTATTGTCACTGGTCTTTCTGGTTGTGACGCATGCCCCTTTGGTGCATGCACTGGCTTGGGTCATCCTGAATGGCGATCACAGTGTTTTTAAGGAGGGTGCTGCAGAGATACTCAACTCGTATGTCGAACATCGTAAGGTGGTTGTACCTGGTTTCGGTGAGCCACACGAGAGTTTGGAACAGGCGCTGGATACTGTAGTGGGCCACACGACAAGCACACCGAGCGAGGAAGATAGCGGCGTTGAGTCAGCGCTAGCCACAACATCTTCTCCTAGCAACGCTGTCTCGCAGGCCTCTAAGCTTTACAACATAACTGATGAGGAGAAACTCAAGCAAACGACAGCATCGTCTCAGGTCTTAACGGAGCTGGCCAAACCGTTTCTGGACACTGTCCTGCAGGCTCTGGATTGCACAGATAACGATTATCTGGCATTATTGTCACTGTGTCTCATCTACGCCATGTCTCACAATCGAGGTGAGTGTCCAATAATGCATGCATAGACACACCTCATCAGATCGGATCGGTTCGGTTCTCAGCTAACTCTGCTTTTCTCATCTCTCTCTCTCTCTCTCCACCCTCTTGATCATTTCAATGCTTTGTCTGTATTTGTGTGTGTGTGTGTATACATAACGGCACCCTGTACCTGTACCAGATGGTATGTAACTGAATCACTTCCCATACTAATCTGTGCTTTCCCAGTCTATTGCAACTCTATTGATATAGTCTCTCTCTTTGTACTCTGCTCCTACAGGTATTAAGAACGAATGGTTCGAGCAAGTGCTGGCCAAGTCGATGAACGGATCATTGAGCTACAAGACGGCGATAATCGAGCATCTGCTCAACATCATTACACAGTCCAGTCAACCATGTAAGCTATGAAGTAGAAATAACGTCTTTAACAGGAACGTCTTTCCTTTCCTGCTTAAGCTTGTCGCATCCGCCTGATTACAGTTGAGATTGCATTGGAGATTCTGCTAACCTTCACTAAGCCGGTTGCCGATGAAGCATCCTGCATAACCAGCTCACAGCAAGCATTGCTATTCAGTGCGCGTAATCAGTCGATGGTTGTGCTGCGCAACTTCTACAAGTCGGAGGATATATTCCTCGATCTATTTGAGGATGAGTATAACGAGATGCGCAAGGCGCAATTAAATGTGGAGTTTCTGTGCATGGACTCAACCATATTGCTACCTCCGACGGGTACTCCATTGACAGGCATCGGTTTCACACGTCGTCTGCCTTGTGGTGAAGTGGAGAAGGCTCGTCGTGCGATTCGTGTTTATTTCCTGTTACGTCGCACTTGCCAAAAGTTCTTGAACGAGAAGGAATCGTTGCTGCCGCTGACAAATGTGGTGAATCTGGTGCAGGTGGAGGATGTACTAGATCTAAGTGAGTTCTCCACTCTATTTCAAGCTGTCTCAGTTGTAGAACTGATTGATTCTTTTCTAGATAATAGCGATCTTATTGCCTGCACTGTTGTGTCCAAGGATAATGCTAAGCAGCGACGCTTTCTGGTCATCGACGCTATTCAACTGATACTTGTTGAGCCCGATGCCAAGCTCTTGGGTTGGGGTGTGGCCAAGTTTGTGGGTTTCCTGCAGGATGTTGAAGTGCAGGGTGACAAGGATGACTCGCGTTGTCTACACATCACAGTGCATCGTGGTGGCGTTACACATAACCGCACACCGCTGCTGTCTGCCAAATTTCTTTTCGACGATCACATACGTTGCATGGCTGCCAAGCAGCGACTCACGAAGGGACGCAGCAAGGCGCGCCAGAAGAAGATGTACCAGATAGCACAGCTCATTGAGATTCCAGGCCAGTTGGATTCACCAATGTATGCGGTATGTGGCACGGCGGCGGCGCAACACAGTAGCGCAGCGCAGTGTCGTCTGGTCCAGAAGGGTGTCAATTTGACAGCGAATCGTGTGCCTGGATTTGCTGCGGTTCTGCGTAGCAACAACAGTAGCGCCGGCATCAGCCGCACACAGATGGCACAGAATCGCTCCCTGGAAGGGTAAATACTTTGTTGGTTCATCCAGTTTGGTTATTTGAGTTTAATAAACGAATCTTTTTAGTATTCGCAATGAAAGCGCTGGTCGCTCACGACGTCGCAGCCCCACTGCCGCCGTCGGTTCGAGCTCACCTTCTACGCTGCGACCTGATATAGCTGCCGATCGAGATCGTTCGCCCAGTGTCAGTGGCGGCAGTCACAGCTCTTCGCAGTCCAGAGAGAACTCTCAGGCACGAAATACTGCCAATCGCTCCCGTGAGGGCAGTCCACGTATGCCTAGACCGAGGTCTGTATTGTAGACCTTCATTCATATCCTAGCCAGATGCTCAGAGAATTTATACTAAATTCGAATTTCAGATCAGAGGAAATACCCCTAGAGGATTTTCAGCACTCTCGCAATAATAGTCCACATTCACGCAGCGGCCTGGCAAATCCATCTCCATCCTCACGTTCCCATACTCCGTCTAGGGTTCTGCATTATGATCAGATATCGGTGCACAGTGGATCACCACGAGAACCCTCCCTATTGACTACGAATGCATTATTGGGCCAAATCAATGGAGGTGTGTCGATTGGCAGAGAAGTACTGTCGTCGGTTCAGAGTTCAGAGGAAACTTCCTTTATTGGCAACGATGTAGAGATGGCCGCCGGTGTCGAGACCAAAAGAAAGGGTAGAGGCACCATTGAAACGGTTTAAAACATGATGGATAGATAGTATTGTGGTAACGTTGTAAGTTCAATGTGCATAATTTCAGAGTTTAATTGACGCTAAAATTTTGTTATTCCAAGTAATGTTACTTATAGTTTTCAATTAGAAATAAAAGTTGATTTGACCAATTTAAAGTGTTGTTTTTTAAACAAATACAATAAGTCTAAAAACAATGAATTATTAAATTTAATGTAACAAGTTTACGTTGCAACAAACAGATGGACAGACTTGATTAGTTTGACTCCCCTGTGGATCGAGCTGTGCTGATTCAGAATATAATTTCAGTTATAGAGAGTTAAATATCGTCAAACTCTACCAATGACAATTATTGGATAAATGTTCCCAAAGTGTTTCGTTAATAACCAAGATCATCAATCAGGGCTATTCTTTCTAACCAACCGCAAACACAGGTCTGTGCCTTTTGAGAATGTCATCAGTTTGCAGATGCTCAAGTATAATAGATTTAGTGGCATTTAAAACTTAAAATGTACTTACATTCAACAGAATAGCTGAGTTCTATCTCTTTATCTATGTATGTTTATACATATTCTCATTTTTTCTACAATTACAATTTATTATAATATTAAATTCTGTTAATTAATTAATTTTATATTGATATAAAATATTTAATGAAGTTATTGAAAAGCCTAAATAAATAATATAAGTTAATTTGAATTTCAAGCACAGCTGATTTTTGGAAAACACAAGACTATCGATAATTGTAATCGAAAATAAATATGAAGCTTCCCGTGTACGAAAGAATAATCAGCAGGAAAATTTATTACGTTGTTTATTTTATGTGAAAGAGGTCATACAAATTTATTTATTGAGCTCCTAGGGTATCAACTATTATAATTAAGTGCAAGTAATGGAAACATCAAGAAAAAAGAGACGCTTTGAAACGTTTCATCGGGAGGAAAAAATAGCATTAATAAATGCTGTAAGAAATGAAAATTGCATTTGGAACACCAAAAGTAAACAGTATTGCGATCAATATGCAACTAGAAAAGCTTGGGAATCTGTTGGGGCGGAGTTAGACAAAGATGGTAAATCTTCAATCTTGACAATTATAAATGCAATTTGATAAACAGCAAAAACTTGTTGCAGCAAATGAATGTAGATCAGCATGGCAGTCGCTCAAAGACAGCCTTCGATACCATCGCAACAATATGGTAAAATATGGAAGCGCCGGTCACTCTGTCGATTGGGAATTTGCAAAATATATGAACTTTCTTTCAAACGTGTCTGCAAAGAGAAGGTAGCCGTTATTAATAATGAATTACAATGAATGTATATACATTTTGTTTTTGCAGAACGGCTGACAACATGTTGGATGAGAGTGAAAGCCAGGAAAATCAGTCCTCGGATGGAGACACTAGAGGATTTATGGGATATTTTGAAAAATTTTTTTTTGAGGAATCGCAGAAGCCGTTTTTAGAAGAAGCTAAAGAAGTGGTAAGAGACAAGAAACGAGAATCTACCGAGCAATCAAAAAGAAATTTTAAACGAAAGCGCCTTGAGGAAAAAATTGAATTGATTAATGCTGTAAAAAATCAAAATTGCCTTTGGAATATTAAATGCAGAAAATATTGGGACTTAAAGGAAACTAGAAGGGCCTGGGAATCTGTTGGAGCAAAATTAAATAGAGATGGTGCGTTCATTGTTTACTGTTATAAATGACATTTGATTAATAAAACAAATGTGTGTAAGCCTATGACTGCAGGTCTGCATGGCGCTCGCTCAAAGATAGCCTTCGATACCACAAGAAGAAACCAAAAGAATATGCCGATTGGGCATTAGCCCCATATATGGAATTTTTACCACTCCCTTTGGAAAGAAGGTAAGCGTAGTAAGTTAAGTTTTGATATTTTTATATATTTCGCGTTTCCAAGAAGTGTTGTTGAAGAAGACAGCGAAGAAAGTTGTACACCGCCAGCATATTCGATGGACTCCCAGTTTGAAGAACACAGCGAAAGTGAAGACATAAGCGACGGCTCATCGATTGCATTCGTGAGTTAACTGATGTTTTTAATATAAATATAGAAATATATTACATTTTGCAGCCATCTAAGAAGCCTTATGTTAAGGAAGACGAGGACAGAGACGAGCAAGAGGAGATCACGTTTCTACCCGAAGACGCATGCGCAAATGACGATAACAAGTCTGAAATAAGCTCATCGAGTGCAAACAATTACGTGAGTCCTGTTATTTATTACTTATACCTCGATATAATAAATACTCTACATATATTAAATTTTGCAGCCATCTAAGAAGCCTAAGGTTAAGGAAATCGAGCAAGAGCAGACCACTTTTCTACCCGAAGAAACGACAAACGACAATAATATGACGGAAACAACTTCATCGGGTGCAAAAAATTGCGTGAGTACTGCTATTTATATTATATACTTGGATATAATAAATGATCTTTACATATTAAATTTTGCAGTCATCTAAGAAGCCTAAGGTTAAGGAAGTCGAGCAAAAAGAAGAGAGAAATAAGATTTTTGTTGATAGATATTTAAATGTCCCAAAGCCTGAGCGTAACATTTTTCCATTCTGGAACGAGCTGCTAAGTAAACTCCCACCAAGCAATGCAACTGCGGTTGAAATGGAAATTACAAATTTGATCTATGCTAAAGTAAAGGCGTATGAATTAAATCATAATTACGATTAATTGAATTTATAATTTATAGCTTAATTAAATGTTTGCTAAAAAAGTATTTAATAACAGACACTGCCTTTATAATGTTAACAGTTTACAGAGTAATCTTCGTGATAAATTCATCGCATGTAACAGAACAGAAGCAAAGTCGATAAATTCATCGCAGTAACACAACAGAAGCAAAGTCGATAACTTCTTGTTGTTAATAATCAGCTGTTTTGTGTGTTGCAGCAGTGACATAACCCGAATGTGTTGTTTTTCTAAAAATTTAATTTCTGTTCACAAGGATTGACTAAAATGTCCTCCTATAAATACACGGACTTGATCAAGCTTGGTACACAGTATGCGGGCCGCATGAATTATCTATCGAATCGCATATTTGGCGAGGTGGCGCGCACAACAAACGAAAAGTCCATGAAGGTTGGTAAAACAGTTGATCCGTATTAAAATAAAACGACTTGGACTAAACAACTTTGGTATTTAGGTGGTTCGCATGTTTGCAGAGGAGCCGATACAGAAACGTGACTACGTTGTCAACTGGTATCCCCGGCATGTGGAAACGCATTTGCTCATGAAAAACTTACGGGATTATGGTCTGTTTCGTGATGAACATCAGGACTTTAAGGAGGAAATGAAACGTCTTCGCAAGCTACGTGGCAAGGCCGCACCCAAGAAGGGCGAGGGTAAACGTGCCTCAAAAGAAATAGACAATAAATACAAAACTATTTTCATTATCGAATTTATTGTCAACTAACTGGTCTCTTTGCGCGTCAGCAACTTGGCATTGCCGGCAAAGACTACATCATTGTGTTGGCGGCACTCATACTCCACAGTGGATATTTTACGAGAATGTAGGAGTCGCACTGTCACTATGGTGTCAGTTTCTATGCGACACGGTTTCAGAAACTTGAAATTTTGTTCCAGCACAACCGTCCCCGGACCAGGCAACTTGGTGCCAATAATGCCGGCTACAACAGCATTAAGCAATGCGCCATGAACCCTACGCTCCGCAACCGGCACATCCGCACTGTGTATGTGGTTAAAATCGCCAGTGAATTGAGCAAACTTCTCAAGATCCTGTTGAGTGAAACGTTTAACTATTTGCACCTGCTGCAGCTTGTTCTGAGCTTGACTGCACATTTGACGACGTAGTTGGCGTAGCATTGTTTCCGGGTAGCTGGGTAACTTCGATGCGACTGCCGAAATCTTCGAGAAGCACTTGACAAAGTTTGACAACTCGTTGGTGTTTGGACTCCTGGCGCCAGTGCTGCACACGTTTTAGAAAATCCGGTGTTATAAGCTGTACCTTTGCTCCCAGTCCGGCACTCAGGATTTGGTAATGCAGTGCCAGGCTATGAAGTACAATTTCTGAGATTTCTGTTCGCAGAAATAAGCCTCTGATTTTAAGTATATGTTCAATTATGAATTGGACTGCGCTGTGGTCTGCAAATTATCGAAAGTTTACCTAACTCGCACATTCAAATAATAAAATTCTTACCCAAACAAAAATTACACAATCCTGCTACTGCGTGCAGTTGTATATTTGGATTCGGATTGTCCACTGATGCCACAAAGACGTCTAATGCATCTGCCTCGTGTAGGTGTGGCCAATTGATAGGATCGTAGGCAAAGTTCGCTAAGTTGGCGGTTACCTGCTCGAGAGCCTCTGAAAGTAAGTAAAAATTATTTTGAATTATCAGACTGTCGACCTCTGCCGGCATAACTGCTTACCAACGTTTGTGGATGTATAATATTCATCGACCAGATGGCCAATATATTCACGTCTACCAATGCCGCCCGCTGGAGTCCTTCGTTTTAAGTGTCTGTGGCTAGAAAACATGTAATTTTGAAGCTTGCAACATAAATGCAACAGGTATTTTGAAAATAAATAAAAAATTCTATTGTGATTCTTCTGTAAGGGAAGCCATTCAAAAACATGTAGTTTAACAGAGTTACATAGGTCGTGATTTCTGTTATCATTCGCAAAGTAGATTAATAGACTTGCTCCTCTATGCTCCACTTCTAACATAATGTGATTATGTACGTTCATAAATATATTTATTGGTTCAAATTTTTACCAATTGAAGGCGAATTTTGTATTAACATTTAGAAAATTTAGTTCGAAAATTTACAAAATAGTAGATGTTGTCAGCTTGTTATTTACGTCATGGTATGTTTTAGTATTTACATGGTTTGGCAGTTAAAGTATCTCCACTTCCGCAGTTACTCTCACTGCCAGCAGCCTGCTCCCTGGTCTGAAGTTTTTGTATAATATGATAAAGCTGCAGCAACACATTTCGGTGGTATATTGAAGAGCGGATGGGTGGGTAATAGTTCATTAATCATGTCGCCAAGCACCTGAGGATTCTGCGCCGACTGTGAATGCTGTGCAATGGAAACGCCGCTTAGTGTGTAGCAGGTGTGATATAGATCTTGTGGTCTATAAGAAATATAAGAAAATGTATGTGACGAAAGGAATGTACACAATTTAAAGATGTCACCTACTTTCCGGGCTTGTCAATCAAGCCTCCATTCGATTTCTGACAACAGAGTATGATGTATTCCTGTAGTGCTTCGATATCAAAGAACGTTTGCTCCATGCCTTTGTTGGAGCCGACTAGTGTTGCCTGGGTAATAGGAATAGTGGCGCCCACCCAGAACGAATAGCAACCATCGACCAGTTTATTGGTGCGACCCTGAAAGCCGCCTTCATAGTTCATCTGGCGTCGCAGTGTCCACTGTAGCAGCGCCTTCTTGTCGCACTTGTCCGCCTCGTCAAGCAGTGCCAAACCAGCGATGCCACAAAACGTATAACCACCGTGGGCCTCCAAGTCTGGTGCCCCACCGAAGCCGCCCTCGTATGTCTGGCAACTGGCAATCCAGTCTCCTGTGCCGGCAAACAGTTCCTTCAGCATCTGTTCGGGTATGTTGAGCAGCTTGGCGCACGAGATGGCACAATATGCGCCTCGCACGTCTGTTTCACCATCCACGTGCAGCCGATAGGAACCGTCCGCATCGCGAACACTGAACAGGAATTTAATAAGTGACTCCCTATCGATGGTTCGATATGCCTGCACTGTGCCTATGATGCAGAGACTGTTAACGGCAGCGTATGTGGGAGCCAAGTGAGCATATTGTCCAGGTCCGCCGCCAAAGCCTCCAGTTGGTGCGCGACATCTGAAAATATAACAAAACAGAAGCCGTATACACAGTTTATGATATGCTATGTTGGCGACAGGCAGACCTACTTGCTTAGAAACTGTACTACGCTGTCAAGTGTATCTGTGTCAAAGGTGAAGCTCAACAATTGTGCCGATTGCAGTATCCAGTAGACACACCACGGACGACTGCTGTCCAGGCATTGGTAATGTGTTGGTAGATTGCGCAGCATGGTGTCCAGATATTTGTGGTGCTCAATGCGGTTCAGTTGCATGAGACGCGGATTCAGGAATTGGTTTCTCTCAAAGCGGTCGAAACATTTCTCCACAGACTCTTCAGTTTTTTGCTGAAAATTTTTTTTTTGTTATCTCTCCTCTTATCTCTCTTGTTGCACATTGCCGAAAATTGATTACTCACCTGTTCGCGGGATGTTATTGTAGATACCTTCTCGTCATCGCATTTAAGGTTCTTAAGTTCTGCAAAGTTACGAAATAATAGCTCGTCCGGGGACCACATTATTTTTGTATCCGAATTCTAAATTGTTTATATTAAAAACTTTTATTAAAAGCTAGTGCTTCCCTACGGAGGTGAGCGTTAACATACATACCCGTGACTCAAGTGCAAGTACTTTTAAGTCACTTTCCTCATTTTGTGATTGAAAAAGTAACAGTGTCACAGTTAAGTTCTGTAAAATTCTCTGTTATGTTATGTTAAAGTTACATCCCTCCTTATGTTAAATTCAAAGTGGAATTTACGGTCTGAAATTTTCTACATTTCTCTGCCTGCTGAATAAATAAATAAAACCAAATTAAAATCAGATTGCTCTAGGGTTTTTCTATTAGTATATCGGAGTCCTGTTTATCAATTTAAAAATGTACCGAATTTAATTATATTTTCAGGCGATACATTTATTTTAATTGTGACATTAAACTTGCTGAAGTCATAAGATCTGGTGCCATGTCTGAGTAATTTTGTGTAGTCGTATTCATGGTAACTTGGGGTTTTATCCTGATAATAATCTCCATCAGGCCGTATAGAAGAAGGCAAACAACCGTGTAAGCCAAAATGGTGATACAGACCTGCAATAGAAGGACCAAAGTGATCTAAAACAATTTGTGATTAAGAAGCTCCATTTAATATGATATTTATGTACCTAACGGATGAACAATTAACTCACAATGAGTAGCATCTGCAAAAGTAGAGAAATCCGCTCAATATAATCGCATTCCGCAAGCCTGTGCAGTGGAGACTTAAATCCCTTCGACACTGCAGTTTGAAAGTTCTCTTTCTTCACATCTTCGTCGTTAGTTTTTGTTGGTTCATTACTATCATTATCATTATCGTTATCGTCATCGCTCTGTGCTTTCAGCGGCAGGTACCATTCGTAGTAGAAGCTTTTTAAAATCGATGACGGTGACTTTTTTCGTTTATTTTTTTCGCTTTTGGAATGTTTGGTAACATGTTTAAAAGGTGTCTCCTTCGGATCATTGAGATGTTGAAAACAATTGTTAAAATCAACAAGGGAAAGCTGTGTATCCAAGTTGCACTCAGTTCTTGCACCGCTATGCTGATATCTGTTTATATTAATCTTCGGTTTCACCATAAGTTTCTGATTAGGGCGAAGTTTTTCCTGAAAAATAAAAAAATAATTAAAATAAAAGAATAATAAAAAAAATGATTATTTATTTTTCAAAAAATCACACGGCAGAAAAACCGCAACCTTGCGTACTTTTCTGTCATAGGCCCCGGCGAGATTCGAACTCACGATCTCCTGTTTACTAGACAGGCGCTTTAACCAACTAAGCCACGGCGCCAATTGCGCGTTGTGAGAAAATTTGTGTACTAAAGCAACTTTGTACGCACTGCTAACTAGTGTAGTTCTGTGAAGTTGGCTGCACCAAAGTAGTTCATATTCAAATCGACAGATGGCGTATAAGGCATTTCAGCTTTTAGCAGATAACAGACTAATTTACTTATTATTAATTTATAATGAATATTATTATTTCTAATTCTTTTTACTTTCTTTTTTCTAAATTATAATTTAAATAAAAATTGATATATAATTATTTTATATTATTTAAAATTAAGTTTAAAAATGAAAAATAATTGTATAATAAAGTGTATATACAATAGGAGAAAAGGGATTATATTGTTTTGAAATTTTCAGATAAAAAAACATTTATCAGACCGCTTTCTACGAGTATGTAATATGTAAAAGTATGTATGCATGAGTAGGTGCACCCATAGTTACTACTTACCAATTTAATCGCTAGTTGCTTTTCCAAATCCAAGAAGTTATCATCATATTTGCCCTGTTTAAGCAATTCTATATCCTCGTCCATCAGAAAATTATTTCTATCGATACATTCGTTTGCATAGAAATCATAGATGACGTTATTGCCAAAGCAAACCGGAACCGGTTCGCATTGCTCAGAGGTGCAATTGTAGAAACTTCGTTTGCCAAAGTACAGTTCCTCGCAGTCAAGGGGCGTGCAGTTCTTGAAATAGTTGTGATCCCAGTTTCTACAGTTGACAAAATCTTTGCGCTTAGTCAACGAATGATTGCCGGGATCCAAGGTCTCGAAGCGGGTATCAAAGTACAATGTCTGCTGGCTTCTGTTGGCCACGTT
Source organism: Zaprionus nigranus (assembly GCA_018903425.1). NCBI lineage: Eukaryota > Metazoa > Arthropoda > Insecta > Diptera > Drosophilidae > Zaprionus > Zaprionus nigranus. The sequence continues at coordinate 7,727,948 of JAEIGD010000001.1, read as the reverse complement.
CTCGTGGTTAACAGTACTCACGGTAATGGGACAGCTGCCAACGCGATTGTAGAGGGACTGTATGTACATATGTATGACATATTAATGAGAGATATTCCCTCACATCCTTTTGCGAGTACCCCTACTCACCACAGTGGGCCACACCAGGGAGACTGTCATGCTGCTGCCCGGCTCAATGGAACCGAAGTCACCACCAAAGATGTTACCTGCCAGCACCTGTTCACCCCTTGATGTGTTCAGTGTGCAAACACCTTCCGAAGTAACGCTAAACTCCACCATTTCCGATTTACCCGATCTCTTATTCGAGAGTGTTATGTCTAGCGAGGCAATCCGAGGCTTAGCTGCGGCGCTTATAAGAAATCTTTCTACTACTCACCGAAGAAGAGGCCGATATCGTTTTCCCTGGGTATGCGCAGTGTGACCCTTGACACAGTACAGAAGCCCCACACGTTGTCCGGACTCAATGCCACAAAGATCAAGTACAGCATCTGCTGTAGTAGCATTTTGGACTTGCCTACGCTAAAATGAAAGCAACCTTTGACTCTATTTATTTTTCCTGGTTTAAGCTATGGAGTGGGAAGGCTCTTTTAAGCTCAATTCCTTTAACAATGCTCTATGTCAGTAATATCGAACCTAAGCTTTACTTTGAAGGCAGTTTTTAGTCTTAACGGAGTAACCCCACTTAAAGGTACCATAAATATTCTTAAGACAGGTCCAAATAGTACGATCGATGTATTGTAGTTATAGGTTAACTAGGCTATACTTTGAATACCTTTTAAAGGGTTTTAATCTAAAGGGTTAAAGGGTTTTACCCAAAACTGTATTCGAAGGGATAAGGATATATCGTCTTTTTGGTATCATCAGCTTAAAAGACATCCACGTGGAACGTCTTTTTTCAGTTTTGAACAAAAAACACGCTAATGGCTCGTTGTTTAATTAAGTGTAATTTAACTGCGCGCCAAGTCACCCCTTAGCAACCCTAAATGCACATGCATATAGTATGTAGATCTTCTCTTGGCTAGTGTAATAACATGTGAAGGGTTCGTCGCAATTCCGCATCCATTGCAATTTATGTTTTAATCATCAAACGCGACCCAATTGATCAACGTTGTTTTAGTCCCCCCCTGTACGTAATTTATGCGGCGGAACAATGTTTTGAAGTAACTGCAGAAGACTGCAGACTGTAGACTTCAGGCTGAGTGAGGAGCTGCAACAGCTACGCGACAGGTGACACTTTCGGGCCGGCACAACTGACAAGTGTCTCTCTCTCTCTCTGTCTGTTTCTGTTTCGGTTTGTGTTGCATATTCATATCTGGGCAAACGTCGAGTCGTAATTTATGCCGAAATTTTAAAAACTAATTTGACAGGAAATAATTAATTTGGGCTCCAAGTTGGAAAGAAGTAGGAGAAGAAGAAGAAGCAGGTTGCGTTGCAAACAGCCCAATTAAAATTATTTCGCTTTCATTACCCAATGAACCGGGGCGTAATAATAAAAGAAAGACAAAAACCCCAGAAAGAGTCCCAATACAATGTTCAAGTCAAGTAAGTAACACCACGAAGACTCGACCCAGAGAGTCTGTGTGATATCCCACAAACAGAGACAGAGACACCACCAGCACCAGCAGCAGCAGCAACAGCAGCAACTCTACCAACACCATCATCACAACAGCAGTAGCAACAAGAGGCTGAAAAAAGTTTAAATAATGAAATCACTTCGCACCATCTCGAAATTGCTCATTAACATTTTGTGTTTGCGATATCAACTTGTGAAAATCACAGAGCAGTGCAGGCCAGACCGAGAGCAGCCTCCTTCGACCAACTTGCATCGTTTATGCGTCGACGGTTCACGAAGAGTGTCTGCTACTTTTTGCATTCTGGATCTGCGATATCTTTGAATCTGTTCGTTACAAAAGCATACTTATTGTTCCTCTTAATAAAATGTTAATTTAAAGATGGTGTATTTACCAATAGTATATTGCAGGCATATAAAAAACCTTTGATATGTATTCAAAATTGCATAGATAAATAATAAGAGAAAATTTAAATTTAAGTCTCATTTGTCATGTCATTAAGTTGCTATTACAACTGTATTTATAAGCAAATTAATCATTAATCATATTTACCATTTTCTGCGAACTGAGGCCGCGAATTCCTGCATCGTTTCGACAAAAAGTGTGAAAGGTTTTTATAATAATCTGGCAATGGCGTGCGGCGTGCACTTGAGAATGGATCGATAAGGCTACAGCTCTAGGGAATACTCCAAATGAGAGGCAGTTGTAGTTGAGCAGTAGATCATGATAAGTCTGTACGCATAAACGTTGGTCGCACTGCGAATTGGACAGTTTCGGAGGAGGCAGACTCTTAGGCAGCTACTTGGCTTTTATTTATTATGCCAACTTGGTGTTGTTGTTGTTGTCGTGGTCTCCTCACTGTTGCTTTGGCTTATTAGCTGAGTCAGCGAACAGGCAGGAGGATGCCGGAGGGTGCAGGGTGTGGAGGGGTGAAGTATTTCGCTTTGGCCAAATGACAGTTGCCCTCTGCGGGTCGTGATTTGTCTGCGCTGTCTGCGACTTGTAAAGGTCGTTTGGTCTGCTGTTGCTTTACTCAATGAAAATCGCCACAAGAAAAAGAAGAAGAAGAAGTGGAAGAAGAAGCAGACAACGGCCAGAGGATTCAGGACGCAGTGCCGCAGTCCGGGAGGCAGATAAGGCAACGTGTATTTCCAGTAGCCACATTCGATTTATGTTAAATAAGCTCGACGCGAGCGCGAGGTTTGTTGTAAAATACCAATTGCTGAACTGGCCTGGCCCTCAGCTCAGTTCAGCTCGTGTGATTCACGTTTCCAGACACTCTAAAGAAGAGAGACTAGCAAGGGCAGGGAAAGGGGCAGGGGGAGCTGAAGCTGGCAAAGAATCATTGGCACTGCATCAGATTTCTTAATTTAATTGGCTTTATGCAAGGAATTTCGCGCCTGGGCTTGCGCTCTTTATAGACAAGCTGTCTGGCCAGGTGCCTGCACTGGACTGCACTCTTTCTATGTATGTGTGTGTGTCTGTGTGTATGTGTGTGTGTGTGTGTGTCGCAGCAAGCAAAACAAACGAAGCTACACTGTGATAGCATCTCTGGGTTCGATCCTCGAAACGTGGGAATCGCACGCTGCATTTCTACCTCTTGTTTTCGAAACTAATTTTTCAATTCTCAATCAATTTTTGTAAATATTCAAAAATGATGAATAATGGTTTAGCAATTAATCAAAATAACTTTTGAAACAGTGGCACAAAGTAAGCAGGGAGTGTAGTAAAGAAAAGTATTTCACTAAAATATACCCTGTGTTTGCTGTCTAGAAATACCATTGGAAATCTTTAAAGATTACACTAACGAAATGCTGAATATAATTAAATTATAGTAGGTGACTTAAATATACCCTGTGATATGGGTTTGAGAAATTATTGGCAGCAACACACTATACTCTGTAATAATACGATACTCTGTAATAAAGTGAATGAACTTAATTCGAAACATTGAAATATATATTTATAAATATAATGAACAATTTTTGTTTACTGGTAACTAATATTTTAAGTAAAGCTTTACTTCAAATTTACTTTTATTTGTTAAAAATGATACATTATATTTTAAACTTATTGTAATCTTTAATCATTAAGTAAACTACTTATATATTAAGGTATTTATATTATATATGCACAAATATTTTTATGCATTGATTTATTTATTTTTTTATAGAAATTTATATTTTTACATTCTCTTTCTCCAAACGTATTTTCTTGTATATTTTTAGAATCTACAACAGTTATAGAGTAACTTATTTATATATTTATATATACATATACATACATCCATATATACATTATTTACATACTTTAACTTTCTACTAAGTTATCTAAAATTATAAGTCTATATTTTTATAAATGCTTAAAGACATTGACTTTGTGTATAGTCCCCCTTATTCGGGCATACCCTGCATACAGCATATATAGTTGCAGGGCATGAAAAATGAAAATATTGTAGATGAAGTTTTCCATCATCGCGTGCAGCGTGTGCATTTTAGGTGCAATTGCAGCGCATTTAAGCATAAATGCAGGCGAAAAGTTCAGAGCGAGTCGACAGTGAATAACTCTGAATGGGTGTTTGAGTCTGAGTGTGAGTGTGAGTGCGAGTGTGTGCGACAGTTAATCATCAGCGTGAAATGAAGTTCAAGAAATGCAGCTAAGGCTCAGCTGCAGCTCGCCAGCTCGCAGCCAGGTTGGTTTTGGCCTGGCCAAAACTGTGGCCAACTTGCCGCTTTACTCTCTCATCTATATGTATATAATTAAGCCATAAATTCAGTTTTTATGATTTTCCACAAAGTTATGAATTTATGGCGAGAGCTGCAACAACGTAAAAAGCCAAGACGCCCCTTACACACACACACATACACACACTCACATAAACAATAATTTGCGAAAAAACGGAAGTGCATTTAAATGCGCGCGCATGCGAAATGGCCTCTTTACTAAGAGAGAGAGAGAGAGAGAGAGAGGGTAGATGGTGTTGGGTGAGGCAGGGTGCAAGGTGTGCAAAGAGGGCCGTGGCAGGGGCAAAGGCAGTCCAGAGTGTAGGCCAATCCGCTGGCGACGCCATGTTTGCCCATAAACGTCGAGCGTTTTTCTGCCAGTTTCTCGTAAATTTAACGCTTTTCGGTTTTACATTAGGCCCTAAGTGTGTGTGTGTGTGTGTGAGTCTTACAGGGGTCTTTGTAAAATTTGAATATTTAGTGCATATACTCTATATTTTGCGACAGCGCTGGCTGTGCAATTCGCTATGCTAATTTCACTTGTGCACTTTCCCAAAACAAGAACAAGAATGAGCCCAACAAAACATGTACAAATTTGTTGCATTAATTGCACTCGATTGGGGGTAAATCCTTGGTATGTCTTCTATTATGGGCAATGTTGATACGCCCTGAAACACCTTCTTTGCCTCTTTCCCAGGTACTGTGTACGAAAACACCTTAAACGGATTTTCCTTTCTTGCATTTACAAAACATTTATACAAAGAAATAGTTCTAAATAATACAAAAATCAAATTCTCTGCATAAAAGTGTCTGCATTTTTTTAAGACTTTAATTGAATATACAAGTATAGTAACTTAAAAATGTAAGTATGTTTATAGTTTCTAGTTTATTAAATCTCATTTAGTAAATAATATTCTAATGCACAATGTATTAGTATAAGAGAATGATAATAATCTATATCAAAAACTCTCATGCCACTATCGATAGAGATCATTCGCTAACTAGTACAGTCTGTATTTGTATCTATTTGTACCTGTATCTATAGATAGATATAACTTAAAATATGTATATACTTTCTAGTTTACTTGATTCTATTTGGTAAATTACTTTTAAATTAAATTGACAATTTAGAACTTAAAATGCATCAATCGAAGTAACTATCGATAGAATCGCTGAAACTTAAAAGAACTGTTAACAAAATCGATGAACGTCATTATCCATTCTTCTGATAGAATGATTGTATCTATAGAATGCTTAGTGTTGAGTTGACTTGGAAGTTATAGTAAGCCCATGTATTATGATAGCTATTTATACTACTATATTACGTCTATCTATGTTTCCACCACATCTCTAAACTTACTTATCTTATATACTCTCCTATCATATTATAACGTATCTCATCTGTTATCTTATATCATCTCATATCATATCATAACGTATCTCATCTGTTATCTTGTGTACTGCAATTAAAGAAGATATTACATCGCATAAGAAAAGAAAGAGACAGCGCCCTTGCCTGCCTATGCTCTTCGATGGGATCGGTTCGTTTTGCTGTGCGGTGCAATTAGCATAATCGCTCCTCAAAATTGCAAGTTGAGCTGGAGGCACTGCAACTACCGCGCTGCCTTGCGTATCTGACATGGTTAATCGCCGCCGAAGGGTGAGGGTTATGTATTGTAGATGGGGGGAAGAGTCTTATTGGGGTTATCGGGGTATTCGGTCTAAAATTGAATACTATAATTAGGGCAATTAGGTAAAATGCTCGGTGAGTGCTCGTGTCATGGCTGCTTCCTAATGCGAAAATAACGTCATTAATTTTTGAGGCATCCGCGTAGCAGATACCGCGAAAATGATCTAGTATGCAACCCCTACTCGCCTTGTCTTGGGGTTGCCACACGTTGCACGTCAAAAAGAGAGAGAGAGAAAGAAGACAAGTGGAGCGCAGAATTGCAGAGACAAGCGCAGTGTCCCGTAGGGGTGCAGGACATGCGCTAAATGGGGCAGGTGCAACACATCGAAGAAAAATTGCAAAATATAAAAAACTGTAGGAAAATCTTTTGGTGCAGAGGGGGGAAGGACGTGTGGCTCGCTTACTCATTACATTACATACTTTGGCATTAGATGCAATTATGCATGCAGCTGCTGACGCCCCAAACCCCCCTTGCGACCCTTTGCTTGTGCTTAGCCCTCTCATTCCCTTCTCCTGTGCCACCTTCTGTGGCCATGCAATAATCCGCTTTGTGGCTTAGTCCGCGAGCCGTGGCAATTAAATGCGATTAAATCGCAAAAGCGCAAACTCTTCAACTTCGAATGAAATGCCAGAAAAGCACTCGCAATTATATTTGAAAATGCATGGAAAGCAACGACAATAAAAAAATATGGCAACAACAACAGCAACAGCAACAACAGCTGAGCGCAATTTGCATAAATATTTGTAGCAAAAGAACAAAAAAGAAAGAAGAGTGTTAAGAGTGATTGCACGACCTGCAAATATCCTGTAAGACTGTAGAGAGTTATCTTATCTTATATGTTGACAACGTAAATAGGCAGAATATAAAATCATTCTAGAATTTACTTTTACAATTTCTATTGAGTACATAAGAATCAGTGTCCGAATCTTTTTTTATTTTAAAATCTAGCTTGTTTTTGAATGTGAATTTTTTAAAGTATTTGTATTTATAATAGTTTCTGAGATTTAAGGAACTTTATGTATATTATTTGATATATGTATTTTAATAATTTATAGCTAATATTATATGTTATTGTTAAAGTTATTATTCAAATACTTAATATAATATATTCTTAAAACTATTTATCAAAATTCATTTTCCATTTTCAGCATTCTATAACATGTTTTGAGTTTTTAAGTTATGTTTTATTTGTTTTATATCAGATCAGAAGTTCAACAAATATTTAACATATAAACTAATGAGTAGCTTAAGTTGTTATTTCTCCAAGACAAATAATAGTAATTATAAGTAGTTAATGTAATTTTTACAATATACAGATTTGAATGAAGTCACTTAAAAAACTAGACTCAGTTGTTAACCTTCTACGACTGGCGTTGACCACATTATACTTACCCAAAGCATACCCACTTTGTGTCGTTAAACCCATTGCAGGGTATATCAGCTACAACTAACTACGAAAGGCAGCAATGGCGAGGCATAAATTACACTCTTGGCAAGGTAATGAGGTTGCCGGCTTATCTGAAAGGCGAAATTAGCTGATAATATGCAAAACATGGCGAGAAATTGCAGCCTGAGCCAAATTTCAAAAATTATTACTTTGCACAACTGCACACACACACACATATACATACAAACACACATATATATATATAATAACTTACATTCGCTATATAAAGACTACTTGCCATAGATCCGTACAAAGTTACTTACACTTGTTTTTCGCAAGCATTTCTAAAATTAAACACATTCAATTAAATTCCATTTTCATTATCACTCGCAGGCACACGAGACTACTGCTGCCAGATAGTAGCACCTGTATCTCAATACATGATTTTCCCATAACTAAATTGGACTCGTAGAATTTTAGAATTGGGTGCAAACTTGAGTGATCCTCAAAGTAGGCCGTTTGCGCGGGTTGAACATGTGGGCGCCGTGGCTTAGTTGGTTAAAGCGCCTGTCTAGTAAACAGGAGATCGTGAGTTCGAATCTCGCCGGGGCCTAGCGAAAGCTGCTTTCCTTCCGAGGGGAGTTTTTCGCGGATTGAGAATATTTTTTTATAATTTTTGTAAATACAAATACAATATAATGTTGACCGAAACTAGCTACGTTACGTTACTAACTTTTAAAGTATTATTGTTTGTATTTTAATGTCTTCTGCATTTATGACTTTATAAGTTTAAATATATTTTAATCACTGATTTTATGATATATTTAAATACATATTGTAAATGAACATGCCAATGATTATTATGTGCATTTTAATATGTGGATTTATTTAAATGCGAATTACAAATGTTATTATCGTTGTAAATCAAGGTTTTTTTTTTTAGTTGTAGTAATTAAATAGCTTCAAGCTCTGTTAAGTCATAAGAATTTTATATGAGCTTACAACATAATTGGCATACAGTATAAAAAAATGTTCATTTATTTATTGTAGAAAGTTTGCATCACTTGCTAACCGCAGAAAACTTAGCACGTCCAGCCCTTGCAGCACGCATGATATCGATTAACGATCGCCCCACTTGATGAAAGCTCCCACGGCTTTTATATGCGTATCTCTTTCTCTCTGTTCTTTTCATGCGTGTTTTATGATGCTCGCACGGAAGCTTTTGAATCACAGAGCTTTTGAATTTTTGATTTTTACACCTATCTTAGGCTGAACGTGCTAATCGTTGTACGTATAATCCGTGTAGTTATTATGCATGCATTCATAAGGGTTATTAAAATAAAAACTGCGAACGAAGCGAAAAACTGCGATGATTAATATTTATGATATGAATGAGTGATTATATTAGGCTTTACGTGCGAGCGGTGTTCTACGATCTGCATGCATAAATTTTCATTAACGGGTTATTTTCGATCTTAGCTATGATAAGAAGAGTTCTTAATTTTTATTTTAACAAGCTACATCATGAAATAATATAAACAATACAAATATAACAACTATGGGTCATAATAAGATACTTTAGGATTATCTAGCATATTTATTTTTCTTATATTTATGTATGTAAAGTAAAATAATTTTTATGCTAATGCAATGCAATGTTTATGTTATTTTCCATTTAATTTTATTGGGGAATTTAGAGTAGTTCTTAGTGGAATATGATACATTTTGCATTCAGATTTTATTAGATTGTAGTAAACTTAAATAAACATAAGCTAAATTTGCAAAATTTTTCATCATAACATAAGTTTGTTTTTGAAGTATTAATACTGTACGATATATAGTACGCACTTTACAGATATTAAAAGTATAAAACTATAAACGCATTAGGACTTAAAGAAATGTTAACTGCTATATTCTGTGGAACAAATACGATCAAATAGTAATAAATTTTAAAAAATTTTAAAAATAAAACTAATGTTTGTATATATATAAGTAATGTATTTTGTAGTATTTTGTAAGTATTTATAAGGAAAGACTAACCGAATATTTCGAATTCTTGGTGCTATATCTACCGGTTTGCAACAAATTGTCTCATTTAAATATTAAATGGCTTCTGATTTTCACAATTGCGTTGTCAATAACAATTTGTAGAGCTGTCAGCCGTAGAATTGAGATTCTAATGAATGGTTAACTGACTGACAACGGCAACAGCAACAGGAACAACAACAACAGTAACAACAACAGGAACAGTAACAACAACAACAACTTCTCCAAGTGGAACTCGAATTGCAACTTGTATTTGATTAGCGCGAGGCCAGTAGCAACAATTTCACAGGCTGCAAGGCAGGGTAGTATGGGAGGGGGCAAGTGGGCAGTGGGGGGTTAGGTGCAGGGGATCGCTGCTCTACAACAATGTGCTGGGTGCAGCTTTTGGTCCAAACGGCAGCGGCGGCAAATGTCCATCAAATGTCACGATCAAATGCTGCAGATCAATCGATCGATCGACCGATCGTTCGTTGGGAACACTGTGAACGTTGCATATGTTCAGATCAACCGATCGACTGATCGTGCGGGTAATTACATGAAACACGCAATGCTGGACGAGAACGGGATCGGCTAGGCAACAGTTGCAAGTTGGCCAGTTGCAGTTGCAGTTGCTGATCCTATGATAAGAAGAGTTCTTAATTTGTATTTTAACAAGCTACATCATGAAATAATATAAGCAATACAGATTTAACAAATATGGGTCATAATAAGGTACTTTAGGATTATCTAACATATTTTTGTTTCTTATATTTATGTATGTAAAGTAAAATAATTTGTATGCTAATGCAATGCAATGTTTATGTTATTTTCCATTTAATTTTATTGGGGAATTTAGAGTAGTTCTTAGTGGAATATGATACATTTTGCATTCAGATTTTATTAGATTGTAGTAAACTTAAATAAACATAAGCTAAATTTGCGAAATTTTTTCATCATAACATAAGTTTGTTTATGAAGTATTAATACTGTATTATATATAGTACGCACTTTACAGATATTAAAAGTATAAAACTATAAAAGCATTAGGACTTAAAGAAATGTTAACTGCTATATTCTGTGGAACAAATACGATCAAATAGTAATAAATTGTAAAACAATTTTAAAAAATAAAAGAAATGTTTGTATATGTATAAGTAATGTATTTTGTAGTATTTTGCAAGTATTTATAAGGAAAGACTAACCGAATATTTCGAATTGTTGGTGCTATATCTACCGGTTTGCAACAAATTGTCTCATTTAAATATTAAATGGCTTCTGATTTTCACAATTGCGTTGTCAATAACAATTTGTAGAGCTGTCAGCCGGAGAATTGAGATTCTAATGAATGGTTGACTGACTGACAACGGCAACAGTAACAACAACAGCAACAGGAACAACAACAACAGTAACAACAACAACAACTACTCCAAGTGGAACTCGAATTGCAACTTGTATTTGATTAGCGCGAGGCCAGTAGCAACAATTTCACAGGCCGCAAGGCAGGGAAGTATGGGAGGGGGCAAGTGGGCAGTGGGGGTTAGGTGCTGGGGATCGCTGCTCTACAACAATGCGCTGGGTGCAGCTTTTGGCCCAAACGGCAGCGGCGGCAAATGTCCATCAAATGTCACGATCAAATGCTGCAGATCAATCGATCGATCGACCGATCGTTCCTTGGGAGCACTGTGAACGTTGCATATGTTCAGATCAACCGATCGACTGATCGTGCGGGTAATTACATGAAACACGCAATGCTGGACGAGAACGGGATCGGCTAGGCAACAGTTGCAAGTTGGCCAGTTGCAGTTGCAGTTGCCGTCGCTGATCCTCTGGCTGCAGTTACTCGCTCTCTCTCTCTCTCTCTCACGTTCTCTCTCTCTTCCCCCCGTTTGGCACTTTCGCTTGACCTTGCCTAAGTCTCTTGCAATTTTCCCAGGCCGATGCAGCTGTTCGTCGGCTCAAGGCGCATCAATGTCAATGTCAGAGTGCGTCCACAGCGGGCGTTGCCTCAGCCGATGCTTATCCGGGATTAACTTCTTGCACGGCGCTTCCAACACATGCTGCAAGTGCAACGACAATAGACACAAAAGACGTGCAACAACAGGTCGAAGAAGGAGCAGCAGTAGGACAAGGGGAATGAGGAGAGGAAGAAGGAGAAGGTGGAGGATGGAAGGAGCACATTGACAGGGGGCACAGAAATTATGTTGCCAGTGCGCAATTATTTATTATCCTGCTTGCGCCTGAAGCGAAGCCATCGCCATCTTCTTTGCCTGTCTGCGCCGTCTGCTGTTCGCCCTGTCGTCATAATTCTCTACCTCCCCATCTCCGATCCACCTTCTTCCATTCCTTAGTTGCGCCACTGCAAATCACCGTCGCCATTGCCGACTGTGGGCAACATTTTAACTTCTTTTCCTCCACTTTTGTGTTTCATAAATTTTGTGGTTGCTTTGCTTCTTCTTCTTTCGCTTCTGCCCGTTTTTTGTTTTTGTTGTGCCGAGATTCATTCGACGACCGTCTCCACTGTGCTTGTGTGTGTGTGTGTTGAGCACGTGTTGGTCTCTCCTCCCATATTCCAGTGGCCAGTTAGAGCCACTCACTCGTTCAATTTCCACTCGCTTTGAGTGCATTTTGAGTGAGAGTTCGCCACTGGCCGCGCTGTGTCGCAGTTCCGTTTCCAGTTTGTTGCACGCACGCTTGCCCGCTCAACACAGCAGCGGCAGCTGCCCCAGAATTGTCGCCATAGCCACAGCAAACAAATATGTGGCACCATGTGGCAATTGTAAATGCTTGATTCTCATTGTATTTACCTTCCTATGTGTGGTTCTTAGGAGTATAAACTACAGGTAAACATACATAAATACATATGTACAGTACTTAAATACATACGTATGTTTAGGACTGTCGACTAACTTTTTTTTTTGAGTGACTTCCCAAATTTTGTAACCTGTTTGTGTGAGTTGCTCTATAATCTATGTTGCATTGTCACCAATTTTACCAATATTGGTTAAATACAATATATTATGTATGTACATATGTATATATGTACATATGCTAAAGAGAACTACGTACTATTCGAAAGACTTATCACACATTTATTTCTCTGGTAACAATACATACAAACAAACTTCCATTCTGACTCTTAAAGTTAAAGACGTTTGGATTTCGTAACATAACTGTTAAGGGTGGATTTTATGAATAGCATTAAAATGGAGCAAGTATTGGGAAAGATCTCGTCCCTCCAAATAATAATAGTTCCTTAAGTTTTCATCCTTCAATATATATAGTGCCTAATAAATATCATGTTTTTTCATCCTTCTACATAGTCTTTAATATTGTGTATAAAATATATTTCTATATAATATGTATATTAACTTATATTAAATTCAAGGCAAGGATCTACCCATCGATTACAAAAGTCCTTAGCAATATTTATAAATAGATAGAATAGATTATAATTTTTTATTTATTTATTATTTCGTTACTCATTTGTTTTTATGAGATTCTATTCTAAATAAGTAATGATTCATTGCAATACTCTGTTGTTTTGATATTTGAATAACAATTTATGTTAGTATAAAAATAATCAGAATTATCAATAATAAATTACTAATTATGTTTTTTTGTAATTTTCTGTTGTTTTATGAGTTTTCTTAATTTTTGCTTTCTTTTTCGCTATTGTCGTGAAAGTGCCTGATTAAGAAGTGCGTGAGTAAACATAAACTCTGTTAAGTTTACAGAATACATAACAGCCTTATGTTACCATGATAGAAATTGGTTCCTATCTTGTTAGCCATTTTGTTGTGCAGTGCGTGAGTGAATAAAATATAGTGCTTTATGAACAATATATATAAATACACATACATATCCATAGACACATATATATTATAAAATATATAGGCATTTGTATGTAATAATATACATACATAAGTATATGTATACATGTGCATAACACATACAAATACATATATTCATAAATACACATACATATAAAGGTTACATAGCTAATGCGTTCCTCCATAATTTTCTTAGTCAGCGATTTTCTATGTGAAGGTTGCACTGCTATTGTTATTATTGCTGCTTACCTCCTTCTTCTCATCTGCCTTCCCCCTCATTCTTTTATCCACCATGTTACGTTTTATTGCGTTGATTTTCAAAATGACAACAAAAGTTGTTGCTGTTTGTTGCGCTTCCCCGTGTTTGAATTACACACACACACACACGCATACAGCAAACATGTGCGTGCGCCCTTCATCTTCCTCCCCCACTTTCCCCCTTGGCAGCACTTTTGCATCAGCATTGAATGCATTTTCAATGGCATTTTGATTGCAATTGGCGCTGTAATTGCTATATTTAGCTTAATAGCAGCCAAGAACACGGCATTACGTATGGCCCGTACACCTGTCCGAGCCACCACCCACACGCCCACACACACACACGCATTACTTTCGGTTTCTATGTCGCTGAGGCGGAAACACTCAGAAAACTAGGTTACATTCCGAATAAGAGTTCACAGCAGAATTGGAAGAAGGAGACGGAAGATGAGGAAGGATAGCGAATATAAACTTGGCTCGATCGAAAGATCATAAATCACAAACTCATCGACACATTTTTACAACGAAAACCATAAATTCAAGTTTATTTCTTGTTGCTTTTAAATGCAAAACAAATTTTCACAGCATCGCATTGTCGCATTTGCCTGCCTGCTGCCTGTCCCACTGTCTCGTTGTCCCACTGTGGCTGCCCTGGCCCCATGTCAAAGTTCCCGCAGCGGCGTTGCAGTGCCAACAGCTTCTGGGCAACAACAACAACAACAGCAGCAGCATCAAATGGCACGGCAACAACAGCACGAGCTCTACACATGTCTGGCATCCCATATCTTCTTCCCGGCATCCCCTCATCCTCGCATGCCAACTGCCCATTCTCATTGGTAAATGCAACAAGTCAAGGAGGCGACGGCGAGTGTGTCTGACTTTAAGATACCCTCTGTTGGTACTGCGATAATTGTTATACTTATAACTCAATTGTGTTTGAGTTGACACTGAGTTATATAAAATATATTTTCTTTAACTCAATTAATGATGATAAGAACTTTATTAAACTTACTTACTTTCTTACTGTGTGGTTAATTTTTTATATTCTAGCTTTAATACATACAATTTTATATTAGATATTGTTTCTATAACAGATTTATTTGTGATTACAATTTTATTTAACTAGACCTACGATAACTATCTAACTTTGTATTAAGTATGAAAAGTGTATCTTTTCTATATGCTGAGATATTTGAGAAAGATTTTCTATAACTTAGCTATTCATGCTTAGAATGTTATTAAATCTAATATAACTACAGCTAAAATAGCTATCAAACAATGTGATCAAGCTCTATATTTGAGCCTTATTGAAATTTTGCGATATAAAAGCTGTTCTCTCCATAATTAAATGATTTATTCTATTAACTTCTATTGTAACTTCAGTTACAATCACTATCTTACAGTGTAGTTAATCTTCATAGTGTGGCTTTAGTTTATACTGTGTTATATGAGAAATTATTGTTGTTTTAAACTTTAATATTCTAACTTTTCTACAATACAAATATATTAATAATTATATCTGCAATCGCACTTTATCTTTTTACTCATTATACCCCACTTTTCATCAGGTGCAGGGCATGGCAAGCGCCAGTTGTGACTCTGTGGCGACTCTGGCGCGGCATTTCGCCTTGTTTACGCTAAGATGGCGTATTGTATAACATCATTATGTGGACTTCGTTCATGCTCATGTCATAATTTTGCAATGCTCGGTCAGCCAAGTCAGGAAAGTCAGCGGTGTCGCTGCAGTCGGAGCTGAAGCTTGAGCTGGTGGAGTCTCGTCTCGTCTGCAGCAGCATTCCACAGTACTTGTATGTAGCGCCAGTCGCATCTCCAGCCGTGCACTCTCGCTCTGATCGCGAGTATAACCTACCTATAGGAGTATCTGCATCGACATCGCGATCAGAATGTTGTGGCCGCTGTTTGTGCCATGTTTTGGGCTGCGTAATTAAAAATAAATTTTCGCGCGCTTCCCCTGACAGGAGCGGAGTGAGGTGAAAATGTTGCATTGTGCCATCAAATAATAATATGATTATTTTGGATAGAATTCTACATGGAAGTTAATTTTAATGTGCAGCTAAATATTTGTAGAAGACAGACCTTTTGCAGTGCATATTGCAGAGTCATGCTCCGTAAAACTGAAATTCTTGCAAGTCATTTCTTATATGGGAAGAGATGTCAAACAATGTTTAGAGCCAATAAATAGCGAATAATTACAAGTTAAATGTCTTTAAATTGTGCAAACAGCCCTTATTGCATCATATTAGTCTTTATTTGTGATTTTGTAATTCTTCAAGAATGCAAATTGTTTAAAGAATTAAGAAAGATTTATATTTTATACTTTAAAACAATGTTCATGACATGGTACATATTAAGTTTTTGAGAATACTAAGTTAATATATGTTAAGTTTTACTGATTTGTTTCTATTCTTATGAATATGTATAATATTCACTTTCCTTAATAAAAAATTTTATACATCATTTTTAACTTTATCTGAATTGGGTAAAATCGTGGAGGATTATGGTATTCTCGGAAAAGGCAGAAAATTCCGAATAAAATATATTTTTCGTATATATACATCTTTCTACAAATGTTGGCCCCGCCCCCAACGGCCTTTTCCGTTTAATATATATTTTTATTTATAAACTAGCTTGATTTTCTTTTCGTTTTGCTTTACAATTAACTTTGAAGTGTGACTACAACTAGCTTCACCTGTTGCAGCGCCCAATAAACTGCGCTTCAATTGAACCGCTCCTGATGCCGCTCAGCGAACTTGTTGCACGTTTTTGTTACTTTTTAATTTAATGAATATTCTGGGACAATTTATTAGCCAACATATTGATTTCAGCGTTTGCCGTGTGTGTTGTCGTTCTGTTGCAGTTGCTGCTGCTGTTGCTGGTGATGTTGTTGTTGTAAAGTTTATACGGTAGTTACCGACATAAATAGCAGCAATTTGGCCAGACACCAGGCAACACAGCACAGAGCCGACGAAGCCAAGTCGAGCCAAGCCGAACAAGCTCACAATTAATATGCCCAGCCCGCCGCCCGCACTGCAGGGGGTCCGGTCGTGCGGTCAGAGGGTCCTGTGGGTAGTACCTGAACCCGGTGCCCAGGCTACCCCTGGGAGAGACTTATCGAACCTGGTCTGTTTGCTGCTGCTTTTGGCCGATTTATGGCTCTTAGCGGATTGTTAATAAATATTTTATTTATATTGATGAGACAACACGAAATTATTCACAATTTGTGGACGACTCTTCTGTTGCAATACACCAACTGTTGCCCGTTGTTGTTGCTGCTGCTGTAGTTGTTGTTAATTGCGGCACATTCGGATACTTGCGTTGATGTTGATGAAATAATTTCCAGCAGCTGCACATTTGTTTCAATTATCCAAACCGAGTGCGAACTGACCGAACCGAACTGACCAAATGTTATGCGCCGCGTATAGCACATATTTCCCGTTATATGATTGATCTGTGAGTCCATCTTGAGCGCTGTGCCACAGGCACCCTGTAATTAGTGCGTGAAATACACTGCACAGTGCCCTCGTGTGGGGTATATGCAATATCAGCTGTGTGCTGTGGGGTTTTCTTTGTAAAGGAATTCTATAAAGAGTAAAGAGAGAGAAAGAGGTTGATGTATAATGCAAAAAAAGATCATTTCATATTGGTAGAATAGGTATATAGTATGTTTACGTATATATTAAAGCATAAATTAAAGTTTAAAAATGTTTTGTTCATTAAAACTCAACTAAAACGAAGTTTTTTTTTTTGTTCTTTTTACATTTTATTATACTTAACTTGTAGAAACTCAATCTCAGATAAGATTTATTTTTAAGAAAAACTTCGAATTTTAAAAGTTTATGGTGCATTAAAGTTATTATTTAATTTATTATTTAATTTATTATTAATTTGTTTTTGGAGTAACAAATTTAGATAATGCTTCAAAATGTTGAACGGAGTTTATATTATTTGTATTATCAGATCAAATTTATACTTATTGTATAATTCATTCTTTCACTTAACTTAAAGGTTAATCCATTTTAAAATAACATTAACGTTATTACAAATGGGAATATTTATAAGTTCCTTGTCTCTTAGCTTACATGCGAGTGCAGATAAATATATTATATAGATGTACTCGAAATAAAATAGGTTTCTCAACCTTTTCGAGTATTCTGTATATTCCACACATATTTAAGGGTATTTACCAGCCGGTGCTCAGCCTAGCTACCCGGACCTGTGCTTAATTCATAAGTTTTGGACAATTGGAAGTGGAATTTAAATGAGTTTAGTTGCGGGTAGTGCAGCCCGGCCAGGCCAGGCCCGGACTCACCCGCTCCTGCCACACGTCTCCGTCTCACTACTACTATATACCTCCTTCCAAGCAGCTGTCAATCACAATGATTTATGTCGCCGCCAAAGAGCAAGAGAGAGTGAGCAAGAGAGACAGCTACAGAGAGAGAGAGAGAGAGAGAGAGAGAGAGCTTGAGCTGTTTGTATCTTTGTGCATTTGCCTACATCAACGCGTCAATTTATCTTTCCGCAGTTGCAACGAAACTCATCAGCGGCGGCTTCTTTCTTCCATATAATCGTTGTGGCAACCCCCTGTCCTCCCCCTACCTCACCTCCCTGGTAGGCAATCTTTGCGGCGCCTCTCCTCACTCGCTCATTCATTTTTCATTTGAATTTCATTTAATTGTCGCAGCTTTTGATGATGAACTGTTTGTTTGGATTTGCCGCGACAGTTTTCATCTGATGATCTTGAACCCCGTTGCCGAGAGCCCTTCTCCCCCCGCACAGCTCCTCAGGCTCAGCCTGTCCCTGCATGAGGTGTGTGTACGTTATCTGTACCCTGTAATTTGGCCTCGCTTCTGTCGTGACACAGTCGCCATTTTGGGCTACCTATTGAAGCCATTTACATTCCAATTGTCTTGCAACTCAATTTACCAATCATCTGGCAAATGCCAAAGCCGCCAAAGACGCCAAGCCAGCCAAGGCAGCCAAAGCTGCTTATTAATGGCGGCCAAGAGGCAACAGCGCAGCCAACAAAACAACGGTGCATTTAACCCCCCCTTGCTCCCCGTCCCCGATCAATGGATAATTTCCACGAACCTCTTCCAATGTCGATAATAATTGATTTGATTGATGCTTCGACGGCTGCTGCTGCGGCGCTTTTTCAGTCTTGATTGGTCCGTCTTCGATTCTTCGATTCTTCGTTTTTCTCTTTGTGATCTTCCTCTGGCTCGCACTCTCTCTCTCTCTCTTTGTGGCTGTGCAGTTCTTTCACTCTCTCTCTCTATATATAACGATTTGTCGAGTCTGCATTCTGTGGCAGGTTACGCAGCAGCAGCTTGAGAGTGTGACGTCACAGTTTATTTATGAACTGGGTATGATTACTGGAATATAATCGAAATATATAATATTTTATTTAAAGATAATACTATGGATATAATGTAATGTATAAAAATTTATTTAGTTAGAGACTGCAAGAATTTCACAATTGTTTATACGTATAATAATAAATCAAAAATTGAATAGTATTTATAATGTATTCAATTTGTACTCATTTTGTACTTAATAAGATAAGTAAAATACTGTAATTTGAATAGAATTCCTTCATAGTAACCCTAGAATCAGTGACGTCATGCATTGAGTAAGTTTTCAACAATGTGTACAACTTTTTTCTAGTGCTCAAGGCATAATAAAAATTGCCAACCGCAATGCAGCCCGCTGACCTTGGCAATAAACTAAGGTAAGGTAAGGTAGGTAGGTAAGGTAAGGTAACTAAGGTGCTTGTTAACAAATTAGGGGGATCAATTTGCATGCTACTCAGATAACGATCAACGTGCGGGAGATCGGGGACAATCGGAGCGCATCGCTGACCTCCTGAGGGGAGAATGCGCCTCGGAGCTGAAAGAGAAACAAGTGTAAATGTTGTTGGCAAATTGAGTTCATGCTCAGCGAGTGAGTGTATGTGTGTTAGCGTGTGTGTGTGGGGACTAGGGTGTTCCCATTTTAGCTCCTCTAGCTGAGTTTTTGGGTTCCTTAAAACATTCTGTCTTAGTTTTCGCACAACGCGCCGAATTCCACTTAAATTCAGCGCCGATGCTTTCAAAACCAAATTAATCTTCATTGGAAGCCATCGACAGGAGTCGACTACGTCGGCCGAGGTCGAGATCGAGATCGAGAAGAGGGTACCCCCAGTACCAGAGCCGATACCCGCTGGCCACAGCCAGGAGAGAAATTAGCCCCAATGATTGACAGCCTAAATGAGAATTTAATGGAGAACTCTTTCGCTTCGCATAAGCTGGTTTGGTTTGGTTCGGTACGGTTTCAGTTTTTGTGGGGCCGACTTGGAGACCCACTCTCCCCCTGCAGCACTTCCTGGTCGTCTCCTCTCGGCTTCAGTTCGCTATAATTTGTTCGCCGACAACGTTCGCATCGCTGTAAAAGTAAAAGCAAATTGTTTCGCCAAAAATAAGACGAAATTGATACGAAATTGATGTTGGGCTGAAACCAATTTCCCATTCCGAATTCTGCAAAACAGTTGTAGCTAATGATTAGTAACCGTTACACAACGGTTGTATGTGTGTGTGGCATGTTCGGGTTGTGGAGGAGTTGGGTATTGCCCCATTCAGGAAGTATGAATCGTACTTTTGTTCACCCTTGCAGCGTATTTATTTCTCATTTCTCAACGTTTGTATTTCTAGCAACATATTATATAAAATAACTCCGTTAACGGACACCTGTTTCAAGCGTAACCTCCTTTAAGCGGACAGTTTTCTGCTGAACTCGTGTATTTTCTTGAACAATTTACTTTTTTCTTGGCTGGACACTTCCCTTGGCCGGACAGAAATAAGCTGAAGATGAATGTCCGTTTAAGGATGTATTGTGTGTTACTAATCAATTCTAATATATGTGGCGTGAAAACCTCTTAGAATTAAACCTTCTGTAGAGCTTACAATGTTCTTGAACTTTTTTTATTGGTCAATATTTAGCATGTTTAGTTACATTTTAACAGTTAGAAAAAATAACAATACTAAAAGTGAATTGATCTGCTTATGCTTGCCATATTATATATGGAAGGCTAACATCATCTTCTTCTAATGACACTCCCACTTGTCTTAAGTTCTAGATAGTTAGGCTTTGCGCCTTCGCAGACAACAAGTAAACGACTTAATCAATCGGCAACTGCCCTAAGTGAGTGAGTACTGGGCCCATTATGCCTCCATCTGCCCACTGCTCCCTCCCTCTCTCTCTCTCTCCACTCTCTCTGTCTCTATCCTACTCACTCCTTTCTGCTCCCACTCGTTGCGTTCCCCCTTTCGCTGGCACTCATCGCTATCTGTTTGTGTTGTGCATTTGAAATGTTTTATTTGCATTCTGATGCGAATGCGACGAAAAGTTCTGCGTGCCTCCTCGCCAGACGTCAGAAGTGCATATTTGCACGCGATCCTTTCACCAGTTCTGGCTCTGGCTCCTGCGAAATCCTGCCCTGGCCCGCGCCTCTGCTGACTGACGTCACTTGGCAGCAGACAATTTATGCGGCCAGGACCCAGGCCCCCGCCAGTCACTTGACTCTCAACTCGAGCGACCAGTCCCGACAGGGCTCCGACTAAGGTACGTTATCGATACGTAGCTACATACGTCCTGGTCCCATGTGCGTGTCATCAAGTTGGCCTAAAGTGACAGTCGCGATTTAATGGCCGTGGTCAGGGCCAAGTTACAAATTAATAAAGCCGCTTTGCAGTCGCACTTGGGCAGCACTTGCAATGAATAATCAATCGATTTCGGTTCAATTAGCACCTCCTAGTGTGCAAAATAGCGCGCCCAATCTGCGGCCCACATTCCCAACTGGAAAAGGAGCACAGCTCCGAGTCTGGTCAATGCGCCTGTCAGCCTCTTGTCAAAACTTAAGTGGAATTAAACTGCCCCATTCGCTGTGAGCTGAGATTGCACAGTGTACTGCGTGGGCCTGGCCCATTGCGGCCCTGGTACTGCCCCAGTGCTGCCCCGGTACTGCCCCAGTACTGCCACAGTGGTGCCCCAGTACTGGTTGCACGTTTGTACCGTTTGACTGGCCTGGCAATTGGCCAGATTACCTCAATTTTACTTGGTAACAAGCACTCTTATATGACATCAACTTTGCGACCTTTGCAACTACCTTTAAGTTAGGGATGAGAGCATGAGACTGAGAGGGGAATGAGAGAATACATTGAAGTAAGTATGAACAAGTAACAAGACTTATCTTTCACATTTCAAGGGTCTTTTAACCCATTGGCTAATGTCAAAGATGTTAACCGATTATTCATATATCGTATAAATAAACATATATAATATGTATGCAGTTTTGATAGATAGTCTTGATTATCTTGATTTTCATCATAGTTACAAAATATAACTATCAATTTTTTTGTGAAGTTGATAAAGAATACTCTAAGAATATAATTACACTTATTAAGTTGTGATATTTTAAAAACAAAACAATATTTTGCGCAATAATCTTCTTGATAATGTTGCGATTTTAATAAAATGTTGACAATCTATTAGAAACATAATTAAAGTGAAATATAGACAGTTTAGTTGTGGAATAGTAGTAAAAATAGTACATTTTTTTTGCGAAAAATTCAAGTTTTAGCCTATTTTTTTATTGGTAGCTTATGTCATAATGGTCGAGTCTATTCGAAACATAGTAATATTCAGATTTCTAAAGTTTAGTTGCATTCATTTGAAAACCATCAAAATATATGTATAATTTATATGCAGATATATTTATTTATGTTAAATCGGTTCAATCCAACTCCCCATAAGAAGCGGTTGATTCAGATGAGTTTGTTACCTGATTCCTAGTATATCATATATATATCGTTTATACCTTAACGATAGTTGCAGTAGTTTATAGACTCTCTCTTCACCGGAAACGGTGGCATCTCTCTCTCAAAGCACATCGCTAGATGCATTCAATGTCATCTATTCGCACACTTCAAACGCACAACCTGCAATTTATTTGAGATTGCAATGAAAATTGACGCAGTTTTTCGTTTTTAGAGTTTTCCAACGTTTTTCCACAATTGCGTCGTGCAACCTTCACATAGAAAATCTCTCAACAAGAAAATTGTATACAGCAAACGGAAAAGGGGAGAACGGACGAGGGACAGCCAGGCACAGATGTGCCTGTGGTATCGGAAAAGGGGCGTGTGCGACTTTGACAATTGCACATGAGAGGGTCAAGGGATTAGAACTGCGGCAAACCACAGACGTAGAGCAAACCAATTAAGCGTCAAAAAATGATGATGGTTATGACGGTTCTCTCTGGGTCGAGCGTAATTGCTGACGAAATTGAGGTACAGTGAAGAAGAGAGAGAGAGAGGAGAGAGGAAGCAGAAGAAGCAGAAGACGCGGCATTTAAATGTTGCGGTTTCCGCCGGGTCAGTTGTCAGACGCGGATCAGCTGTACCTCACTACATTCTCATCCGTTTCAGAACTCAGTCTCTATCTCTCTTTCCCTCTTTCTATATTTCTCTCTTCTAATTAATAAACATTAACATGGCCGTCTGGCGCTTCTACTTGCTCTTTAATTAATAATTATTTACATAATTAATTAAAATGGGGGCGCTTGTAACATGTTCATGCACAGTTCTCATTAGCCCCAAGTCGGCTTGCCCCTAAGAAGGGGCGTGCCGCGTCGTCGTCGTCTCAAAAAATTCGTTATAAAATGTTGTCGAGCGCATTATGCAAAGCGGCAGATAAATTTCATTAGCAATTTGACTAAGTGCAGTCGCAACTAAATCGGATAACCGGAAAATCCTATGCCGAAAAGTGCCAGCTGGTGAATTGGACTCACAAGTCGACTATAAATACTCTGCAAGTATGGGAACTTTGCTTTAAATTCAGAGAATTATATATAATTATACATATATATGTATTATCATCGAAAAGTAAGGTTAGGTTCACTTTTAAGAGGTCTATCGACAGTTTTGAATGGAATATTTGTTGCCTTTATCTTAAGTAAAGACGTAACATTCATGAAACTTTAGTCCAAGTTATAATGATTCTGTGTATGTTTATGACAAATTTTCAATATATCAGTATGATAATCTATACAAGGCTTAAATGGCTAAGAAGTATAGGAGGTACAAGATTACAAGATTACATACTTAAAATGATATGGTGGCATTATTATAAAGTACAACAATATTTATTGAAATATACCATTTAATTACTTTAATTACGAAACTATCAAAAACAGATGTTTTAGAAAAATACAGTAAGGGTCTTATCTCATATATGGTTAATGTTGATTAATAGTTGAGTGAAGTTATGACAGTAAAAGTCTATATAAAGCTGTAACGCCATGAGTTTTTCTAGCAAATTCTATGATTTTATGCTACAAAACACATTCTAAGCTAATAAATGACAGTTAGTCAATAATTCCATATATAAAATCATAATCTTTACATGTAGAGACTGCAGCTACCTATGTATTTGTATATGTTAGTGTGGGCCTTCGATTACAGGGTGTTATACAGAAGTGGAGTCTTAAGCCTCATAAATGCGGTTATGTCGGGCGCCGACTAATTGCAATTAATTATTTAAGTAATCCATCACAGCCGACGACGCCTGCACTTGGTTGTGGTAGTTTGGGAGGGGGTAAACCAGTGGCTTAGTAATAGGGGTCTGAGAAGAAGGGGTGCAATGCAAAGTGAAGTAGGGGGTGAGGCTGTTTCGGGATGGCCGACGATGTTGGCAAAGTCGGCGACTTTTTGGCAAAAAAACTTTGGTGCGCCAAGCACGCGAATGTCGTATAAGTAATTTAGTTGTTGTTGTTATTGCTCCATGTAGTTGTTGTTGTATATGTTGTTGCTGTTGTTTATGAGCTAACTCGAACTGTAATGCAAAATGCAAATTAGCGCAGGACACAGAGAAAAATGGCTAAGGAAAAGAAACTGTAAGTCATATAGAATTGGGCTTACATCATGAAGATATGCCCCAAATTAAGAGGCTCACAAGAGTCCAACTTTATGACCAGACCCCCTCCGCGACCTCGAGACCCCGGTATTCTCTTGTATAACGGTACAAGTAGGCAGGCGTGGCTCACACAGTTCTCACGACGCCCCCCAAACGTCTGTGAGGAACTGGAATCCATTTGCGTGTTTTCAGCTGCAATTAAAGACATTTCAATTAGAGTCAAACAAATTGTTAACTGTTTAAAAACTTTTGCTCGCAAGAGAGAGAGAGAGAGAGAGGAGAGAGAGAAGGTAGGCAGAGTGAAGAAGCTTAGCTAGCCTCGATTAACATGTGTTGTGACGTGTGTTTAGCCCAATATCGTTTTCCGTTCTCCACATTTCCCTTTTCATTGCTGCTCGTCTTTTCCCAGCGCGCGTTAATTATTTACTAATTGTTGTTGCATTATGAAGAACTGTGTCATTTAATTACCCAACAATTACAAATTTGTTAGCTCTTCCCCCTTCCCCCGTCTTTGATTTTTGGGCAAAGTTTTACGTAGTCAATAAACACAATAAAGAAAAGTTACGTAGTTAGTCGGGCTGCCTGTCTACACCTCTCCCTCTTGTGCTCTCTCTCTTTTTCTCTCTCTCTCCCTCTCAGCAGCGCACTCTCACAACGTAGCTCCGCCCCGCAAGACGAACACTGGCTGTGTGTGTGTGTGTATGTGTGTGTGTGTGTGAGAGAGAGCAAAACAACCACCAAGGCTCGCTCACTCGGGCACACAACATGGCGTGGTTCCATTCCCATTTCGTTCCACTCGTTGGAAATTGAGTGAAAATGCAAAGCGAATGAAACTATAAAAGAAATGCATATTAATAATTTGCCTTCTGTTGTTGTTTGGTTTTATTTCTTAGTTAACACAGGATAGGAAGGGGAAGGGGAATGTTAACTGAGCGCGCTGCTTAAACGCACTTAAGATGGCCAACTGCTGATAAGGCAGTTCTCTTCACTTGCACTCCATCCCCTGCCCCCTGCTCCCCTCTCTCTGTCTGGTTAATGCGGCGCAAATTGCTCGTGTTCTCCGACAAAGACAACTTACACCTCGGCTCGGAGACAAGCTCGAACAAGCGTACAAACCAGACACGGCCATTAAATCAACATAAATGAAGCGTTCTTCTCATTCTTCTTCTTCTCCTGGCTTGGCTGACGGCCGCAGGGCGCCAAGATTGGCCAGCTGCAGCACGGCCTGCCCCCTGCACCCCTCCTTTCTTCTTCCACTCTATGTGTCTCTCTGTGTATATTTCGAGACATTTAAACGCTGCCATTGTCTGTAATTGCCACTGTGCAAATAGAAGACGCTTCTAATCGACAATATTTACCTTCTGTTCTGGGGGTAGATTGTGGCCTGAAGGTGGGTGGGGGGTCAGGAACTTCTGCACATTTATGTGGCTTGCAATTAGGGCAGGGAGAGTGAGAAAGCTTTTGTTATGTGAGCACAAACAATTAAAATTAAATTAGTAATAGTCTTGGGAAATCGAAACAGAATTGCAATTTTCGAAATTTCGATATATTTTATAGATGGAAAGGATATTGGGATACTTAAAAGATATATACATAGATATAGATCAGAAAATGTATTTGTTTATTTATGAAAATATTAAATTCAATAATTATATTTTTAATAATTATAAAAACTACAATTGTAAAGTGAACAAACTTTTTTTCTGCGTTTATAGCTAGAAGTTTAATTGATATAAGTTAAAACCAGATGAATTGAACCCATGTCATGATAGCTTCCTTAGAACTATTTATATTATTATCGTAACCAAGTTATCTTTATCTATCCATATTCTATGTTTAGAATGTACTCTTAAAACTTCATCAAAATCGTACAACAAAAACATGTATTTTGCCATATAACTATCGGCATATTTTTCTTATTTGACAAGAGATTGTGCTGAGCCTCAACTCATCTTGGCTTAATTCTGTTTTGAGTAAAATATCAAAATCTTAACTACTTAGGATGACAATAACATGCAGTTAGTGCATTAACGAGGCTAAATTAAGTCTCTGTATGACAAAACTGTAATATTTTTAAAGATACAGTTGTAAAGAGCAACTAACTTGAGTTGGACTGTGTTCCATATATGCAGCTTTAACTTCAACAAAGTAGGAACACTTAATACAATAGATTTATTTATAAAATCAGTTAAAAGTATAAATGTTTACATAAAATTCTAAGTTCATATTAATATATCTTCTACAAAGTTGCATAAATATCAAATCCGGTGGTATAAGACCTGCGTAATACCAAACATATCCATTCTTTCTTTTATTCCTTCTATACCAAAGAATTTCGAATGCACTTTCAAGTCTCCAACCCCAAAGAAGCAATGCACGAAATGTGCTTAATCAATTACAATATATTGATCTATTGTATAACTGACTAACATCGGCATCAGGGCACTTTATGTCTTTCTCTTTACGAGCTCCCTTTCCCAACTACACGAAGGAGGCGCAATTAATATTTCATTTTAATTCACATAATTTGTTTACTATTATTTCGGGAACTCGGGTAGAAAATCGCGTGATAAGCTCAGTTTGCAGGGGGAGGGAAGAGGGAAAGGACGCTTAATGGCCTTATTGATCTACGTTGACAATTTTACTTAATTTCATTTGGTTGAAATGGAATTCTTTTGGTCGCTCGGCGATTATCTTGATGGATCCATTTCTTGGGCACCCTTGCCACTTGCCACATGCAAATGAGTTCGGGACACTGAGGTCGGTTTCCCAGCTAATTTTTACGCTTCTGCTTGCTCTTCTCCCTCTCTGCTCCTCTCCTTCTCTCTTTCTCTTTGTTTGCCTCTCCCGCTTTTCTTTACTTTTTGCACTTTTTGTGGCGCGCAAAGCGTTAAAAACGCATTTAGCATAATTTCATTTTGCGCAAACATGAATTTTGCATTTGCATTTGTAATGAGTGCACTCACTCACACACACTCACACTCATACACACACACACTCACGCACCGCTTGATCGTTGTCCCCTCTCGCAGCTCAACACAATTAAAAACTCATAAGAAATATGCATACAAAAAAGTTGCTTATGAAAAAATGGGAAAAACGAGCAAAAAGCGATCGCAAAAATAAAGAAAGAAAGAGAGAAACGCGCACTTGCAGACCCACCTGAGCGGCGCGACACGGCGCACCTTCTTGCGGACAATCCCCCTCTTCCCCTGCTCTCTCTCTCTCAGTCTATTGGTATCTGAGAGAGATACATAAATAATCAAATAAATTGTGTATAAAAATGCGCACCAAGGAGGCGCATAAAATAAAGTCATAATTTCAAAATGATTTATGAAATGCACTCGGATACTCAGCTCAAGCTCAAGCACTGTCTCTCCTCTCCCTTCTCACTCTTTCCCTCTCATTCTCTGGCGTTCGTATTCAATACTCTAACAGAAAGTTAGATTAGTTCTTCAAGCAATTACGTGTCAAAGAATATATTTGAAAATACATTATAAACAGTTTTTGACTGAAAGAATAATCTAACAATTAATAATAAAATAACCTATGGAGAATAAAAAACTTTTATAAAACATACTTGTAGAATATGTTAAAAATATATAAGTATTAATAATGTACAGAAATTTCAATAAATTTTAATATAAGAAAGGAAAATCTTTGAAAAAACCTTTTTGTAGAATATCTTAACAAAATTGTGTATAAATAATTATAACTATTTATGACATTTTTTGAAATTTTAAGAGAATTGTAAAAGAATTAGACATCTTCAAAATTTGTGTATGTAAAATGGGGCAATTCCCAAAGAATTTATCAATGTCCCTTATTTAAATTAAATTTAATTAACTTGGTAAATTTTCTATAAATTATTGAAAATAAATAAAGTAATAATATGTATAGGCTGAATTAAGTAATTCTTTGAATTTTTCGGCATTATAATAACTATTAAAATTTATTTTCTATTATATACTTATAAGAATTCGTAATATGATTAAAATAATATTTTTATTTATTTATTTTTAATTCGTATTATTAATGGTATTTTAAGTTGATGATTAACTAATTTCATTGTAAGTTTTACAATTACAATTACAATTGTATTAACAATGTAAGATATATGATAAAAGTAGTTACGATATTTAACTTGCAATGACTTTTCTTTAGCTTGTTTCCAGCTAGATTTCCAATTTGATTATATGTTCAATTTCAAACATTTGTCTGCCTGCAGAGTATCTGCTTATTCTACACGTCTCTTTGTCAGTTATGCATAAGTATATATTCATATATATAACATATATATTTCTGGCTTGTTATATTGCAGCACATTTTAGATTATTTTCTTTAATTTCTCGTCTTAATGCAGCAGCGCCTTTCTGAAATTAATTTCGTGTGCTGCATTCGAGTTTCCAGATGCTTTTCATTCGCAAGACCTCCGCATTAGCATAACCCGGCACGCAGGGTACCTCAGTGCCAAAACGGGGAAAGAGAGTGGAGAGTGGAGAGGGGAGAGACCCAGGCCAGACTCAGGACTTGTTAAATTTGACATGGCCTCTTATGATTAGCTGAATTATGCTTTTCTTTCGCTTGCCATTTGCATTGCGATAAGATCGGCGTATGGCTGTGGCTATTGCTATAACTTTATCTATATAAGGTACCATATATATATGTACTTAAGTGTATATATATTGCTTGGCTTAGCCATACGGTAAGTGAAAAGGAAGTTGGCGCGAGATAATCATGCCATTAAATCGCCTCATTTCTGCTCGCTGAATGCAAAAACAACAAAACAAAGAAAACAAAAAGGAAAAAAAAACGATTTTCTTCGCTTTTCTTGACTGTCTGACCAGTGGCTTTCCCGGTCCCTTCCCCCTCTTCCCCCCCACTGCCAACATACATTGTATAGGCGGCAATTAAGCGAAAAAAGTAACATTTTTCTTTAGCTTTCAACAGTGCGGCATGCAGCAAGTAGGTGGGGGAAGATAAGGGGAGGGGCAGCAACGTTTGAATTTGCATTTTAAATTGTATGTTTTAATACACACACACACACACACACATCTACATACACTCACACATGGAGATTTATATGTATTTCGCTTTATTATTTATTGCTGAAAGTGCAACAAGGCGTATGCTTAACTTTGTTGATAATTGGAGTGAGAATAAGCATTCATAATTTGCCTCTTCTGCTTCTGCTTCGCTTCATTCTGCTACGGCAAAACATGGCAGCTAATTAATGTGATTTGTGGGCAATGGCAAGACTAGAAATACTTGCCAAGAAAGGGGCTACTCGAGGCTGTAAAGGTTAGAGAAGAGTGTCACTGTATTGAGAATTATCAAGAAAAGGGACGGCTAATATATATTGAGTCAAAAGGAGTCGTTAAGGTCAAGTTGGCCTGTTTGTATGTCTGTGTGAACGCATTAAACTCTGGTGATATAAGTGCTAGGCACATGGAAATTGGCATGAAGATTCTTTTACAGCAAAGGTAGCTACAATTTATTTTAAATATAATCTATCATGCTTAGCGCCTCTGAAACTCAATAAATAGATTTATCTATTTAATTATTTAGCGCTACATTAAATATACAACTTTCAACTTGGGTATATAACTAGCTGTATGTAATGAACATAATGAACTTTTCTACTAAATTTCACACCAATCGCATTAAAAACACAAAAGTTGTTCATATAAGTAAGCAGCGACTCTTGTTTAGTTTCATTTTAACTGTGGATTTGTTTCCCTCTTTTAATATGATATCCTTCTTCTTTTCCTTGAGTGTTTTAGTGGCGCCAGAGGGACACGAACCCTAACCCTTCTGCGGGTTGCACAGCTGCGCCACCTGTCGTTGAGTTGTGGCTTGAACACGAGTTTACTTTTAAGTGCTCTGACAAATTTTGCATTTCACTGTGTTGAGGGGAAAGACTCAGTGCCGAAGAGGTGCAGGAGTGCAGGGAAAGTAGAAAGACAGAGAGAAAAGAGCTGCAGGGGTGCAGGAGTGTAGGGGAATTTGTTGCCACAACGTGTGTGGGCGTCATATCGGTTACGAAACCATGCAGCGGCATATTCCAATGCGGTCGCACTGCGGCAAACCGCAGCGCGAGAGTCAAATTCAACTTGGGGCAACGAGGAGCTGCCACCCACGGAGGGGCGGCCCTGCCCTGCCTGCCAATTGACAAGTTGCTAATCGGTTAAATTAGCCGTGAAAGAATGCACAAGTCATCGGGTTACAACGTGCAACGTGCTACGCCCTCGCAACGTGAGAACTGCGTGGTCGATCGACGAACTGATTTATGATAGACGTGTGCCACACTCACCCCTCTCCCTCTTCCCCTCTCTCCCCCTCTTTCTCTCTACTCTTTACTCAGCCTTGTGCTTCGCATCGATATCAATGTCAACAGGTTTCTTTCGCTGCCTCGCATCGCATCTTCTTCAGCTTCTGCGCATCTTGATCTCGAGTTTCTGTGTGCACCCTTTTCGTGGGGCATGCAGCGTGCGCTTGGGGCAGCGTTAATCATTGTTATTTGGATCCATTAGTCGCGCTGCCGCTGCTGCTGCTGGTGTTTCGCATTGCAATTATGTTGACAATTCGGCAGATTACAGCGCTGCCTCCGCTTTGGGGGCTAATCATTAGGCGCAGTTTATTGAAAAACTTTTCGGCTGATTAATGGGCCCAGTGCGGCCGACAGGTGCGCCAGGTGCGCCTCCATTCTCGCGTCTACCGATTCTGTTGTCTCTTTCTTTATTGGCATCTTAAATATCTTAAAGACTGTCATTTGCCAGCAACAACAATCCAACAATTAAGCTAATGCCAAGACTTTAATATCCCATGCAGATAGTGCTATGCAGTCTCCCTCTCTATTTCTCTCTCTCTCTCTCTTCCTCTCTCCCTGTCTTTCTTTGTCTGTTTGCAAACAGGAAGCAAACCGTTTGTCCAATAAACGTCGCCCCAAAACGTTGCATATAAATTCTCAATTATCGCCCACGCCCCAAAGAGCCTCAGGAGTCTGCAATTTGCCACAGTTTAGAGGCGCATAAATAAACTGTATTTGCAACTTTGCAACGTGTTGCACTGCTTCCTATTTAGACATCACTAGAACAAGACACAACAACATGGATACACAGCCAGCTAAGATACCCTGTAAAGGATCAACAAAGTGGAAAACAAATCGAATTTCTTTGAACCAAAAATTATAATATTCAAGAATGTATAGAGATAAAACTTAATATACCTGTAAATGTTCAAGAATATATTGATAAAATACAGAATATATTGTACATCTTTATGTAATACAGTAGTAGTGTAATAATGTGTATAAATATAAGAAAGAATGGTTATCAAAGGCATTATATCTTTACAGTTTATCAGCAGAAACCTTCACATTATAATATTCTAATTAAGATAGAGCATTTCATGTTTTGTGAATGGTTTAAATAATTCTATTTGTTGGAGATAGCGAATTTTAGTAAGTAAATGCAAACAGGATTTATTTATTTTTATTTATTATTAGATTCTGATAAACTTAAAACACTATAAAGTTTACACACATTTAAGGACCTCAGCAAAATTGTTGAAAATTATTTGCAGTACCCTAAAAATTCTGCGAGGTCTTCCTGCAGAATCCTTCATTACTGTTCCCTAATCAACTATATTTAACAAAGATCAAATTCCGATTACATTTTAATATGTAAATTAAATAGTCAATATAAGATATGGTAAAATGGCTTTGTATATCTTTAAACATGTTAAAATCTGTTGATAGCTCCTATAACTGATCAGGCTCTTCTGATCAAGAATATTTATTTCTTATGCGTCTCATTCTGCACACAATGAATATACCCTCTGTAGGGTATAGCTAAACCACCCCAACATGTCTACCCTCCATATGAAATATGTATAGCAACACAAAGTCCCAACATTGCTCAGTTAGTCGCATTAATTTGAACAGTTCCATCAAGTCAAGTCCCCCCCTTTAGTGTGCTACATAAAACAGGGTATTCCTGGACCTGGACCAGAGCCAAGGCTAAACGCCTAGTGCAGATTGAATCGTTTAGAGCGTCGAGAAACCTTCTTCTGCCTGCCTCCGCCTGCGCCTTCACCTTTTTCTGCCCAATGTGGAGCGCAATTTGATTACTATTTGCTTTTTTTAAGCCCGCGGTGTTGCAATTGATCGGGAGGAGGAGAAAGACTTGGGGAAGCTGCTGCCGAGGAAATGCGGAAACGTGCCGCGAAGTCTGAGCGAATGGGGTGTCTGAAATTGAAAAGGCTGTGCAACAAATCCATCAGGAGTTGGCGCTCTTGAGAATGCTCTGCCCTGGCATTAGAATGGATACACCTCTTGTTGTTGTTGCTGTTGTTGCTGCAGTTGTTGTTGTGTAAACACCCACCAAAAGCTGGGCAAAAGGCACTTGGTTCATAAATCATCGCGATAACAGATTGCCGCTGCCGTCTCCAACTCCGACGCCGACTTCGACTCCGACTCCGAGTTGGAGTGCGAGTCCAAGTTGAACTGCAGCTTCGTCTGCGGGCCAAACAAAAGAGTTGGAAGTTACAAAAGATCAATCTTATTTGCGCCCCGAAAAATGCATTTGTTGTTGCCAAAATAGCCAAAGAGGCGCTTGGCCATTGGCAATCATGAGGCAGCAGATGAAGAAGAGAGAGGGAAGAGAGTATGAGAGGGAGAAGGAGTCGATTAATTTGCCCGATTTGTGCGCCCATCGCAATGCCAGACTCGACTTCGACTTCGACTTTGAGTTTGAGTTTAGTTTGCGCATTATTATTATTATTATTATTTTAGTAGTTGTTGTTATTGTTGCTATTGTTGTTGCTGTCTCTCTCTCGTGTAGGCTAAACAAACTTACAATTTAGATTGAATTTATTTGTGCGCCGCCAGCCGCCTGCCTAGACGAGGAGCAACCCATTGAGATCTTCATTTGCTGATCTTTCTGGGAACATCTTTGCGGCGTTGACCCCAAGGCAGACAGCACAGTCTACGACGTGCACTGAACGAAAAATTAGCTAAGTTTCTTGAATTATTCTAGTTTGTATGGGAATTTTATATATTTCTAAGTTCACATGCACAGTAAACATATTGTATTGATATTTTAAAAATATATTTTAGTACTGTGCACATGATGTATAATTACATTTTTAAATAAATATTTTAAATAAAATTGCTTTATATTCATAAATCGAGAACAAGATTAAGTATAAACCTATTATTCTGAACATATTTGTACTGTCCTAATAACATTATTCTTAGTTCATATAGAGGCTACTTACTTCTTGGATACTTATGTTTATTTTTATTCAATTTCAAAGTAATATTCTGCTATGTCTATAATTTATAACATCTTCAAATCCTTCTTAAAACGTTTACGTCGCTAACATTGCATTAAAAAGCATATTTAACAGTTAGCTGTTAATTAACACAGTTCTAAAAACTGCTGCCAAATTGCCATAACTTTAATAATAAATATTAGTTTATATAAATTTAATAACTATATGAAGTAAATAAATAATATATTCAAAATAATATTTAATAAATTATTATTTAATCAAATTAATTTAATTCATCATATTTTTAACTTAAATTGCATATAACTAACAGATTCCATGTGCAGTTCACTGTAAGTTAACATGAGGACTAACAGTGTTGCCACCTCGTACGCTGACAATATTCATTGCAAGAACATTTGCTTAACTTTGATTCAAAATGTAAAAAGGTAACTTGATTATTTCTCTGAGTGCATGCGATTCCGATTCCGACTTGGACTGCGTATTGTCTGCCTCACTGACCAGTTTCCAGTTTGCTTTCGGCTTTCGCCTTGCGTTGCTGTTGTTGTTGTTGTTGCTGTTGTTGTTGCCCGCTGTTCCTTTTGAACTCTATTAAACTCAGCGAATTTATTAATTTCGCTGCTGATTAACTGTTTCAGATAGCGCGCTGACCATTGGCTGCATTCTGCTGCTCGCTTGTGTATCCGTTAGTCGCATCGTCCAATAAATCATTTTGGCCGTTTTCCTTTTGCCCAGAAATCTCGGCTTCCCCTTCCCCTTTCCCTTCCACTTCTTGCTGGCGCATGGGCCACGCTGCCTGACAGACAGATTGACACATTTGCCTTTTCTGACACACACACAGCAGGCTAGGCGGAGCAGGGTAAGGGAAGGTACTGCATGGGGGAGCGTATTAACTCTAATGACAGTGTCAAACAGCGTCAACACACGACAATGATTGTCATATATCCATAGCTATAATGCAGCTTAACTACAACTAGAGATGGAGCGATACAGACTTGCAGATACATATGGATACATGGGTAGGGTAGCTTGTGTATCTGTCAGATACGCGACAAAACAAACAGACAAAATGCGAGTGCAACCAGCGACACAAGGTCGAAGTTGCCAATGCTCTAGTGTTGGTTTCCAAACTCTTTAAATTATAGATAATAAATAATAAATAGTACATAAATAAAGATTATAAATATAGAATTTAAATAAAAATAAATATAAGTAAATTTATTAATAACATATGTACATATTATATTGTATCAACTGAAATTTACTGTTTTACTAAGAATCTCTATAAACAATAATACCTTTCCTTGGGTTTTGGGGAAAAAGAATCTAACTTAAACTAGTTGTATATTGAGAGTTTCTTATAATAACATTTATCTACTTTACTATTTATGATTGTATACAGATAACTTTGTGTACAGACTCAGGGAAAAATGACAAAAGAAATTAAAATGATGTACAATTTAATATT
This sequence comes from Zaprionus nigranus, assembly GCA_018903425.1. Lineage (NCBI taxonomy): Eukaryota > Metazoa > Arthropoda > Insecta > Diptera > Drosophilidae > Zaprionus > Zaprionus nigranus. The sequence continues at coordinate 7,692,736 of JAEIGD010000001.1, read as the reverse complement.
AGTTTCTGTTATGCTTAACTTTAATACTGCACAGATGTTTTCATAAGTGCCTTTAAATTATTTTGTAATAATTTTTTGGCGCTATATCGGGCACATGATAATCTACCATAAACATATTTTAAATATAATGAACTAAGATAGTTTAATAGTAAGCAGTTTAAGTATTATATTACTTAATAAATTAATAGTATTAGGGAAGCTATAATAATATATTTAATAATATGAGACTACCAACTTATTTTTATGTAATTTATAAAGGGGAAAATTTCGAAACTTAGCCCTTACTACTTTTAAATAACTACTTTTGAATAACAGTTAATTTAAATTAATGGTACAGTTATTAATTATAAATAATAGATTTATAATTAATAATAGATTGTTATCTGAAATCAATTTAATATCATATTGTTTCAAGTACTCAAGTTATAATAGATACAGATGTATGTCATGGCCAAATGTTGCCCCAATTTATTTGTACTTGATTTCCCATTATTCTGTTAATCTTTAAACATTTCTCTTAAACTATGTAGTATATTGGATATATATTGGATATGTGTAGTGATAGTATAGTATGCTATATAGTATAGTAAATTGTATATAATAGGTAGAGTGTATTGCAGTATACACGTTATATAGCACAGTATAGTAAAGTATAATATATACTCGTATAGTTGATATGTTGGGGGACAAACCTTGGCACAATTTCTCAGTACTCTGCTCTTTCGCCCATTGCACTAGCCAACCCTTCTCTCTCTCTCTCTCTCTCTCTTTCTCTTTTGAAACTCTCTTCTCTCCCTCGCTCAGGGAAATGTTACAATCTGTGAAATGTCAGCAATGTAAAGGGCGTTTGCAGTCGCTGTCGCTGTGGCTGTCGTTGCCGCTGTTCGGCTTGGTTGGCTGTGCTGGTCACCTGTGCTGAGGTTTTGTTGTTGTTGCTACTGTTGTTGTTGTTGTTACTGTTGTTGTTGTTGGTTTCGGTGGTGTCCACGTTGACGTTCACGTTGACTTATCTCGCGCAATTGATCGCTTTGCCTTGTCGTTGCCGTATTGTTGTTGTTGATTTTCTGTCGGCCATTGTTTGCATTCCAAGTGTGTGTGTGTGTGTGTGTTGTTGTTGTGTCTGAAATGACATTTGCTGCTGCTACTGCTGCTGTTGTTGTTTGCCTTGTGCATTGTTTTTTTTATTCCGCCACAAAGGCGGCCATTTTGCAGCCACTCAAACCGCCGGACTTGTCACAAATGGCAATTAATAATTGCGGCTACTTAGCGCAACGCCACAAGGGGCAGGGGAAGTGGGGCAGAGGGAGTTGGGGAAGGGGGGAATGGAGCTAACATTGTGCATTTGTGAAATGGTAAATATTGGTTTATTGTCGCCGCCAGAGGCCATTAAAAGTGCACTTTGTGTATCCTTTATGGCTTTGCCTTGTTTTAGTTGCTCTCCCTTACCTTCCCCCTCTCTCTGTTGGTTTAGTAATTATGGCTAATTGATGTGTATGTGTGTGTGTCTCTGTGTGTGTGAGTTGATGTATTCTGAGTTTTTTCCTAGGAGCCTCTTTATGGTTTTTTCGGGCTTTTCGCTAATGTTGTCAGTCTTTGACAGATGCCGATAGGGATCTGCAAGGAGAGGGTTGTGTGGAGGGGGGGGGAACTGTGGCACTTAATTGGCAAATTACACCGCTTGTCTAGATCCCCATGGACGACCATCAACTTTGACATTGATGCCTCTGCAGCAGGAGGCAGCTGCCACAGCGCGAAATGGACTTGCAACGCGCGCGCACCGTAATGAGAAACTTGTTATATGAAATTAGGCAGGGAGCAGCAGTGGCAACAGAAGGAGGGGAGCAAAGGGAACTGTTGCTGTCGCGGGGGGCATATTAAGCGGCTCGCGGCAAAAACGTTGAACAAACACATAATTCCTCATACAACTTGGGGGTAGAGGTGCGCGAGGGGCAACGTGAAATTGATATGCGAAGACAGCGCAAGGAATACTTGGCCTGGTAATTCCAAAAGGCACCTGCAACTTCTGTCCAGACTGAAGCGTAAATTGATAAGCTGCAAGTGCCAGTGCGAGAAACGGAGCAAGGAAAGGGCAGCAAGGAAGGGTAGGCAGGCAGGGGAGGCAGGGAGAGGAAGCAGGCAGAGATGCAGGGAAAGGTGCAGGCAGGGGTAACAGGCAGGGGTACCAAGCAGAGATGACCGGTTAGCTTATTAGTGACTGCGATTGACATTGCCTTCTGTTTTCGGTTTGCTGTTTCTGTTCCTCCTTATGCTCTACCTCCGTCTGCTGCTCCTGCTTCTCCTACTCCCTCTTTCTCCCATGCTCTCTCTCTGCCTCTCTTTGTGCCTGCTCAGCGGGAATTTGCGCATGTGCAGCCAGCTCAGCCCTCAGCCAATCCTCAATCCCATTGCCAGCCCAGTTTGCTGCAGACACTCCCTCCTCTTCTCTCTCTCTCTTCATCCTCTTGTTCCTCTTCGCTCTCTTCCTTCTCTTCTTTCTCTCGTTCTTTTGGGCTTCCAACTAGACCAGACGAGATAAACATTCGGCTGCTGCTGCTGTGGAATAGCTGCACGCAATGTAATTGCGCTGCCTTTGCTTCTCTTCTGCTCCAGACACCTTTTGTCTGCTGACGTCACAAGGCCTACACTGCGCAATAAGCCATAGCTTATTTCAGATTCAGTTTAATATACATAGATACAATACATATTCTTAATCTGAATCAATGGAAAAGTAGAAAAGAGAAGAGAAAATTGCTGCGAGTTAAGGATATAATTATATTATTATTTTTGTATTATTATATTATATTATACTCTATTATTTGTATGTATATGTACATATGTACTTGTATATATGTATAATCACAGTTAAAAGGACAACAACTTTCTTTGTTTTACACGCTTTTTTTTATTGCTACACACGATTAATAAATCAGATAAATAGATAACATCAAAAACATACACGCGATTTTTGTCATTTTCAAGATATCCAAATTAAACTCACCACCTACAACATTAATAATGTTTTTAATATACATTGAAATCGATGCTCACTATAATATAAAATGAGTGTTTTCCTATTATACGATACAAACTATGTGTATTTCCTTGTAATTGTCAGGGGAATTGAACTAGCGATGTCTGTCCGTCCGTTCATCTATCTGTTCCAACTAGTCCCTTCATATTAAGCTACGCTGATGAAATTTGCCATACATTCTTTATATTTCAGGCTTCCACCGGCTTTTTCTTTTATTAATAATATACCAATAGCATTTCATCAAAATCTGATCACTATAACATACAGCTGCCATAGAAACAATCTGAACAAAATGGGGGTTTTTTTATGAAGAAAAGTATTAAGTTTCGAAATAACTTAACTTATTATTGACAATCAAAATTAGAGCTTTAAACTTTTTCCATTTCATTAAAATCAGACAACTATATAGTAATCCTTTCATGGGAACAATCTACAAGCAATAAAAAGTTTTGATAGTTACAAATAAATAAAATAAGTAAATAAGTGAATGCATGCAATATTATTTGATTTTTGACCATTATACATAAAATACATACATACATATGTATGTATGTATATGGTATAACTAGTATGGGAACGTTCGCAGGAGATATGTAAGTGCCGGCAAGTGTATAAAATCTTTGGCACATTAATATCTTTATAAATTATTATTTATATATATTTATTATTATACATAGCATAAATAGAAGCAATTACTCGTATATTATAATAAAATCGACTTCTTTCTTTTTTTTCTTTTAACTTCAATTCTTAGGTTTTTCCAGTGTTGCCACCGTCTTGTACATTTGTTACATCTCTTGCTCTCTGTGTATAGTTTTGCAGACTTTTCTCTCCTTCTTCCCCTTCCTCCATCACCCTCTTCTTCTCTCTTTCCCTCTCGCTCTCTTTTGTTGTGTTGGAACTTTTGTGCCTCTTGCTGTGCCATCTGTGGCCACTGCCTGCGGTTATGGATCGGCATATGGCGGCCTTTTGTCAGTTATGGACCTGGCTACTATTTCCCTTCCTACTTCACCTTCCTCCTTTCTTCCGCTGCTCCCTTCTCCTGCCACTTTCCACTTGCCAGGCTTATTCCTTTGCCCTGAGTGCAGACATTTTGTTTCCTAGGAATTCTGTGTCGCATATTGTGGCACAAATAAATCATTGAGATAAGTGGCAACTCTGAGTGTTGCAGCCATTACAGTTGTTGTTGTTATTGTTGTTGCTGTTGTTGTTGTGCATTTATGGCAGCACCTTAATGGCCTTTTGGCAGTTACAAATGCAAATCAAGCATGGCCAAATGGTTTTGTCTAATCGCCTTTGAATGCATTTCCAATTGCGACTTCCGACTGCAGTTGATGCCAAGTAGATGCCAACAACAACAACAACAACAACAACAACAATGCTCCAGCTTGGCGATTGGCCGACAGAGATATGAAACAACAACAACATTAACAATAGCTCAGCTTCGCAGAGAACAAAGACTGCGCTTAATTACAGCATAATGAATTAGTAAGCTCACACACACACACACACACAGAGCCATACTCTCGCTTATACTCCCTGCCTACCTAAGCCCTGCAGCAGACAGAGACAGCAATACATCGCCTCTGTGCAGTGTGCACTTGTATTGGTGAGAACACGCCCCGTTTTGTTTTGAGTCAAGTCAAGTGCGAGAGCGAGACAGCACATGCGCTTCCATAATTGGCAGCTCGCAATACGACTTTCCAATGCCAACGAAACGAATGAAAATGAAACAACACAATACATCTCTCTCTCACTCTGTCGCTCTCACTCTCTCAGTTGCTCGCTTGCTGCGACAGAGCGACGATCGCGTTGCCAGGACGACTGGAAAGCGCACACAGCAGCGCGTGTTTCACATTCCACAACATTCCAAGCAGGACTGGTTTCAGTTCCAGTTTCGTTTCGTTCAGTTCTTGTTCGATTCTCGAAGCGTCGACGTGGCCCCGCAGTCCGCAGAGAGTCAAACAAATTTTGGGTAACGCCGTCGGCGCTACTCAGTTGCCATTTGCTGTCGCCGTTTGAGAGTGAGACAGAGACAGACAAAGAGCGAGAGGGACACAAAGAGAGAGAGAGAGAGCGCGTTTCATTTCAATTGTCGCGCTTTTAGCTTTGACTTTGGTCGCGCATTCACATAGTTTCATTCGTCTCTGCCGCTCGCGTGCAGTCGCTGCTCCCTAACGGTGCTTTGCCGTCGTCAACGTTAACGTCAGCGCCTGGCGCCACTCGCCCTTCGCCCTCCGCCCGCGGTTCGCCGCCGATTACACTCGTCGTGACACATACACACAGTGCTTCAAAAAGGTGCGTGCCCAGCGCAAGTGAAAAGTGTGCAAAAAAAAAGGCAACAACAAATAAATAAATCAAATACAAAATAAAAACGCAAAACCAGAAAAATCGACAAGAAATTGAATTTGCAATGTCACGCGAAACCCTGTAATCCAGCATAGTTCTTGGTACACGCCACACGCAACAGTCGCAACGGTAACTTGAAGAGACAAGTGCAAGTGCAAGCGCAGCCTGAAGCTTCCTTCCAGTTGCCGCCGGCAGAGGCAGCCACAGTCGCTGCCACAACAAATGTGTCACTTTGACAGCTGCTCGCGTCGCTGCTGACGCCTCTGCCGGCTGCTGCTGCTGCGGCGCCTTCGCTTAAATGATTTGCGTGCCGTTCTTGCGTTTCTCCTACTGATTTGTTGCATGCGTTGTTGGCCACAACAACAACAACAACAATAGCGAAAGGCAATGCGTGCAGTGAGAGAAAACAAAAGTGTTACAAATAACAACAAATGCAACAACAACAATTAGCTACAACAATAACAACAACAACAACTAAGCTAACTCAATCGAACTGCAAATATTGTTGATTTGATTCATTTCATTTGATTTCCCCTCGATGATAACAAAACAGAAGATGGCAACAATGGTTTATGCGCCATTGCATATCGTGATAATTAGCATATCGTGATTGCCTTCACTCGATGTAATTCGATGTTAATGTGACAATATTTGCCATCAATTCGCCTTCTTTCCCTACTTCTTCCCCCCTCTTCGTGTTGCAGAAGCTTATCAATAGATATTTGTTTAATATTGATAATAATGATGAATCATAATTTTAATAACAATTTCTATTGAAAACCAATATGAATTGGTTCATATTTTCATGGAACTCAATTTGCAATTTAATTTTGGAAACTCTTTCTCCAATTATAATGCTGTCAATTGGTAAAAGGTTTACATAATTATACTTTTTTAAATCAAAAATATATCCTTCAATTTAAAGTTGATTTATAATACTCCGATCATTTTTTGACCAATAATCATACAACTCTATTTAAATCATAGTGAAAAGTAGAAAAGTTCTTATCTTCAGATTTATATCTACATTATACATATATATAGAACACACTTTAGATTTTGTTAATCAAAATCGAAATAATCTGGGGGAGCATCTAAAGAATGTACTTAGGACAATTAAATCATCACGACAATTAAATATTCTGGCCTCCATTAATCTCATAAATATAATCTAATAATATTCTATTATAAGGAAACAAGAACTTACAGTTGCATTTAATTATTTTCAAAATTCCATAACATATTTTAAATCATTTTGATAGACTTTTCTCAAAACTTAAACCTTCTTAACAAAACTTAAATGAACAAAATCAGTTTTTTTGTTTAATAGCGAAACAAATATGCAAACCAAACCAATAGTTGTCTAAATAAATGTTCTCCAATTTCACAATTTCATATTGTAAATAAAAGGCTTTCTTAAAGAAATCTTTTAACGATAATATAACATTTTATCACATTTTAATTTGACTTGCTTAGAATTTCAAAACAAATAATTAATCGCTTAGAAAATAATCGAAATACAGTCTGTTTTAAGTAAAACAATGCACATGTGATATAATTTGAATACATTGCTGCGATAAGGAAAGTATCCTCAGAAAGGGAATCAAAATGAAATGAATGAATAAAAGTAGGACACGATAAAAAGAAAACTTGAATATATCGGAGACAACTTGAATATAAAACCAAACTATATACAAAGTTCGATCCTGATATGATTATAAATCATTTGTGAAAAAATTTAACAAATAAATTTCAATCTGCAATTTTTCAATTAGCTTTGAGATCCGCGAGAATAAAGTGCAATAAACAAGCCGAAAACAGTTGGGAAAAGCAAACAAAGCAAAAATGAAGAAAGCGTGAAGGCAAAGCAAAGACGCGAGAACGAAAACGTGAACGAGTGAGAGAAGAAGTGAGAGCGTGAAAGAGAGAGATCCTGCTGCAGCAGGACTCGCAATAAATCAAAAGCAATTACAAATCGAAGCAGAAACAAAGCAAGAAAAATCAACAGAAGACAAACAGAGAAAGAGAACGAGTGAGAGAAAGAGGAGTGGAGTGGAGTGAAGAGGACTGGAGAGGAAAGTAAAGTCGCCAGCTAGTTGCACATCCCATTCACCACGGCGACCATAACGAACTCCGCCCTCGCGATGAGCCAACTGGGCACCGTCTACGCGACCAAGCGCAGGCGACGCAACGGCAAAAGGTGAGTGAGCTACACGCCCCAGCTAAGAGTGTGTGTCTGTATGTGTGTGTGTGTTGTGTGGGTGAGTGTGTGCTATTAGTCGACTGATTACAATCGAAACCCAACCTGATTGCCTTGTCCCTTGTCTGCCCCATGCGGCGGCATCAATCTGCGGCTTGTTGGCCGCATCAATCGGCGTAATCCAGTTGACGTTTACCTGTAGCTGATAAATGATGCCCCAAACGGGGCACTGCCACTGGTCTTACTTTACTACGCTTCTTCGATTATTAATGAATTGCGAACGGCGCACGCTGCGTATACGCAATGAAGCCAAAGCTAAAGCTTGACGGTGGGAATTATGAGAATTTATTATGCATGTCCGCAGAGTTGCGTGAAATTACCTGGTAGTACCAGCTCACCCAAGGTGGCCCTTATTATTATACTGTATGCCCTTCTCTCTCTGTTTCTCTCGTTCTCACTGTCTTTCTCCCTCTTTCTGTCTTTTCTATCTGCCGCCTTATCGCAGTGCGAAGATCAAGAATCGCCGCGCTGTCTGCGGCTGCCCAAAAGTGCATATAATTTCTGATAATTTTGTGTACTTAACTTGTGCAAAATACTTGTAGAAGTGAAGACAGAGACAGACAGAGAAAGAGAAGGAGAGAGAGAAAGAGAGCGAGAGCCAGAGAGAGAGAGAATGAAGGAGAAAAGGAGACTGCAAACTACACGCGACGGCGTAAATATGCAAAGGCAAAAATGAAAATATTATGAAAAATATGTAATAAAAAATAATAAAAGGAGCTGAACAACAACAACGACAGTAACAACAACAACAACAGTAGCTGCTGCTGCTGCAACTGTGCCACGCCCACCAAACACTGAGCACTGTAATTGCGCCCCAACTGATCAGCGCGCTCCGAAGATAGCGACAAAGTTATTAAATTCTTGCGTGTTTTGTTTCCTTCGCCATACCCTGCGGAGCTTGGGGTGTATTAGTACATTGAAAAAAAAAAAACTGAAATAAAAGAACAAACAATTTTCAGATGTTTCATTAACCAATTTATCTGTTAACTTTGTCACGAGAAAGCGAGTGAGAGAAATAGAGATACAAAGAATGATAATGAGAGAATATTTAGCTTCAATATTGAAAATGGAAAGAATAAAAAGAATATGTTTATAGGCTGAATTTGGCTTGTTTTCAATAATAATATTGAAGAACAGAATATATATTCCTATATTATGTAAGGGATATGCATACAGTATGTTTATTCCATTTTATTTATGCCTCACATATACAATATACTCATATAATGAGTCTTGAATTGGCTATAGATAAGTAGATCTTCTTTTGGATGCATCATATACTATTTAGCAGATAATTTGATATACTTATATCAACTCCTGTTAAATCAGTATCAGTTAACAAAATAAATATGAAGTGTACATCTTTCATTATATCTTCTATTAGGTATACCTTCATTGTTTAAGCGAACGTTATATAGACATACAATATATATAAGTTTTAACTTCTGATAAATCTTCTTAATTTTATCACTGAGCCCAAAGTTCACAGATATATTAAATATACTTTTTATATTTTCCAAAGTTCACAGATATATTAAATATATATTTTATATTTTTCATTGAATATTTCTTGCATTGGGTACATCATCAACTATTAATCATCTCAACAAAACTCAATACATTTTATATATTGCTTTGGCTATAACCTTAACATATTAATTTAAATTATTAACCAGAGTATCTCAGCGTCGTTCCCACAGGTTCAACCTCGCTCGCCTCGCTTCGTTTTTTATCGTTTTATTTGTGCCGCGGTGCAAGCATCGACAGCGCAGGCAGCGCACATAATTTGCAGCGTTCGTGGCTTAAAAAACAATTACTTCTCGCCAAAATGCCTGCCCCTTAGCCTGCCTGCCTCCTTCTCCCTGCCTTGCTGCACCCCCCACCTGCTGCTGGTGCTGCTGCTGCTGCTCGCTCGACTGACGCAAAATTGTCACCTTGCCATGCACACCTGCAATTAGTACGACCCCTGCCCGGTTGCGACCCTGCTAGGGTACTTTGGCCGTGTACTTCGTAGAGTACCACGGCTACTTCTCTCTCTCTCTCTCTCTCTCTCTCTCTCTCTTTCTCTCCCTGTCTGTCTCTTTTAATGAACCGATCAAAATGTGTCTCTGACTATTTTAATTGCGCCCCTTGCTGTCGCAGCTGTTGACCCAGCCGAATATTACGCATACGCCGCGTGTCGGGAGTATAAACAGTGTTGGAAAGTGTGTGCGTGCTTGCGTGCAAATGCGCCTATTTTTATTGGGAACTTATAATTTCAATTAAAGCACATAATCTGCGACTATAAAGCAAGCAATAACAACAAAACCGATTGCCATCGCAATCCTGTTACAGCGGCCTTTCTGACAGTTGAATACCCTTCTGTAACAAGCATTATAATCGTTAGCTGATTTTATATATGCTGTAGATATCTGCTTAACTATATAAAGATTCTCTTTTATCTCTAAATTTATTTCTTAATGTATTTTTTAAGTACATTATAATTCAAAAATTAGTTGACACTAAAGACAGTTCAAGTTTGTTTTAGCAAGTGTTGCAAAGTGTTTTTTTTTGCCAACCGGGCATTCTTCATTTGCGTATTTCATAAATTCAAATTATAGAGCATTTTCGTTGCCAGTGTTGCGGAATGTTGTTTAGTTCTTATAGCTTAGGCCAGTAAATAAATAAACCTATATAATTCCTGTTTCTTTCTTTATTTTTCTTTACTTCCGGAAGTTTGGACTTTTATTTTTTATGACAGAACTAGAAACTTTATCGTTATTTAGTTAAGGTGGCTTCATAAAATGATATATGAATTCCTAATAATGGTATTCAATTTACGCAGAGTTTATTTACTATGTTATTTATGTTGTAGAAAAGAAAAGTGTATGTAAAACTTTGCCATCCTCAAAAGACTTTCAGAGTAAAAATCTTTGGCACAATTAATTTAGAATGTGCATTTATAAATGATGTTGTTCTATTATTTTAAGTACTTTGAATATCATATTGGATATTTTATTTCGATTTTCATTGATTTCTCTTTGATATTCATTAAATTTCTTATTTGAAATAAAAAAGGAATCAAAATTTTCGATGCATAAAAAGTTTATTATATCATATCAAATCATATATTTAATCATATCAAATCATATTATATCATATTAAATCATATATCAAACCATATCATATCATTAATAAAAACTTGAATAATTTAGTTAGATTTTCTCTCAAATCTCTTACAAATTGCACAGCTTCTGTTTTACTGCAATTTGCCACATGTGGCACGCGGTGCAAGTGTCGTATTTTCCAAAAGATTAGCCCCGAGAATTCATGTGCATAAGCCAAGCTGATTCGATGGTTTCAGACCCCGCCTGGGCAGCCTTAACCCACTCGAGCAATGTGCTGTAATTGTTGTTGCGTTGTTGTTGTTGTTGTTGTTGCGACATGCTTGGCTGAGCGAGGGCAGCTTTTTGCCAGCAATTACCACAAGTAGTTAAAGTTCGCTGATGCAGCCCCCGCCGCTCCCGCTCCTGCTCCGTGCAACAATGTTGCAAGTTGCAACTTGCAAGCCCAAAACGAAGTGCAGCTGCAGCTCCAGCTCCCTTGCTTCCTTTGCTCCCACTTGCTCCCTCTTCCACTTCTTCCCCCCCTGCTAGTTCCCCTTCCCCTTCCCTAAACCCTGCCCCCCCCTGTGGCATCGACTGTTGGTTCCACTTGTTGGTTGTTATGGATATTTGAGTCCTGCTTTTGCTTTATTGATTATCAGCATGTTGTTGTTTATGCCATGTTGCAATTGCTTTTGTTGTTGTTGTTGGTGTTGTTGTTGTTGCATATGCTAGTTATTGATTGCAGCAAGTGGTGCGCTGCCCCTCCCCCTCCCACTACCTCTTAATACAGCCCAGCTTTAGTCCTTGTTGCTATTAGAAATTGTAATTAGCCAAGTTGTTGTTGCTGCTGTTGTTGTTGCTGTTGTTCCGGTTGTAGTTGCTACTGTTATTACTATTGCTGTTGGTGCTGTTACTGTTCCTTTACTATTGTTGTTGTTGTTGTTGCTATTGTAGTTTGGCAGTCTTTAAAGTTGTAGCTCTAATATTTTATGCGACTCGATTGAGTTGCAAACAAATTGCGGGAGGAAAACTGCGTGAAACTTTGAAAGAACTTTGAACTAACTGCAACAAGAAACGGCAAAAGAACGTTTAACTCTCGACATAAGGAAGGTTTTAATATCCTTATAGCTTATCGAATAAGGTTTTTTGCAGCAACCCTATGCCAATTAGATAGACAGGGAGTATACAATTTTGAGAGAACTACTACGATCTTCAACTCAGATGAAAATCTTTTAATTCGATAGATTGTTTTCTACCAAATTCTACTCTATATATATATTAATAAATAAATAAATAATATATATATACTATAAAATACTATATATATATTTTATAGAATTAAAACACTCAATTGCAACTCAATCATTTTCACGGTGATAATTATTGTGCTTAGCAAACATGAACTTTCTAGCATTAAAATGAGGCTTGCAATTTGCTAGTTTAACTTTCTTGTTGCCGCTAATCAGTTAGGTATAAACTCCTATGGAGTTAGAGATGCCCCCTTACTGGTATACCCTTGGCAAGCGTATGAATATGATAAATGTTTCCTATCGGGAATCGGTTCCCACATGCCAAATACTTTTGCCCTTCTCCTGTGACATATGTTTTCTGCTCGCTGCTCGCTGGCAGGGTGAGCGGACTATCCAGCTGACCATATGCCAACGCGCAGTCCATAGAGCACACCATAATATCCACAAGGAACACCAAGCGACCAAAAGGACCAATAAAGAGGGCCGCCAGAAAACATACATAGACAACAGTTGGCACAGTGCTTGCCTTGCCTTGCCTCGGCTTGCCTTGCCTCTGCTTGGTGGTTGCTCTCAGTTCTCTATGAACTCACCCCCGACTCTCCCTACCCCCTTCCACTATACTCTTGCTGCTGCTGCCGCTGCCATTAGTTGCGCCTGCACCGCCGCTGCCGTTGCTGCTTTTCTTTGAAGAGTTCAGTTGGGGTTAAAAGTCCTTATATCGGACGAGTTATCGCCGGCCAGTCGGTTAATTACAGTTGTCCAGGGGCGTGTGTGTGTGTGTGTGTATATCGGTCATAGATAGCCTACAGCACATCTCTATAATGCACTTCATTAAGGTGTAAGTGAAGGGGGGAGGAGTAGCACGAGTAGGCATATGCCCTGCACAGGGCTACTTTATTTAGGATCACAATTCGAGCTCGAAGTACGATTGATGCCTTTTGAAATACCATTTGTGGGTTATATGATAATAAAATTAAAAAAAAGAACTGTATCAATTGGCCAGAAGTTTGCAACTTATTGGGTTTTATACCATAAACTATATATATACTGAATAGCATCAACAGGGGAACTCGATCTAGTCATGTCTGTCCGTTGCAATCTAAACAAGTCTCTCAGTTTCAAAGCTATCTTCATGAAACTTGGCACACTTGCTTCTTATTACTGCACGCTTCATATATGTCGAAATGATGCTAATCGTACCGATATATCGTATAGCTGCCATACAAACTATCGGTCGTTTGTTGTTATTTGTCTATATATTTTAACCAAATTAACAAATATGATTTCCCAATTAATTAAATGCAATTAAAATTGTATTAACATCGGACTACTATAAAATATAGCTGCCATAGGAATAATTAGCCGATATGAGGTTTTTGTATGAAGACGAGTGTTGATTTTCGAATAAACTTAACTCATCAATGCCAATTAAAGTTCGACAGTATCACTATATTTTTTTAATTTTACTAAAGTCGGACAGCTATATCCTATAGTTTTCATAGGAACAATCACTTAATAATAGGTATTTATAATAATAATAAATTTATATGTCCAATGATTGGAGTTATTACTGCTCTCAATGAATACATACAATATTATTCAATTCTGCACCATAGTAGTATAGGAACAATCGATAGAGATTAGAACCTGCAAAGGTATAAAAGAGTAGCATTTCCTTATTGCTTTAACTTACTCATTTCTGAATTTCTTATACGTTATATGTTTATTGAGCTTCAGATTATGAGATAAGGCACCTGTGACTATCAATAAAAGTTGACTTCAGCATTAATAAGTAACAGAGCAATAGTTATTGATTTGGCAAGTTAAGTTCTTTCTATTCTCTTTAACTCTTAACTCATTTCTTCACTTGGTATTCGCAATTCGATATCAATTGTGCTGCTGTTTTTCTGCCAGTGTAGCTGGGACCGTGATTAACTGTTTTCCACTGGTTAAACATTGTCTCGATTTACGCCACAGTTCCTCCCCTTCCCTCACATTCCCCACCAAATGGCTGCCATCCTCCCGTTAGTTGGCTACGTCTACTTTGCGATTATCTCTGGCTCTAGCTGTATCTGATTCTGAGCGTAAGTCTCATTATGTGTGTGTGCGTGTTTAAGTGTGTGAGTGTCTATGCCTAGTGTGTGCTAGTGGCTGTGTGTGTGTTTGTCTGTGTGTGTGTGTGTGAGTAATTAACACCATTGCGTAATGCAGCGTATCGAAGCCTAAATAGTGCTGCTCCATATGCCCAGCACGTTGGGCGGCAGGCAGCAGGCGACGGGGGGCGTGTCAGCCATTAAAAGCGCCAAAGTGTCTGTCTGTCTGTCTCCCTTCCTCCCTCCTCCTCTCTCCTCTCTCTCTCTCTCTTTCGCTCTCTCTCTCTTGCTTGCTGCCTGTCTTGTTGCAACTTTGTGGTTGCCCCGTCGACAAGGTGCTAAAACGTTTCAGACTAAACGCCGCTTAATGTCTGCTCCGTCACTCTGGGCCTGCACTGGACTACGGATCGGGTTGGATCGGAGTAACCCAGATGCCAAGTCCAAACAGACAACCGAATTCCAAGCGGAGGCAAGGCAAGCTTGTCGCGCAGGGCATTCAACCCGTGTGCGGAAAGGGAACTCTCTCTCCCTCCCTCCTCTTTCTTCACCCCCTTGTTGACCTCTCGACAGGCCAATCCAGCACGGCGCAGCTAATCCATAAGCCACCTCAATGTGCTGGCTGACCACCTGCCTGGGACAGTAAAGAATTTTGAATTAACCCAAACAGAATGAAAAAAAAAAGCCACCCCAAAAACAGGATCACAAAGAAGCTCGCGCAGTGTGCGCTGAAGTGGAGCGCGAACCGGTGAGCGGGGGGGAGAGGGAGGAGGTGAGGCAAGCCAGAGGCCTGGCCTGGCCTGGCCAGCAGGGCGTGTTGGCAGGTGATACTTTTCGCTGCCCTGACTCCCTGACTCCTGGCCAGGAATTGCGACTTGGACGAGAGTGAAATTCTCATTTGGTTTTTCGAAATCAAAAATAATTTTTATAATTATGCCATGAATAAATGATAAATTCAGGCACAGTAGCTCACACACATACATCGAGTAGACGCCCCCCGAAATGAAGAGGGCTAGGGGGGGGGGAGTAGGCCGCGCCCACACTAAGCAGGGTGGAACCGGAGCTGGAAGCTTCTCTTCGCAGCTGTCAAAAGGTTTTCAAAGTTGCTTTGATGTCGCCCCAACTCGCTCGCTCTTGCTAAACATGTGTGTGCTGGTGTGTGTGTGTGTGTGTGTGCTGGTGTGTGTGATGTGTTTGGTGCTTGTGTGTCAGTAGATACATTTTTCCAAGCGCGCTGACTCGTTCAAGATTCCGCTGCGCGAATCGCAAAAATGTTTAATCGATAAAATAAATGAGTTGCCTTTGCTGCTGTTGCTTGTTCTTGTTGTTGCCAGTTCGAGTTCGAGTTGTTCTTGTTGTTGCCGCAGTTGTAGCTTTAGTTGTTGTTGTGTTGTTGCTGTGGCACAGTTGACGTTATTCTTGTGCTCAACTTTTGCCGCCTCGCAGATGTCGGCACTGCCTTTGGAACAATCATAAAACTACACACAACACACACACACACGACCATAACTGTATATTTATGTACTGCACATTGTCTTAATGTGTACGTAAGTGTGTGTGTATGTGTGTGTAGGGTATATAAACGATTTAACGACCCTGCTGAGATCATAAAAACAAACATAAACTTAGGTGTTCCACGAGAATTTGTTCGAGCCAATTGCGGATTGAAGCTATAGCTGAAAGTAACTGTTGGATATGACTGGGAAGAGCTATAACTAATTGTTTATTTTATATATTATATACATATGTATAGTATGTGTATGTGTATACCTTTATTTAATAATACAATATATATTTTCAATAACATTTACACACTTTCAATTGTTCCGTCTGCTTATCATTAAATACATATTTTATAGTTTATAATATGCATTATATATTTCTACAATTTATTAAAATATTATATAAAACAATCTCAAAAGTTTTATTTATCATTAGTGAAACTAACTAATGCTAACAATGTACAGTACTGTTCGAGAATATGTTATTATATATTCATATACTTTATGGTATTTGCAACGCCTCTTCTTATTATTACAAAAAGTTATAACCATTTTGGACTTGTTTCTGGGTATGAAAGTTGATAAAGACATTAATGTTATATGAAAATCTGGTTTGCAGATTTATTATAAATATATGTATTATACCTATATACTAGCACTAAACTTTAGATTAAAAACTTAATAAATATTTGAGAAGTGTCTTCATATTTATCCTTCACGATATTGTGTATATTTCTTATTGCATTTCTTATATTTAAACTTCTTTTAAATACACTATATACAGTAACTTACTTAGTTACTAACTTACATATCCTTTGCCTGACTACCCCTGCTGAGAGAACGCGTGTCTTTAGCATATTTTGACAGTTGTCATTGTCGTATTCGCATTTCGCATAGTTTAAATTGCAGATAGCTCATCTCATGGGATATGGGATCTCTTTTTGAAGTAGCCGCTACATTTATCACTTCATTAAGTGGGCAATCGCGAAGTGGGAACCTCGAGTCGACTCGGCACGGCTCCGCTTGGTTCCAGTCGAGTCGAGTCGAGCTTGTTCGGGTGTCACTTGAATGTTCTTAAAATTGTTCTGCACAATTAATATGCAAATGAAGGCGTCTCTTAATGTGGAGAGCGGCAAAGGATCGAGGGATTCGGAATATGCAAATAATGCGTTAACAACTTAATTCGCTTGAGAGTGGGCTCCATCACTGCGATACCCAGAGAGGGAGTGAGCAGTAGAGGGGGTAGGAAGGGGTGAAGACGGGAAGTTCTCTGTTTGTTTAGCGGGACGATTAGCGCGGGTCCTGAACCTCTGGCCAGCTTCCAGGGCAGCTCCCAGTTGAGTCAATGAAATAGCAACCTTCCTCATTCACCTCAGCTCTGCCTCACTCTTTGCCTCACTCTCTTCCTCTCTCTCTCGCTGCCTTCTTCTCCCCTGACTTATCTTGTGTCTCGACTGCCCGCGATCGTTTTGTAGTCCGGAGCAGCTACTGCGATTCGACTTCGATTCTGTTTTCGGGTTGACAAAATTAATGAGCAGCCAAGAGAGAGAGAGGAAGAATGAAAAGACAGAGTAGGTGGGAGAGAGAGGAGGGTGGAGGGGTTGCAGACAGCAGCCTCGTTAAGTTTAACAGCTCAACGTTCGGCTTTTCTCACCCGACTCAACGGCAAATTTATGCGTGAATTTGGCGCAGATCCATTAAGTGGTCCATAGATTACGTTCCAGGCGCGTTGTCTTACCTGCAACTGGTGTTGCTGTTCGTTGTTGTCTTTTAAGTGGCCCTGCTGCAACAGTAGCAATTCCCTTGCCCCCTACCACCCTGCAGCCTCCCCCCCTTTTCATGTTTCATGCTGACAGGCTCTTTAAATGGCGATGGCGCTTAACTTTTGTTTTGACATTTCCACTCGCTTGACATTTTCGATCTGTTTCTGTTTCTTTTGTTGTTGTTGTTGATGTTGTTGTTGTTGCCACTGTGCATGCAAATTCAATTAATTGTGACACTCGCTGGAATGCCGAAGTGACAAAGCGTCTGGCAAGCTGCAGACAAATATGCGAAATGCGTTGATAGTGTCGAATCGCATGATTAATCATTCATTCAGTTTGCAGCTGTGTTAACAGCGTGAACGATTGTGAATTATATCTTATAGTATCATATAGTATTTACTATGATATACAAGTATTTCTACACTGTCTTTGCCATATCTGTCTGTATGAACCAGTTAAAAACAAACTATTAAAGCAACAACATTTTACTTGCATATAGACTAAGTTCACTGTAGTATAAACCTAATATATATATAAATTTCATTTCGATTGATGTTGAATTAGCAAAGTAATTCAAGAAAACAAAACGTTTATTTGTTTGCGCCTTGCATTGAGGTTGTTTAAGAGTGCGTATATTTAGTGTTGGGTAACGCTTTAATAGTGTTTCTTTAAAGTAAAGCGATAATCTTATTGTTGCTTGAGCTCGACTGCACTTTTTCTTAGTTGATTTGGAGATTTGTTTATTTAAAATGTCAATTAAAATGATTCATATGTTCAAAAGGTAATGAAAGTTTATTTATATATATTTATATTATGTTTTTAATGAGAAACGCATTCGTTTTTCTCTGCTCGAAAATAAAGTAAAGAACATTAGATTGATTTTTTGACGTACCCTGACAACTCTGGTACTTTCTAAAAAGCGAGAGAACTCTGACTCATTCTGCTGTCTATCTTCGTTTACTTTATCAATTCTTAAAAGATATTTGCACATTTTAATTCTATATATGTTGAAATTCTTATAAAATATTTGCACACTTTAATTCTATGTGCAAATATCTTCTAAGAATTGTTAAAGTAATCGAAGATAGACAGCAGAATGCAAAGTTCTGCCGCTTAATTGAAACGTTAATCAACACTGTACAGCATGTTGCATTGCCCTTTGCTAGTTGCACTTGAAAAACGCAGCAATCAAAAGGGGGCAGGCATGCAAAATGAAATTAGTTGGCAAAAAGAAAGAATTGTGCCATGCAGTAAAAGTGCTCGTGTTGCTGTTGTTGTTGTTGTTGTTGTTGTTGTTGCTACTGTTGCTGCTACTTGTGTTGCCTCAGTTGTTGTTGGTTTTGTAATTGTTGCGTCGCCACCGCCTACGCTGCTCAGCACGCTGTTGTTGTTGCTGTTTTTTTCGGACATGAGACACGCCACTTTGCGTTTTTAGCCGCCAGACGACGACGACGACGCGACGCCGGCAGAAGCGACTGTAGCTGCTGCTGCAGTTTGCGGCACGCAGCCTAACGGGGCACGCATAAGCAGTGAATGGGAAAGAGAGAGGAGAGAGAACAGCATGGCATGTATGAATGAATTAGCTGCTTGCGTGTGTGTGTGTGTCGAGATTTTTGGCGCCAAATTGAGCATGCAAAAGAGATCGACGAGCCACAAGGGCGGCACAACATTGCGTATGCGTAATGTGCGACATGCAACCAGAACTGAACCCACGTGCCGACACCTCAATGACACCCCCTGGCCCCTTACCCGCCCCGCTGCTGTACCCTCCCCAAAGGATTGCGTGGCATTTGTTTATAAACAAACAACGAGCAGAGGCAGAGAGAGAAGGAGGAGAAGGAGGAGGAGGAGGCGCCGACTAACCCAGTGCCGACCTTTGACCCTTGGCAGCGGCAACAGCTGATGCAGCTGCTCAGCTGTTTAGCTGCAGCTGCATTCCAGTTAGGCCTACAGCCAGAGGTGGGCGTGGCAGAGCAGTGGGAGAGAGAACATGAAAGAGGGAAGCATTTGCTAGGCTCATTGCAATTTCTTCTGAAAACAAAATCCAAAGGGGCAAAAGGGAGAGGCAAAAGCCAATGAAGGGGCAGCCCATGGGGCAGCCGTGTGGAAGAGTAAAGAAGGGGTAAGGGGGAGTCGGGGCTGCCGCATTGTAATTTCTTTAAAAGCAATTCATTTCATAATGGTCCCTGGGAAACGGGCGTACACAAAAAAAAACACACAGAGAGGAAAAACTGCGCAGCAAACTAACAAGAGAGGGGGGGAGAGGTAGAGTGGAGAGGGGGGGGAGTAAATGAGAGAGCTGTGCAAAGAAAAGCAGCTAAACGAAAATGGCAAAAATAATGCAAGGGAAAATGGAATGAAATGAGCGAAGCTAAATGAGAACGGGGGGGCGGCCGGGCCGGGGGCAGGGTTGTGTCTGTAACTTTGGCAAGAAATGTTGCCACACATACACACATACACACACATACACAAGACACACAGACACATACAGACATATACAGACATTCCTTGGAGCTATGCAGTTATCCTTTGTTCGCTAGAACTCTACGCCATTTTAGCACGACGTTTTATGGTGCTACCCACCCCTTCCGTCCACCTCACTACCTCCTCTCCTCCCCTTCATACAGTCGAAAAAACATTCCACCCAAACAAAAGCTTTGTTTCCATTTTCCTCTGGCTTTTCTTTGCCAGCCTTCCTTCTTTCTTTCTTTTTTTTGGGAAAGTTGTTTATGGAATTCATTTTATTACGCTGCCTGCCCTGCCCTGCCCTGCTACCTCTCTCTCCTCTCCTTCCTCGCCCTCTGTGTCCGTCTGTCTCAGTCAGTTTTGGCAGTACCGTTCTTATAGATAATAAGAAAATTATACATTTTATTCAACGTTGCAGGCGAAACGCCGCAATGCCCTCAATTTGAGAAGTCCTTAATTCGCTCTTAACTTATTTCTGCCTTCTTCTTCTGCTCTTCTTCTTCTTCGGCACCCTCTTTTTGTGCTTTGACTGGAATTCAAATTGCATTCCAATGCGTCTAACGGTGCTCCGATACTAAGTATATACATATGGCACAGATATATGTTATATATATATGCCGATAATCACCTACTCTCCACAATCGACTCTACCGACTCCCGCGCCAATTGTCGTTTATCCTTCGTTCGCCCTTCGCCAGACACCAATAATTTTCTAAAATTCAGCACGTATTCGCCGCAAATTGGCCGCGAGTGTGTGTGTGCGACTGAGAGGGGGGAAGCGAGAGGGCCACTCGCTCTCGCATTTAATTAGATAAATTAGCGTTTATTTTGCTTATTTTGCAGTGTGTGCATTCTGAGTTTGAAGAGTTTTGCATTCCTTTCCATTTGCTAACTGTGAATGAGTCAGTGGCGTAGCAGGAGGGGGATAGTAAGGTAGCGGGTTTGATTTAGAAATAATTGTGGCTAGGGATTAAGGGTTGTAATAAGTAAAAATTATAAAATACAGAGTAAACAAATGATAGAATTTCATTCTTATATACAAACAATACTAAACATATAGAATAGATATTAAATAAACTCAATATTATAGTAGTTACATATGTTTACTATACTGTAAAAAAGGGGGGATTATAATTGCATATTAAAATATTATGTTGGAATGATGAGAATGTTTGAGCCATCCCAGAACATTAATACTTAAGTAAAATGTATTTTCAAATGCAATATTAAATGTATATTAGTAAATTGTAATGTCAAATGAGTGTATATTATTATAGATGTATACATTTCTATAGGAAACTCTTCTACATAAATAAGGTACTCAAATAATCAAATGTAAACAGATATAAACATACAAACAACTCCAGGATGCATTTAGTATACTGCAAGACAGTCTGAAGTTCATAAATAAATTAATAATAAACATATTTAGTAAAAATAATAAAATTAAAACAAAAAGTTAACGTTTTCCTTCGACACAGGTGTGTTTTATATTCGTAAAGTTAATGATATACGTTTTAAGAGACTATTTTAATGATATACCATAATGGAAACAATAATTCATAATAATTCAAATAATTTCATGTTACAAAACTTATGAGGTTTTGTGGAAAGGTTGAAACAATTTGAATTAACAAATCGTTTACGTAAATCTTTGTTTTCTACTGATGGTTCATGAAAGAATATCATGATTTGAGTTTTATAATATCTTTACAGTAATAGAAGGCCACTTTTAAATGAAAATTGAGATAGTTAAGTAAGTTCTGGATTGGGCTGATCTTTCCATACAGTATATGATGTAGTAGCCATCTCGCTGAACAATAATATATACATATTTCTATATATGTTAATACTGATGTTGAATATATATGAATACTAATGTATATATTCTTATTTTGAGTTCAGTCAAATTACTCAATATCATACATACTAAATATTCCTATACTACGTTCGCATAACTCCTCGTTGATCGATGTTGCTGGCTATGGCACTGCCATGAATCATCATCATCATCATTATCGTCTTTTGGTCGTTAGTGTCCACATTGTGCTCGACACTATCTCTCTGTGGCGACAGTTTGGCATTCCCGGGCACTTGGAGCACACACCTCGCTGGCCTGCTGCGGCTGCCTGCGCTCTGCTGGGATTCCCGTTAGCAATTTGAGGCACATGTCGCACGTCCTGACGTCCTGACGTCGTGACGTCCTGCTGCTGACATGGAACGGACATGCCGCTGACAATTACCCAAGGAGAGCAAAAAGAAGTGCCAAACTGAAGCGATGCAAAGCAAACCAAACGGAACAACAGCAAAAAATGTCGGGCAATTAAGTTAAATACGTTTTCAACTAACGCGACAATGTCCTGCGACACACACAAACACACTCAGCACACATACACACACCAACACATTAATACACACTGGTGTGTGCGTATGTGCAGCCGAGCAAAAAGTTGAGAGAAAAACTCGCAAAAAAAACAATGAAAATTTTCAATGTGCTTGCGATATAAAACAACAAATATTTTGAAGACCAGCAGGGAAGGGGAAGGGAGGGGGGGTGAGGTCAGCGCTTGCTGTTGGCCCTGAAAGGGGTCGCTCATAAATTACAAGAGTAATTACAGTTAATAACCGCAATTAACTTTGTAATAATGTCAATGAAAATGATGAGACAAAATATGATTAAAAACAAAGCACAAAAGCAACAGCAACAACATAAAGTGAAACAGCAACAGCAATAGCAAACAGAAAGAGAAGGCGAAGAACATGAAGCAGAACAAATGAGAGACGCGATAAGCTATGGAAATCTGCTCGACTTTAGCCGCTTACGGCTAAGATAAAGCTGAATTAGCCATAAGCCATACAGCTAAGGAGGAGAGGGGAGAGAGGAGGAAGTTGGGGAAGAGGGAAAGTGGAAAAGAGAGGGGAAGGAGGGGATGAGGGTCTGCAGTGGCTCCTTTGCTATCATAAACGTTGCGGGCACTTTACGCATTTATGACTGCGTCCAGTCCCCACTCGGACTGCGACTCTGTGGCTATCATATCTCGTTCAGCATTTGGATTTACAATGGATTCGCATTGGGTTCCGTTTTTATGGCATTTAATTGGACACTCAGATTGGCTGAGATCTAATTTGTAGCCAAGTTAGACGGGTTGCTTTATGATTTGATTCGCGGAAAATGACAAACAGGAATCGCAGAGGATACTCGGGCAAAGGAAATGACAACGAGTCTTGCAGTGCATACTGTGGAAAGGGGAAATGATATTGTAATTAGCAGACCCCTTGACTAATCTAACCTCACTCCTTAAGGAAGGTTTATCCCCCCTCTCTCTCTGCTGTCTTAACTGATAAGTGCAATTAATAATTTCAAACATTTTTCCGGCGTCAGCTGCGCCTCATCAAAGTTGAGCTGAAAATTAATTTTTCGTTTTTCCACTTTCCCTTTTTCATCTTCTCTCTCTCACTCTCTCTCTGTTTCTATGTGCAGCCTGAAGCCGCCGCCCAAGGATGGCGTCACTAAGAGCAATCCATCAAAACGGCATCGGGAGCGCCTCAACGCCGAGCTGGATCTGCTGGCCTCGCTGCTGCCCTTCGAGCAGAACATACTGAGCAAACTGGATCGACTGAGCATACTAAGGCTGTCCGTTAGTTATTTAAGAACCAAAAGTTATTTTCAAGGTGAGTACCCCCCAATTACCTGGCCATGCTGAAGAAAAAGGGACTAGTGAAAGCTATGCGAAGCCTCCACCCACCCACGTATCTGTTTTTGCCGAACCTTACCCATTTCCCTGGCCCAGTCCCAGTTCCATATGGTGGGTCTCTCTCTCTCTCGCCTTCGTCATACGGCGCGTTACATTCCGGCCTATTAAATCGATTATGCTGCCATTGGCAGAGCCCAGGGAGAGCATGAGGGAGATACGAGGGGTGGGTGGGATGAAGTAACGGAAATGGTAACTGCCACTGAATGGTGGCAGACTCTAAACATGACTCATAAATGATTCAAAACTAATTTCAACGCCACAGCGGGTAGTCCTGCGCCTCGGCCGTGTCTGTGCTTTAGTCTTGGTCCCAGTTCAGGGATATACTATATACCTATATGTCTGTGTGCCTGTGTGCCTGTGTGTGTGTGTGTGCGAGTATACACTCCCACACACTCACGCACACACGCACGTGGCGAAATTAGGCTGTTGACGGATTAAAGTCTCTCTAGCAAAACAAAAGGAAGAAGAAACACACACATTTCATTTTCTGTCTTTGACTCGTTTCATATTCCCAGCAAGGGGTATTATAAGCTAGTCCGTCTATTTGGGTAGTCTGCTTTTTTTGTTTAGTTTAATAGATGTTCTTTTAACAGTATGTGAACTAGATATATTTACTACTTTAATACTACTATATATAAGAACTATAGCCAGAAAAGGGAAGGGGATAGCAAAGAAATAGGAAATAACAGAGTAACATCTTAATGTGAGGTATTTAGAAGTGATCCATACAAGACTATTTGGTAAATATATATCCCCTATAGTATAGATATTTACTTGCTTTTTAAATGAAGTGCTTTGATAGCCTTTAAGAATTTGATAGTCTTTAATTATTTTTTTTGTTGTATATATAAATTACATATGGTACCTTTATATTTTTACTACTTTGAAATTAAAATTTATAGATTATCATAAATATAAAGTACCATATTTTTAATTACTATTAATATAACAATTTGCTTTAAGAAACTTGTTGATCTTTTTGAAACAGTTAAATACAAAAACTAGTATTAAATATACTTTAGTTATTATATCAGCTAAGATATATCTCTGGTAATGTTGTTGGCTAATATTCTATACTGATATAGAGTTTGCCAAGAAACAAATAATTTTAAAGTTCTGCCAACTGCTTGAATTATATATAGAAATGGATTATAGTATTATGAATATATTGAATTAAGATCAAACATCCTACAGAAATATGGGCTATAAAGCATAGAAAAAGGGTATTTAACTGTCATTCACAATATCATTTACTGCACTCACTGCTGCCTCTCTGCTCTAGAAGGGTATTCACACTTCGCACAACGTTCCCTTTCGATTTAGTTGCTGTCTCACCTGGCAAATGAATTAAAGGTGAGTCTTGCGCGAATAGGAAATTCTGTAGAAGGGAAAGAATTTTCGAGGCAAATCGAATCGGACGAGGACCTCAAAACAGGCTCGCAACACAGAAACAGAACACATTATATTTTCCCCCCTCCTCCACAGTTACGGAGGTTTTCAGACTTGTGTTTTTTGCTGCTGCTTTTCCTGCTGTTCGCATAAATATGGCATTTTTTCGGTATAATTTAAATTAATTAAAACAAAAATGCAATAAAAGGAGAACGAACTCGGGTTTGATGGCTTTATTATCGGAGCAACGTTGTTTAACGACATCAATTTAATTGCTGTGGTCTTAAAGTGGCCAGCGGGAGGGGCTAGGGGAGTGAGGGGGAGGAAGGGGAGAGGGGGAGGCTTGAAGTGCCCGCGCACAGTGTTAATTAAGTCTAAGTGCAAAAATTCGAAGCAAAAACTGAAAGAAAACTGCGACAAGGAACTGGTGCGACCTGCGCAGGTCAGGGGTCAGGGGGGCAGGTCAGCAGGGGATTGCGGGCCAGCGAATTGTGGCTCATCATCCTGCAGTGGTTCGATGAAAGACTCGAGTAAATATTTTGACAATTAGCGGTCACTGTTAATTGCAATGGCAAACTCCCTCCCCCCTCCCTCTCTCTCTATCAGTTCAATGTAGGTTCGATTTGCCACGTGCCGCGGCTGCATTGTGCCAAGTCCGGCTGCATAGTTTTCTCCTAGACAACGCCACGCGCACCTCGTGTGTGTGTGTGTGTGTGTGTGTGTTTCCTTTGCGCATTTGTGTTTGTTTGCCCTTCCCAAAGGAACAGCAGAAAGAAAAACAACTACAATGACGACGGGTTAATGGACCAGAACGGTTGCGCCGTGTGCCCCGGTGAGTGCCACTACCAGTCTCTGTCCCACTGTGTCCACTCTGCTGTGAGGGAGGTTGACAAAACGTCGTCCCTTCCCCTTACTCTATCCCCGCTTCTTGTCGCACTCCCACGCGGCACGGGTCAAAGTTTGTTTACGTTTTGGCTTTATTTGTTTGTCTTGATGTTTTTCGGATATTATCAGGATCATTTAATTTACAATTAGTGTCTGTTTCTCTATCTGTGTGTGTGTGTGTCTACAGGGTATATCGAGCGTGTGAAGGGGATTCGAAACTTAAGCACTCAGCGCGATTAGTTGACAGGCGACTTTGTCGAACGTTCATAAAGTACAATAGATATTGTAGCTATGCTATTCTGATAGTTTTCTATGCAACTTAAGAGTCGAGTATTTAAGGCGATTAAGCTAAGGGGCTGTTGAGATATATTGGTAATTAAAATAAAGGTTTATAAAGAAGGACCAAAGCTGGAAATAGTTAGAGACTTCAATTTGAATGGCATTTTATATACTGATTTCGTTTTGATTCTCCCGAAACTTCTCTGTTTGTAGTGCGATCGAAATTAAACTTAAAAGACATTTGTATATTATAGTCAGTTAGGTTTAAACCGAAGCGTTAAGATCTATCTTTAAAACTGTAATATATATATGAAAAAAATATGATTTACTTGCACGATAGTTGGTATATTAACAAAATTAAATAAACATATTTTGGATATGCTACACAGCAACCTACTTATGGAATTTGGTGTCTGTAGCGGTTGTAGTTACTGAGAAATACGTGTTCATACAGACACAGAGATGGAAAAATAGTATACAAATGTCTGATGGAAGAGTTTCAGATACCTATATAAAGTAAATCTTTGACTGAATCAGTTGTTCCACTAAGGTGTTAAGGACTTCATATTAATTTCTGATTTTATAAGCACAAACACCTTCCGCATTTATAGCTAGCATAAGCGTATCATATGTATTTATGTCAAGGTGTTCTATCCTATAATGTTTCCATTTAATATGCAAATATTTATCAAATTAGAAGTGAGTAGAAGTAGTAAGTTTGCCCAATACCAACAGCAACAAGGTGCATTTCTAATCTCACTCTATGTCTATCGAACTCTCGTCTCTTAATTGTAGATTGAGTGATAAGTAAAGCATTTTCTCTGTATAATTTCAAACTTAAATGTGCGCTAACTCTTGGCTGTCACTGTTGCCGGACCAAACTTGCTATATAAGTTAGACGGGCTGCTGCATGGGGCAGGAGATAGCAGCGAAAAGCCATCGAAACAACTCCCTCCTTGTACGTACCATATAGACACATGGATATATGGAAACTCTGCTGTCCGGCTCTATATACCATATAGAGAAGTGTTTATGTACCTACGAACACATACACATCAAATGGGCCACAGGGGGTTGCTTGGCAGACAAGAAACGGGACAGGGGCTGGGGCAGAGCGGACAGGGGCAGGGACAGAGGCAAGGGCAGGGACAGGGGCTATCCTCCTGCATCTAGCATATAGGGGCAGTTGTTGACCCTGACTTGCGCAAAAGCGAAACAGCGAAAAAGTTCTCTATACGTGCAGGAAAAAATACGAAAAAAGCGAAGAGTAGAATAACAATAAAACCAAATAAAAACTGGAAAGCAAGCACAAGAAGAAGAAGCAGGAAGAAGAAAAGCAAAGTTCGTTTTCATTTTCGCCAGGCTTTTCTAAGGTGGATTCCATGTGTACATAGAACATTATGTGCACCATCCAACCACCAGTTCCCTTCCCCCCACACAACTCAACTACTCAATGTTTTAGCATTTTTCTTGTACGCTTTCTCCCTCCCTCGCTCTCTCTCTCTCTCTCTGTCTTCCTTTTGGTTTGGTTTTTCTTGCAAAACTAAATAATTAAAGCGCGCTGCTAATGGCCCATTGTCTTTGGCCTTCTACACCAGCAACAGCCACTTATACCCACCTCCCACACCGCCCGCGCTCGACGTGCTCGTATCTAAAAAGGGCCATAATTGCTGGCCAAGCTGGTTGGCGCCTTATGGCCAGCAATAATTGTTAAGACGCGCAATTTGTACATTTTTAATGCACTCGTTTACTTCGCCTTCACCAGCTAAGGGCTGCACCTCCTACCCCTACCCCCCCTCACTGGAGGCAGCCCCATCCCTTAGCCTGCCTAATTGATGAGTTGCGTAATTAACTGCAAAATGAACTGAAATGTTTGCATTGATAGTTCAGTTTATCCATTTCTAAAGCGATTGCACGCAACCCCACGAACTGCTCATTCGTCTCCGTCTCCCCCTGCCTCTACCCTTCATCCTTTCCCCACTTCTATCTAGGCCCTACGTCAAACTGAGCATTCAAGCTGAGCCATTAAATTGCCCAATAAGCAAATTGCGCCTAAACCTGCTGCCATTTTTGGCTGCCCTAATGGAGGAAAAGTTTGCCTGAAATATTATACACTTTTGACAGTGCTTAGGAATTCAATCTATAACGAACTTGTCATATTTCCTTATAGATTGCACTATATGTATGATGGAAAATTTAACAAATAATTATTTACATTATAAAATTGTTATTAGAGTAAATTCCAGACTTGGGATTCTAAGAGGAACCAATTTAAAACTTCAATGATTTCGAATAAATTTAATAAGAGCAAAATAATCATTTTTTGGCCATTTATTTTTCTGAGCTTGGGACTGATTACTTTCCCAATTTGAATTGAGAAGGTGTACAGTTTAGTGAGCTAAATTATATTTCAAATGTCAATAAGTTGTACCCTTTGTGGGTTGCCTGGGAACGTTTGAATTAAACTTGATAAACTGATGGTATCCAGATATAGAATGTTCCTGCCAAATTTTATGTCTCTAGCTTAAATAATAGGTAAGATATCGACTATTGATAGTGATACGAGAGAACTGACCATTTTCAATGGTCGAGGGGTTTATAAATTAATTTATACACAATTTCTATTGAATACACAACTATACTCAATACTATAAATTAACTATATAATCAGTTCATTTACATTTTAAGAAAATGTAGGACATAAAAGAATAGTTTTTTTTGGCAAGATGTTGAGTAATTTTTCTGATTAACTTTGTATAGTCATACTACGCCAAGTACAAATATATTATTGTCCTTTTTTAGGAAGCACTTTCGTTTCAATAATGTATTTTGAGGAGTCTAGAAACTTTACCCATCTCCTCTGCATGATTACATTCCAGTTTATTATTTTGTATTTACATTTTACAAGCTCTACCTATTGAATAGAGAAATCTCTACTAGATATTTTTTAGTCGAAAACACTCAACGTTGTTATGGCATTCATTCGTCATCTATCGAGTTCCCAAGATATAGTGCAATCTCAACTCAAAAAATACTTGAATATTAGTCTAGCCCTAATTATTTTGCGTTTAATGAATTAATTAATTTATTGATTAATGCAATTCTATTTGAGATTTAGAGTTGCCAGCGCAAAAGATTTGCTAAATGGGAGCACGGCAAACAATGGAGATTGGAGTGGTAACAGAGAAGCGTCTGATTCGCCGCTTTTGGTAATTTGAGCCGCGTGAGTGGGAACACTGGCGAGTCGCGGTTGGCAACCAGAGTTCCCACACATGATTAAAATATGACTGGTTGTTGCTTTGTGCAGAGATCTAAAGTAGACTCAGAATCAGACGCCAGATCATGTTGGAATTAAGTGAGTGCTGCTGCTGCGACTGGTTGCCGATCTGGTTCTCTGCTCGTGGGAAGCAAATGTTGTCGCTGACTTGTGGCAACTCTAGGCGGATTACAAGCGTCTGGGAACACTGGCAGCAGATACCCAGCTGCTGTTAACAAGGTCACTAGGCAAATTTCGAGCAGAAGGAATGGCGCAGGGTTGACTAGTTATGCTATTAACAAAATTGCTGCTGTTAAACGTTTGTTAATGGAGTCCATGGCCATGTGCTGTGTCTGTGTGTATGCGAATCATACACCCTAGGGGGCCAAGGCTCAGCTCTTAACCTATAAACATACTAAGCCCAGAGAGTTGTTCCCCTCTCCTCGTTTCTACTTCTTTGGTTTCCACAACTCTGGGCAATTTTTCGTGCATATACATGACTTTCGTGCGTTGCTCCAGTTTAGGCCCATTAGCGCGCACAGCAGACGAAGAGGGCGAAGGTAGGGGAAGTGGAGGAAGACTAGGTGCAGGAGAAAGGGGATTGAGGGAGCCCAGTGGGAGCCCAGGAGACGTTAGAATCTATAGCCAGACAATGGGTCGAAATGGCCGTTGCCAGAGCGCAGGCGGACATGCAATCAGTCAGGCGATGCACTTTGCTCACCTGTCTCACCTGGAAGGTTATTCCCGCTGTTGTTGTTGTTGTTTCTGAGGCATCGCATTGTCACGCCGACGAAACGCTCAGCCGCAGAGAGTTTCAGTTTCGGTTTCGGAGAGCGCAACAGACAACATTGCGTGACTTACGTAGGTCGGTCAGTACCCCACACCCACTGCCACCCTACCCCTACCCTCTACCCCTTAAACTTTTGCACATACCTGTGCCGCCCACTTCCCTGTTGCCTGCAAGAAGCAACAACAACAGATACTATATCTAAAGGCCTAGTTCAATTTAAAGCTTACACTTAACGTGCTCAAAGACAGTTCGACTTTAACAAAATCAATACGTTTTAAGCAAACTTGGAGTTTTTTTTGCATTCTCTTTAAACAGAATGCTGGAAAGTGTCTTTGTTAGTGCAGGTAGTAAATTTCATGACTATAATTTATACCATTAAGAGCAACAAACATTATAGCATTTTATATAAGATAATAAAGTTAATCAAAACACATTCATGTTATGTTGTTCATTTCTTTTCTGTACTGCCCAAAAATTAAAAGATTTCAACAATAACAGAATATTTAGAAGAATATTAGAAGTAGTGATTTATCTTGTATTATCTATGTTATTCCATTTGAGGCGAAATACTTTTTATACCCGCTACCCATACTATAGATAAGTATGATAACTTTATGCCAACCAAGAGTGTACGTAATAGACAAAAGGAAGCGTCTCCTACCACACAAAGTATACCATATATATTCTTAATCAAAATCAATAGCCGAGTCGATATAATAATGTCCGTTTGTCTATCTGTCCGTCTGTTAGTGTGAACATCTCGATCTCAGAGACTACAAGAGCTAGGAATACCAACAAGATATAAGAACTTTCCTTAATATTACTCGCAGTTTAAGTTTGTTTTAGAATTTAGCCACGCCTTCTTCCGCTCCCCATAAATTGATTAAAACGTAATTCCAAGCTTAATTTGAATTTTAGCTGGTTAATGTTTGGTAAACATAATAGCAATCACATTTGAATTGATTTCTGTAAATTTGGTTATGATCCGATAGTTAACAGATTAGTTATTTAAAAAATAATTTCAAGAGCGTCATTTCTAAGGCGTCTTCTGCAAAGTATGCAACACAAAATACGCCAAAACAAAGCAGTTTAATATTGTAAGTCAGGTAGTTCTCGTTCTTGTATAAACCTACCGAAAAATGTCATGAATACAGCAATTACAATTCCAGATAACTTTTAAAGTATATAGTTAGAAAACAGTATTTTAAATAAAATATAAACACATTCACTATATTATTATTACTATTTACCATATGCAGCTCAAATTAAACATTCCAGTTAGTATATTTATTTCTCAGAAAGGAGTTTTGCTTTGCAATTCAAGACCTCTGTGATTAAAAAGACACCTGACCCAACAATTGTCTTTAAATCACAGTCTTGCTCGTTATGTCAGTGCCCTTCCCCCCCTTTCTCAGTGTCCCTACCTTTGGGGCCCCCCTTGGTGCCGGACAGAAGTCAACATTGCAGTCTGCTGTCAGTTTTTCAATCAATCGCGCTGATGAGTTTGACATTTCCATGACATATTTGTTTACGAGCACGAAAAATATTTGCCAAAATGTCAGAATTTAAACTTTAGCATATTCTTTATTGTTTGTGCCATGCCGTGCCAAGGGACACGCCCCGAAGACAACAACAACAACAACAAGCAGTAGCAGCCCAGCGCATAATTGACGCCATTTTCCACAGGGCGCATCAGTCGCAACTGCGCTGCCTGCGTCGCTGTCGACGTCGTCGTCGTATCTCACAGCACTCTCTGACTGCGCACGCTTTTCCAATGGCTTTTCCGCGCAGTGGGTGGGGTTTTCTTTTGCCTTCGCCTTCGCCTTCGCTTTTGTATTTTAACTTTGCCTTTGCTCAGTCGCCATTTGCAGTTTGTATGTGTGTGTTAGTGTGTGTGTGTGTGCAGCTCCTGCTCAACCCTCACCACACGCGCTGGCAGAGATTTCTCGCTTTTCCGCCTCTCAGAAGATTTACGTTCATCCACCAAAAACAGTTTGGTGGTGGATTCCACTGGCAACTGGAAATGGAAGAGAAACCTTGCTCACATTTTCCCATTTTCACATTTCCCTTCTCCATTCTCATGTTTGCGAAAAATGTCGCGACATTTTTGAATGGTGCCGTCATAAATTTGCTTTATGCTAATCAGCTACGCATAAGTGCAATAAAACGACATCAGCCATGCTCAGAAATTGTGGCAGATTTGTTGCCCTACCCCTGCCCCTACACTCTGTCTTGACCTCCGACCCCTGTCCGAGCTGGGCACAACTTGAGCTTAATTAAATGTGTTTATGCACGTGAATATTTTAACCGCAACAATAAAAAATTGTTGCCATAATAACAACAACAACAAGGCGATGTAAACTGAGCCTAATTAAATTATGAATAATTACGGCTAAAACGCGTTCATGGAGACCCTTCTGTACTTGTTGTTTTTGGCCAGGATCGCACGCACATGATGCAATTTGTTTGCGCCACATTACCAGGTCGAGTAGGTGGGAGGTGTGTGTGTGTAAGTGTGTGTGTGTGTGGGCAGCAGTCAAGAGGGGCAACTATTTGTTTTTATCGCACTTTCGCTAAAATGAACACAATAACACACTCACCCTCACCACACACACACACACCTACACACGCTGCGGCACTTTTGTTAATTTGATAAAAAGCCAAAGCAGCGCAGAGATTAGCCAAAAAGCCCAAAATGTCAAGTGAGAAACGGGCCAGACCTGAATACACTGCAAGAAATAATTGAGTGAGTGTTGTGAAAGAAGTGGCAAAATAGAGAAACATAAAAATATTGTTTATTTATATATTTAATATAGTAAACTTGATGTTATACAAGCCAAATAATATTTATTTCATTTTGAACAAATTAAATACAAAACCTCATGCAAATAAATGATGAGCAAAATCATATACATATACGTATATTATATTAATTAAATTAAATAAAATAAATCTAGTTTCATACAAACAATATAATATTTATAAATTAAAATATTAATAAATATAATAAGTATTTAATAATAAAAGCTAATGAAAATAATGAAAAATAGCTTTATATATACGGAACATACATACATTATACAGTATTAAATGACCTTACATAGTCTTAAGAAAGTATTTTTCATATTTTATTTGCTTTAACATATTCACACAAATTACGCTCAGTGTAGCTTTGTTCTGCGTATTAGGGGTAGTCCGTATTTTCGGAGCTGCTAATTGAAATGAGAAACCCTGCGACTTGACTGTGGTTGCTGTAAATTGTTGATGTTGTCGTTGTTGTTGTTGTTGTTCTAGCTTCGAGCACGGGGGTTGTTCGCGGTCTCGGTAGGACTTGCAAGAAACTTAGTCGGGACCTTTGCCATGCGTAAATTAGGTTTAAGTTTTAGTCTTTCTAGAGTAGAATTTTTGTTTCTTTTTTTTTTTATTTTCACTCTCATTTTTATTATTTCCATTTGCGCTGATAAAAATCATAATTTATGACATCAGCTGCCGTGGCATATTTTATTTCAAGCCACGTATAAATTTCGACTCTGGAAATATAATATAGTATAGTTTGTAAGTCCAAAGCACTGAGTAGACAAACCCCTGGTACCCCTTGCCCACCTGCTCTGGGGGCTGTGAAAAAAATATTAGCTTGAGGTTTTCTTTTCGTTTTTATCGTTTATCGCGCATAAATCAATTTTTGTGACAAATTTATTATAAAACTTGAGGCGCAGCGAGAGAAGAAGAGAACGAAGGACGACGAGAGAACCGTCCCCCTCCCCCACCACACACACCACTCCATTCCTCATCCAAATATCGTTTCTAAAATGGCGGCAGCCTTTTCGAAGGGTGTTTGTGCCGTCGAATGGGGATGGGTTGTATGCCGGGGGAGTATACATAATGCTATGATATACTATATGAAAGACTGAAAGCCTGTGCCAGGCGCTGGCAAAGGCATCTCAGCCAAAAGGGGTGTGGGGGGGCAGTGAAGCAAAGTTGCCTCATAAAATATTACAATGACACCATAAACAATTTTTAGTACTTTTCCATGCCAGCTGTAAATATTTATTGTATATCCAGATATACACACACACACACATATACAGATATATATATATGTATATATATGTGGGGTATATTGGATTTTTACGAAGTAACTATGGTTTCAAATCGTCCCAACTGGGGCGGAGGCTAAAACACTTTGGGGCCGCATTATTTATGGAAGTTGTATAAAATATTAATGGCCAATAAAATATAAAAAAGTCGCTCGTAAATACTTAAGCTCCTAATTCACTATATACTCTCTCTAACTATATATATCTCTCTCTTTCTCTTTCTGTCTCTTTCATTGAATCTGCTGCAGTTGTTATGCATAAGGATAAGGAGGAGAACGGAGTGTTGCCGCACATACACGCACACGATGGCTACAGGACGCGCGAGCTGGGCGCCTTCGAGCACGGCCTGCTGGATGGTGATATGTTCCTGCAGGTAAGTTGCCCCCCCTCCCCCTTGCCTCCCGTCCCTGTCCCTCCCCCTGCTCTTACTGCTGCCTCTGCCTCTGCTTAGCTTAATTTGTCTTCATCAATTTTGTTTGGGCATTTGATGGCTTCATCGCCAGGATATGCCGCATAATCAATCAGCGCTTGTTTTCGCAGCAGGAGCAAAGGTGCGAGGGGGAGGTAGAGGGGCAGAGGTAGAGCTTTTGCTCTTTTGATAAATGTCGGTCTGTGTGTTTTTTTTTTTGTGACTATTCTTGTCGAGACACGCAAAGTTCGACTGGCGATTGGATTGTGAATTCGTGTGATTTGTGTAAAAGTGGAAAATTGCTTAACAATGAGTACAATTAGTTAACGTCCAGTTGGCCAGTTCTCTAGTAGTTGGCCGCGTTCACAGATTGATTAATGTGTAATTGCTGGCTGGACATGTGTTACCATAATATTTATAATTAATTTCGGCCACTTGAGCTACCCAATTTGCCAGTTGCCACTTCGCAGTCTCCCTCCCCCGCAATTTGGCCAAGTGTAACTCAAATTATGCACTTCAAGTTTATGTGCCACGCGCTGACTTGCTCGAACTTCAATTAAAGTGTCTCAAACACACACACACACACACACAGTTGCAATATGTGTGTGTTGCATGTTTTTGCTGAATTAAAGCGCATTTGCAGCCCAGGCCGGCCGCATGTGCCGCATGTGCTGCATGTGGCCAGGCGCGAACATATGCACTTGTCACAGTCATGACAGTTTAATTTAATGCACACATAGCTCACCAGCCAGACAGAGACAGCCAGAGGGAGTGTGCAACAGCAGGAAGGAGACAGACAGTGCGAGAGAGAGAGAGAGGGAGCGAGACAGAGGCACGCAATTGTGCAACATGCGCTTTATGCACTTTTTTTCGGTCTTACTCCACAATTCAATGTCAAAGTCTGAAACTAGCTAACCGTAACGCCGCCCACTCCCACTCTCCACCCACTTCCCTACACTGTCGCACAAAAGGTGTATGTCAGGGTAAATATAAATGTGGTGGAAAACAAGGAAGAGAAAAAAAAGAGGAAATTTCAAGATAATTGCAAATGATTTTTAAATAAATTGAGAATGGTCTGTCTTTGCAAGGAAATTTACAAAAAACTAACTAAACTATCTAGTATAATATCTTTAATATTATACAACATTTTCCAAGATCCTCAAGTCTTACATATATTTAATTTACTTTCTATCTTATCTTCAGCAAGAAATTCCAAAATTCTCTCAAACGCACTCTCCCTGCAAAACTTCCACATAAAGAAGAACGCTTTTTCTCTCAGTGTCCTGTGGAACACACCTCAGACAGGCGCAACTGCAGTTTGTTCGACGGGCCCAATGCAACTGCATTACGTATACGCAAGGTGTGCAACGGCAATGGCAACAACAGCAACGACAACTGCAACAGGACACTCGGCTTGTTGCCACTTGTGTCTCCTTTGCAATTTCGCAATTTGAATGCAAGCCAAAAACTACAGTTGGGTGTGTTGCCATGTGTATTGCACCTGCAACTGCCCCTCGCCCTCGCCCTTACCCCCCACCCACTCTCTCTCTCTCTCTCTCTGTTCGTCTTTTTCTGTGTGTTTCGCCTTCCGGCAATGGGCGACTTGCAGCTAATTGCCGAGCTGCACAATTGTGCATTTCCTTGCATATTTTTGAGCCAGAGGAGAGTGTGGGAGAAGGGCAGTGGGGTAAGGGCAGGTGTGCTTGGGGGTTTTGGGGGCTGCATATTTAGTTTTAATAGCTTAGGTATTTGTTACCTGTTGCCCGTTTCAATTGCTCACGAAGTTTTACTTTTGTTGCTGCTCTTGTTATTGTTCTTGCTGTTGTTTATTATGGGTCACATATTATCATTAGAAAATGGCGTTTTGTCACGCAGCGCGCAGCTCATGCATGTGAGCACCATCTCGCTCGCACGCGCTGCACAGTTGTTGGTGTTGCTCTACAGTTTAGCAGGCACTGTGACACACATTTCGCAGGCGGCTAAAAAAAAAGTTGCTTAATTAATTAAAGGCGACCAAAGACATTGATTGAAAATGAAACAGAGTGAGAGGGTGACAGAGAGGGGGAGAAAGATGTAGGGAGAACACAAAGGTAGCCAACGTGTCGTATGCGCAATATGTGAATATTTAACAGACCCATTTGAGCAGGCTGGGTGATTTGAGCAGCATCTGCTCATCTAGCGGCTTTATTAAGCAATTATAGAGCCAGTCAACGAGGCAAACGCAAATTGGCCCAAACTAGAGAGAAAAAGCTGGCCAACGGGTCTGCTGGCCAAGGAAATGGCTAAATAATCGCCGCCAACTTATCAAAACACAAAACTGTAATGCAAGCCGACAACCAAATGACTGCATAGATAGCTCTGCGAGGTATATCAAAAGCGAATGTTTCTCTCTGTCTGTGTGTGTGTATCTCTCTGTCTGTGTGTGTGTCTGTAGCGGACCCTGCCGCACAAGACGGGCGTGTATTATTAAAAACGCATTAGAAGACGCCGCTGCCACAGACCACATCAACGCGGACAGCTCGGACAGTTGGCTCGTATAAACTGATGCAGACAGATGAGACAAGCAGCGAGAGAAAGAAAGAGAAAGAGAGAAGGAGAGAGACGCAGCGCGACAAAGTGAGCGGCCGCATAGTGCGACAGAGAGAGCCAAAAACAATTAAGCTGCAAAAAGAAATCTCTGTTTCTGAAAGTTTTATAGAGAAAAAAGCCTGCTTTTGACAATTACCCGACTAAACGATACCCTATATAGTAAGCATAAGTGTATGTATAGGGTATATTCAAGACCCTTCTAATCGAAAGGCTCTTTATTTTGGCCGCAACTGTAATTAATTTATTGTGTCAACCTGAGTGAGGAGCAATTATGTTTGTGGGAGGAGTAATTATGCTTAGCAATAACACGGCTCTTTGCTTACATTAGCAGACTGTGGGATTTAAGTGTCGAGAAGTGTTAAGAAATATAAAGTTTCGTAGTGAACAGTTGGTCCATTTAAATATATAACGTGCATATTTCATAAATTAAATAATCCATTTACACTCTTGTCGAACTAAAGGGTATTATAAAACGCCACCAGACTGAAACAAAGAGCCGTCAAAAGCAAATCAAAAGCATCCGTCTGCCCCTGCCCAGTCACACAACTCGATCTTGTTCTCTCTCCCTCTCTCTCTCACTCTTTCGCGGTCTCGGTCTCCTTCTTATTCACTGCAGCTACCGTTGGCAATCTTTACAAATATTATTGATGCTCTGCAGCCGCCGCCGGCACGATGACAATCCAAGCAGCGACCGCGAGACATACATATACATACACATATGCAGATGTACATATAAAAACATACATACCCATATCCATATCCTTTGGCGGACTGTGTTGATGCGTTTTAAATGATGACGCCACTTAGCGTTTATGTCGGTTAATATCAACTCTGGAAAACTCCGAATCGACACCCCTGTCCTGCCCTGCCCCGCCCCCACCGTGTGCAACCCAACCGGCTGTATTCAGCTTCGCTTTCAGCTCTGATTTTGCTGCTCTGTAATTAGCAGCAATCGCGCACATTTGTCTCAACCAGGCCCAGCCTTTTGCACTCTCCTCCTGCTCTGCTCACCTGGCTCACCTGTCGCAAATTGATATTTAAATACGCGCATATTAATTACAATCGCAATTTCTTCTCTGCATCTCTCTCTCACACAATCTCTCTGCTCAGTTTATTAATTAACGCCGCAACGTCCTCAGATCGCCTAATGAGAACCACAGCGAATTTGTCTTCTCGCCGCGGCGCCATTTTGCTTAGCACCCGTTACGTTACGTTAATGTTACGTTATGTTAAATCGCATGCGTTACGCCCATTAGCAGCTTATGAAAATCAACTTTAAAAGTTGTTTAAAACAATAATCAAATGAACTTTAATAAAATACCGAAACACATGGCGAAAATGTGAAAATAAATGCTTGATTTAAGTAATGTTAGGTTATGTTGCGAACAGAATTCGTAGCAATTCATTGTTGTACTTGTGCTGTGTGCATAAAGTATTAAAATATTAAGATAAACCCATGTTACGTTAGTTTAAACATATCATAGTTCATCGGGCTTCAGTTGCAGCTTCCGTAATTCAAAATCATTTTAATGTTGAGGTTAAGTTTTTGGGGAATTTTACTGTGGGTCAACAAACAAATCCATAGGTGTAATTACAATGAATTATAATGCTGGCAACGAAACCTGTAATTATCCAAAGGAACAACAATAACTGAAATCTGAATCTGAATCCGACAGATACTTAAGTATTTCGAAAAGCACCTCAGAGGCCCCAGAAACAGAGAGAGAGAGAGAGAGAGAGAGAGTCTTCTGCTGGGGTTCAGAGTCTGCATTTAGTTGAAACTCATTGATATAATTGCACATCATTTCCTGGTTGTGTTTGATGTGGAACTTCAAAGTTGTTGCCCCCTTCCTCTACCCGCTTGCTACGTCTATGTCTGTCTCTCTCTCTCTTTCTGATGCCGTCTCTTTTTGTGGCTCCAATGAAATGAGCCGCTTAAGCGCTGATTACGTTTTAGCCTCGAGTTAGCGCCGTTGTCTCGGTACGTCTCGTCCCGTCTTGAGTTCATTCATGCCAAGAGGTTCCTCTCGGGTTCATCTAGACCGCGAATGATGGATTAATCCATTCACAAAACATCAAAAAACCGGCAGCTACTGCAATTACAAGATTCACTCTCTCTCTCTTACTCACACGCACACTCGGTGTCCCTTTCTCTGTCTATCGATTTTCTAGTCAACTCTGGCAGCATTTAATTCGTAG
Source organism: Zaprionus nigranus (assembly GCA_018903425.1). Classification (NCBI taxonomy): domain Eukaryota; kingdom Metazoa; phylum Arthropoda; class Insecta; order Diptera; family Drosophilidae; genus Zaprionus; species Zaprionus nigranus. The sequence continues at coordinate 7,653,291 of JAEIGD010000001.1, read as the reverse complement.
TTTTGATTTAATTTCTGCCTTTCCTACCCTCTCCCTCTCTCTCTCTCTCTCGTCTCTCTGTCACTCTTTATCACTCACACCCTCCTTGTCTCTCAACTTATCTATGTGTTTGTTCTTTTTTCTTTCAGGCTCTAAATGGATTTCTAATGATACTGACATGCGAAGGCGAGGTCTTCTTCGCCACGCACAGCATCGAGAGCTATTTGGGTTTTCATCAGGTAAGTGGCTGGCAATGTGGACTGCCAGGGGGGGAGGGGAGCAGGAGGGTTAACGGTCATCAGTTTGATTGATTTTAATTGCAAGAAAATTTCTATGAATGATACTCGAGAGTTTTTGGGTCAAGCTCATTGCGGAAACGTTGCTACCAGATTGATATTGCTACCCCGCAGGCAACACCTTCAGGTGCCCAATGAAGAAGAGAAGGACAAGTAGGGAGAAGTAAGGAATAACAGAAAGAGAGAAGGAGAGAGAAAGATTCATTGGTCATAAATAAAAATCAGATCAGCGGGAGGATTGCGCAATCGCAAACTGCCACAAGATTTGCTTACGCAGTTACCTTCTGTTCTGAGTAGGGTACGCAAGCGAGTAGGGCAGGGGCATGCGCTAAGGGGTAAGGGGGCGTGGTGGCACTACAGAGAACTGTGTGTTTGTATTATAAAGCTGCGACGCCTCGGCAGCTGCTCAACGAACAACATGTTTTGGGCCTAACTCGAGATATCTTCACCGTCTGCAGGCGCATCTCCTCCCTCCTCAGTCTCCTGCTGCTGCTGCTGCTGCCTGTGCCTGCTCTGCTGCATCTGCTGGCGTCTTCTCTGGCTCACATTGTGCCTCTTCTATTTTTGTTGCTGTAGCTTTTCGCCTACTTTATTGTATTGGCGCTTGTCGAATGGAAATTGAAAATTGCAGTTAGCTTTCTTCAGTCTCTCAGAGGTCTCTTTTCTGTTTTCGCTCGGGTTTGTTTTTTTAATTTAGTTGTAAATGTGTAAAGCGGCACTTGACACGCCCCGTTTGGCAGCTCAATTAAAAACGTAGCTGCCTATTACCATGGCCATTGGCCATCCGATTGGCTCAAGCAATGCACTTCGATGCCCAAACCCCCTTTTTCCTTCTTTGCCACTGCTCCTCTTCCTCTTTGCTCTGCTTGCAGACGTAGAAAGTGCAACGTAGTTGCGATTGCTGCTAGTGCTGGACGCGTGACACGAGGAGGACACAGACTGCGTGCGTGTCTTTGGGATAGTCAAGGCAAATAATCAACATAATAATCAACTCTGTTGGAATTTACTGGCTCTTCCTCTTAATTTCTCTTTCACTTTTTTTAACTCTTCCACCCTTGCAAATGCTTAAAAAGGGTATACTTAGGCAAATGTATGTAATAGGTAGGAGGCGTGGCACAACCCACAAACTAAATATATTTTTACTCGGGATCCTGTCCTTGTCAGTCATTTCCTGTTTGTCCGTCCTATTTTAAACAGCTTGAAAAACTAAAATCGACATGAAGGTTTCTTTATACCAGCTTTTGTTCAAGTTTATATCAAATATTGCTTGCCACGCCCACCGTCTCCACAATCACCTACATTTTCAATTCGATTTCAATTTGTAAGCAAGCTAAAACTGTCTGACTTTGACATATAACAATTAAGTTAGCTGACTATATGTTATTATCTATCTCTCATCCGCCCGACTGTCGCGTTCGTCTTGTTCTACTCTTATAGAGTATATAATTATCCAGAAGTTTAACGATTTCCACATAAAAGACTGTATTGGTCTTCTCGAGAATGCAACTAAACATTGCAATTCAATATTTATGTTGCTTTTTCTTAAAATTTCTAAGAAAATTGTATAAATATATCGTCCAACTATCGATAACTTCCATGGAAACAATCAATCAGTTAAAATGTTAGCATTTTTTCATCGGTATTCCAAAGCTAATCTAATATAAACTGAATAATATTGTATAACACATATGTACATATGTAAATAATGAAGAACTTATGAAAAGCTAACCTTTTTTTCAATTCGTTTAATAGGTCTTTATTTTTACAGCCACCTGCAAAATAGGAATAAAGTGAAGTGCAAATTCTTGATTTTTCAGATTTATCGTTATTTTTGTACCGTGGTTTCTTCGGTAACGCGATATTTTTTGAATAAAAAGACATCTATATGTATATCACAATATACATCTTTAATTGGCAAATAGTTTAAAACACTTTCAACTCAAAAGTCTGGTTTTTGAATTTTTCTTTATATTGTCGAATAATTTTTTAAAATAAAATTGATGGAGTTTCATTTTTGACGTTTTGTAATTTAAAGCTCCTTTAACGTTATTTTTGCCAAATAAAGTTTTGATACTTTTCGCATAAATTTCACTTAAATCCCTAATTTACTCACGCACTCATCTCTATTTGCATCTGTAACACATGAGTATATAGGGCTAAGTCTGTCGCTTCCCCGGGCTCCTGCTCGCTATCCTCCTCCTTCTCCCCATCTTCTTCCTTGCCCTTCTCTTCTTCTTCGGCTGCTGCTCCTGGCGCGTGTAGAATTTATGTCTCAATTTGTGGCCAACATGGGGCGCATTTTCAATTTGCTGCGATTTTGATTTATACGCCCCGAAAAACAGAAAACCGAAACCAAAATCAAAATCAAAAACCGAAAACGAAACGAAACGAAACTGAGGCGAAAGGGAAAATCAATAACAAGTTGAGTGAACCCCGCCTTGACTTCTCTTTGCAGTCGGACATAGTGCATCAATCGGTGTACGAGCTGGTGCACTCCGAGGATCGCGAGGAGCTGCAGCGGCAATTGTTGTGGAACAGTTTCCTGCCCGCAGACATGTCCAGCATGCAGCTGGCAGAGACGCTGGCCCCAGATAAGGCGCTCTATCTGGAGCGCAGCTTCACGGTGCGCTTCCGTTGCCTGCTGGACAACACATCGGGATTCCTGCGCCTCGACATACGCGGCCGCATCAAGATACTGCACGGCCAGAATCGCAAGACAGAGGAGCCGCCACTGGCACTGTTTGCCTACTGCACGCCCTTTGGGCCGCCCAGTTTGCTGGAGATACCGCACAAGGAGAACATGTTCAAGTCCAAGCACAAGCTGGACTTCTCGCTGGTCTCCATGGATCAGCGTGGCAAGCACATACTGGGCTATGCGGACGCCGAGCTGGTCAACATGGGAGGCTACGATCTGGTGCACTACGACGATCTCGCCTACGTAGCCAGTGCGCATCAGGAACGTAAGTAACTCCCACTTACTCCCTTATCCTCCTCATGCCTCCTCATGCCTCAATCCCTTCTCCCTTGTCCAGTACTCAAGACAGGCGCCTCGGGTATGATTGCCTATCGCTATCAGAAGAAGGACGGCGAGTGGCAGTGGCTGCAGACCAGCTCCCGCCTGGTGTACAAGAACTCCAAGCCGGACTTTGTCATCTGCACGCATCGCCAGCTGATGGACGAGGAGGGGCACGATCTGCTGGGCAAGCGGACCATGGACTTTAAGGTTAGTTACCTGGACACGGGTCTGGCCTCCACATACTTCTCGGAGGCAGATCAACTGGTGGTGCCGCCCTCAAGTGCCAGTGTCTCCCCACATCCCATTCGCTGCCGCCTCCAGTTACGCCCACGCGACCCAATCGTCGCTACAAGACGCAGCTGCGTGACTTTCTGTCCACGTGCCGCAGTAAGCGCAAGCTGCAGCAGCAGCAGCAGCAACAGCAGCAGCAACAACAGCAGCAGCAGCACCACCACCATCACCTGCAGGCACAGCAATCATCGCCACTGGGCCAGGTGGGTTCACCAGCTCCTGCGGTTGTGGAGTACCTGCCCGATCCGGCGGCTGCTGTGGCGGCTGCCTACTCTAATCTGAATCCCATGTACACCACGTCGCCATATGCCACCGCCGCGGACAATCTGTATATGGGCAGCTCCATGCCGGCCAATGCCTTCTATCCAGTCAGCGAGAACCTCTTCCATCAGTACCGCCTGCAAGGTGCCGTCGGCGTCGGCGTCGGTGGCTACTACACCGACTATCCGCACTCGGCGGCACCTGCCTCGGCGTATGTGGCCAACGGGTTTCTCTCCTACGATGGCTACGCGATTGCCTCCAAGGCGGACGAGAAGTGGCAGGAGACGGGCAAATACTATAGTGGCTATAGCAGCGGCTACGGCAGTCCCACCTCCACACCACAGGTAAGTTTACCCCTCCCTCCCTGCCTGCCTGCCTGCCCCCCCTTTAACTGAGTCTCAACTTTTTCTTCTTTCTCTAGCAGGTTCCCCTGAAGACGCCCAAATCATCGCCGCAGGTCATGGAGGTCATCTCGTGCTCCTCGGACGGACCCTCCCCGGTGGCAGTGGGTGTCACGCCCAATGGCAGCAGTGCCACGCCCAAGGTGGAGCTGGCGGCAGCAACGGCGCAGCCTCTGCAGCTGCGGCAGCCAGCCAGGATCCCTACGAGCGGCAGACGGTGCTCATGTGGGGCACAGCACAGTCCAGCGGCGTGCCGCTCAATAGTCGCAGTGGCGCTGGTGGTTCGCCGCCGCGCACCACGCCCCTGGCCAATGGGCTGAGCTATGCCAACAATGCCAACAACAACAACAACAACAACAACAATGAGCTGGAAGCAACTGCCACAGGCAAGTGGAATGGCAACAAGGAGCTGGCTGCAGGCAAGTCCACCAGTGCCGGCACACCCGAGAGCTATCAGCTGCAGCATGACGACTCCGGGCTCTACTCGGCCTCCTCCCACACCACCTCGCCCCAGCAACAGCAGCAGCAACAACAGCAACAACAACAACAAGTCGCATACTGCGCGTGGCCTTGGCTCGAATGTGAGCAGCTCCAGCAATTCCATTGTGCACTCCACCACCGAGCACCACGCGCACTCTCAGCAGCAGCAGCACAGCAGCAGCAGCCACACCCGCCCAGCTGCGCTGCCAGCCAACAGCAGCAACAGTCGCAGTCGCAGTCGCAGCCGCCACAGCCACCACGCTCATCCACACGCACACTCGCAGCAGCAGCACCACCAACATCATCAACATCAGCAGCAGCAACAGTCGCAGCATCAACTGCACCACCAGCAGCAACATCAACAACAGCAGCAGCAGCACCACCAAGAGACTGTCGCATCCGCCACTGCATCCGCATCCGCATCCACATCCGCATCCGCACACCACAGCGAGGTATGGACGCCTGCCAGCTACACGCAGTACTCGCAGTATTTGGCCTACCACCACCACCACCATCATCACCACCACCATCCGCACCACGCCCATGCCCATCATCCGGCCTCAGCAGCAGCAGCGGCGGCAGCGGCAGCCACAACTGCGTCCGGCACAGCGCACCACCAGCACCATCAGCACCACCTGCACCACCATAACGGCCAGCACACAACAAGCCGCTAGTAGTAGCACTGTAGAAGCACCACCAACACACACACACCACACACACACACACACACACTCCACACACACTCACACTGTACACCACCGAGTGCCGAGTCTGAGACTAACCCACCCTCCCTAACTGCTACTCCCCCACAATAGATTCTAATCAACAATCAGCTGCAGCAGCAGCAACTGGCTGCCTACCCGCTGCACCACCAACAGCAACAGCAGGTGGAGTCGCCGCCCCATTGCCGCACCACGCCCACGCCCACGCTGCCGGCAGTGAGCAGTCTGCTGAGTGGTGCTGGCAGTGCCACGGATGCCGGCACGCCGTACCAGCAACTGGCGGTGGTCTCCGCCTCTGCACCACTCATCATTTGCGCCGACGAACCACTGCAGGCAACGCATCCCAGCACCACACGTGGTGCACGCAAGGCTGCCAAGCTACAGCAGCAACAACAACAACAACAACAGCAGCAACAACAGCAGCAACAACATCAGCCAAACTACCAGCAGCACCACACGCAGCACCACCTGCTGTATCCGGCCAACATTACGGCCCACACTGCGCTGGCCTATGCGCCGCCACCGGTGAGCGGGGCTGGAGGCTATCTGGATGCTAGTCCGCTGCTCTCCTTCTCGGAGGTGACCAATACACTGCTCAATCAGTAGAGCACACACACACACAGAGACACACACACACACAAACAAACAAGCATGTTCAACAGTTTTGCCAAAATGTGGACTATGACTATCGTATCTTCCATAATATCAACTCCCACACACACAAACACATACACACAGAGATCAGCGCAGGAATCTAGCAATAATAGTGCAGACCAGTCTACAAACATAGCTCAGCTAGGAAGAAGCCATGGGTTTATATCTTATACTGTATACTCCTCTATATATACGATATATTTTATAAAGCTATATCCATATTGTATTATCACTTCATGACATTCCCAATTTAGTTAACCTTTCAATTCCCATAATCCAGTCCACAATTTATATCCATATACTACATATACTTTCATATATATCTTTATGTAGTAAAATTTTATGATCATTCCCAAACTGATTCAACTAGTTTATTAATCCATTTTCGCAATTTGTTTGTCTAATTATTTTTAAAAGATCCTATAAACCATTTATATAAATGTTTATCCATATCCTATATATACTTTCGATATATATCTTCATATAGTAACAATTTATGACAAATCCCTAACTAATTCAACTAGTTTTTCAATCCATTATCGCATTTGTTTGTATATAGTCTTAAAAGATCCTATAAACATTTATATAAATGTGTATCCATATCCTATATATACTTTGATATATATCTTCATGTAGTAACAATTTTGACTTTTATATATACCTTTGATATATCTCTTCATTAACTTAATTCAAAAATGTATTATCAATGATGAACATTCTCAAATTATTTGACATATATTTTTAAACAGTTCCTTTAGTTTGTTGATCACAAATCACATCTACAAATCATACAATCAGAACTCGTTCTTCAATAGATCATAAATTCTATAACCATATAAACCATACACCGAATATGATATCTTCAGTAGAATCGTGGCTATTCTTCCTATGCGAGCAAACATAGTAGATTCCGAATGAAATGAAAGTAATCTCAATGCATTAGTATTATTTGATAACAAGATATAATCGTTATAGGCGTCTCCTAAGTTTAGCCCCAGATCAGACACACACAATATTTACGAAACATAATTCTATTTATTTTACTGTGATAATTTATATAAACATATTGTACACGTATTTAACACTGGATGGATGCTGTCCAGGCAGGCAGGCAGCAGTTATAATCCGTAACTGTATCCGTAACCGTTACGTGTTTCTATTTTACTTCCGTTGAGAGCGTGGATCGAGCGAAAGAATTATGGCAAATAGACATAGATAGAGAAAATAGAAGAGAATCGAAACCTGCACAAAGTACATAATCAAACATTCCGTTTCAGTTGTAGTTACAACCAAAGATTTATACTAATGTGAAAGAAAACTAATACTACTTGCATATAGTATACATAAATATATATACTATGTATATGTAATTAAATACCCGTTATTCGTGACTAGTGACTCGTTACTCGTAACGTACAGTTAGCATATGAAACGATCCACTTTTCGGCTTCGGGTGGTTAATGCGCCAAATTTAAGTTACATTACTATATATTCTTCGTCAGGCAATATATAGAAAGGAAGATGGAAGAGATAAGGAGTAACATAATCAAATCACAAGATTATTGAATTGCAATTAAGTGCTTAAGTAGTGATTAAGTCTTAATATAATACAGAATACAGAGTACAGAATACACATATGTCGATCCGAATGCTTGTATTAATTATGTTGTAATAATTTAACACTAACTAGATGTAAACGAAACAACAAACAAATCGAATGCAAGTAAAAGTAATTTTCATGATTCCTATCGTTTAGCATGTAATTCCTTAGATGAATAATCCGAGAGTGTGTGTACATTTAAAGATTTCTTGAATTTCTAGTCGCCCGCATAAAACATTTACTATTTACATACCTATATAAATATAAATACATATACAGATATACATATATATTAATATAAATACGTAAAATTAAACAATTATTCAAATAATTCAATTGTACAGATAATTTTTCCAATTTGGCTGCCGTGAGTAAAGGCTACAACAATATGATAATAATATTTGCTAATCGAATTCGATATCCATTTCTGTCAACTCACGCGCTAGTTAACAACGTAATTTACGAGTTTAACTTATTAATCATCTATGTTAATTAAAGGATAATTAGAATCCAAGTGCATGTACTCGGGAAGCGCATATCCAAACAATCAGAGCGAAATAAAACTAGAAAATATTCAATCGAAATATTGGAAGAAATGTGTTATCATTTATTGGGCGGGTGGGTGTCCTTTTTGCTGGCTATACTTACCTGGAAGGGGCAATAGAGGATTATTCGTTTTCTTAATGTCTTTATTCACATAATATATGCAGCTTTACCTAAACTTTATATTTTAGAGCTTCAGTTAATGTTAAGTTTGCCATTATTTTCAAACGAAAGAATAATTTAAATTTATTGTTTCAATGCAACTGAGACCATCAGTTTGCTGAACAGTTCACCGCCAGGGCTGCAAGGCATGGCAGAAAAAATCAGCTGTTGTGCGCAATTTACATTTTACAACACTAGCGATTGAAAGTATTCTATCGACATTATCGATATATCTAGTACTTGGCGCGTAAATTTAAGTGAGTAACAGACTGTGAAGCTTATCAAACTTTTTTTTATTATTTGAGCTCACGTGTGATACACTCAAGCTGTCGTAGATATCGTAGATTGTTATGAACTCATCAATGTGTGGCAATTAATTTCACAAAAAGTTTCTGAGTAACCTGGCAATTAAATATATAATATATATGTCCCCATTATATTTCAAGTTGATACAAATATTGTATTATGAATCCGAAGCGGATCTCTCGCATTCACATCAGAACAACGTTATTTATTTCCACCGCGATAACAAATAACTCGATTGCGATTGCGATAACAATCTAAAGTAGAATGTCAATGACATATATAGTGCTGATATCGAGATTATCCCAATGACGTTGGAATCCCATTTGAAGTGTAATCGTAAATTAGGATAAGACATTTATTATTTACTCCACACTCGCCTCGATCTAAGCCAATATGATTTGACTCTTTTGGATCCAGTCGATATAGTTGGCCACCTTGCAGTAGACACCCGGGTACGGTGCCACAGTGCAGGGCTTGATGCTCCACGAGACAATACCCACCTGTTTGTTATCATGGATCAGTGGGCCACCAGAGTCGCCACTGCACTGTCCCTTACCACCCTCATCGACCCCTCCGCAAATGTGATACCGCGCATCGGTGCGTCCTTCGTGGCGTAGTGCGCACTCCTCGTCGGAGTAGACCTTGAGCGGCACCTGCTGCAGCGTTGTCTGTATGGAACCACCAGTCTATAGGATAGAGAACAGAAATTAGTAGGGTGCATTGTATATATTTGTATATCCATACATATACATATGTGTTCTGAATGAAAGTATTCAAAAGAGCAAATGAATGACTGTTACTGTTTTCATAGGTACAAATAATTTTTGTACAGTTTGAATTCAATATCAGAGAATATGGTACGTTTGCCTGTTTTGAGAGCATGTGTGATGCAGGTAAAAAATGAGTACAGTATTATGTGTGCAGTTACACTTGTACTTATAAGTAAAAAATTAATGTATTCATGCAGAACCTTATTATACATATATTATACAAGTATGTATACGTATGTTTGTATTTCCTTCTTACCGCATTCAGTCCCCAGCCAATGAGTGTACCCGCGCCGCCCTCATCCAATTGGGGCGTGGCAAAGTTCAGACTGGGCAGCTGCACAGGACCGACAGTCTTGTAGTCAAACTCAAAAGGTATCGCAACTTGGAGCAGGGCGATATCATTGGCATAGTTGTTGTACGGATTGTAGAGCTCATGTTGGATGATCCGCTTCACGGCCACCACATTGGGTCCACTGGCACTGATATTGGTTACACCAAACTGCACTGAGAGCTGGCTAGCACTGCGTCCAGCGGTGCAATGCGCTGCTGTCATCACAAACTGCTGGGAGATGATAGAGCCACCGCAGGAGTGAGAACCAGTTGGGCCGCGCAACGAGATCTGCAAAGAGAGAACTCTCAATCCTCTCTCTCTTTCTCTCAATGATCTCTTTACACTCCACACTCACCACAAAAGGATAGTTCTCCACACTTGCGTCGGTACCATTTACGACACGTCCCATTGGAGGCGCAGCCGACACACTGAGACACCCCAGTGCCAGCAGCAAGAGAGCGCAGGTGTTCAGTTTCATTATAGCCATATTGTTTCCTGGCCCAATCTAACGAGTTGACTAGTCGCCGGCCAAGAAATTGCGCCTTCTTATACCACCTTAGCTATCGCACGATCTTGCCCGATAAGGCTTTGGATTTACGACTCGCGATACGCTGGTTATAAATATTAGAGAGCCTGATCTATCGTCAGCTCAGATTTACAATAATAAACCTTTGGCTACCCGGTCATAGCTGGGTTTTTCACTGGACATATGTATATGTAAAATGTTTTAGAATTCCAAGATTATAGAATACATAGTATTCACTGTATACAATAATATATTGGCTTTGTTTTGATATAACCTAAACAACTAAAAAATAAGTTCTAGACATATATTTCCATTTAATTAAACTATTGTATTATATCTAATCGTTCTTAATGCGCTTTATTTTATTGCTGCCGATTTGCACAGACATATAGACATAATTTAAACAACTTTTAATGAGGTAATCACAATAAATCATAACAATTCATTAATTTATAACATAATACTTAGGAATGTTTGTGTGAGGATCTTAACAAGAAATAATTCTTAACATACGATAGAAGTAATAATTTAATTGATTTTAAACGACACTTGCGTGTAGAAGCGTATACTATGCATGTGTACGTGTGTATATGTATATATATATATATATATATATGTAATAACTACAAGGCTACGCTCGACATAGTTCTACAAAAGTATTATAAAAAGGCCCGACTCTACTGTATGCTGCAGCTGCGCACTGTGGACAGCTTCTGCTCCTCCTCATCCAAGTGCTTGGCACTCAAAATACTCTTAATGCTCTCGGCTTCCTTCATCCAGAACTCCAGCTTAAATTGGTTGAATTACAGTTAAATAGTATCTATATAAATGTATATATTTAATGTCAGCCCTTACCTGTTGCAGCAGCAAAGTGCGCCGCTCACCCTTTGGTTCGTTATTCACAAAGGGCACCAGGATGCCCAATGCAGATGTATATGACTCCAGGGCAGCATCCAGTCTGCGCTCGTACAGATATAATTCGCCTTTCCGACCAATTTCCAGTCCATTCTTTAGCGACGGGCTCGAGCTCGATAGGGCAACTGAAAGACAATAAAGATACAGTTAGATTTCTATTGAGGACCATGAAAGTATAGAAGAGAATGGACTAGAATAGACAATAATGGTATTGTCAGTTAATTAATCCATCTATCAACGGTATAGTTAAAATCTATCTATGCCATTCTCTTAGTAATACCCATTATTATGCGTACAAAGCTGTTTATATCGCACATCCGGCTCAAGCATTTCCATCACCCGCGCTGTGCTGGCTGCTTGACTTGTCCCAGTCTCGCTAGATGCCTTCTCTTTCTCCTTTTGCTGTCGCTGTGCCAGCAGCTTGTATTCATCCTCGATGATGACATTCTTTATCTCCTCAGCACGTTTCATATAGGCCAAGGCTCGATTCCTTAGTGCCTGCCGCCTGGTGGCATCTGCTTCCTCAGTGATCAGCGGCACAAAATATTGCAGTGCACTGCAATATAAATAATACGCCTCCTTGTAGTTGTGTTTCTCATCATGCTCCACCGCCTGGGTAACCAAATCGATGGCCTTCTTCAGCGTCTGCTCCGAGGGAAATGTCTTGAGATCTAGAAATGGATGTGCAAAGAAATCTGCAAACGATATGCGCTCCGTGGGCTCATGCGCCAGCAGGCGCCGTAGCAGATCGTTGCATTCGTTGCTGATGCGCGCATTGGTGGGCAGTACAATGGGCTCAGCGTTGCGGATACGTAACAATAGCTCCTCAATGGTGCGCGAGCTGTACGGCGCCTTGCCGAACAGGCATTCATAGAGTATAACTCCGACGCTCCAGAGATCTGCCTTGGCGTCATACTGATGCTTTCGCACAATCTCTGGTGCCATATAGAGCGGTGAACCCTTTAGCTGTTGATTCAATTCACCCAACTTCAGATGTTGTGCAAAGCTGCAAGGCATAAGAAAGAGTTGGAGAAGGGTAACGGGTAAGGTAATGTAAACTTCGCTACTCACCCGAAATCGGCAACCTTTAGAGAGACATTGTTGGCGCCGCGTGTCAGCAGCAAATTCTGTGGTTTCAAATCAAAGTGAGATATATCATTGGCGCGCATATATTGCACTGCGGCCGCCAATTGGCGCAGAAAGTAACGGCATGTGGACTCGGGCAGCGCCTTCTTGGTGCGTATAAAGTGCGATAAATTGCCCGCATTGCAGTACTCCAGCACAATGTAAATGTTTCTATAGATCAGACAAAGCATTTGTATATAGATATATCATTAATTTTATACACTTACTTGTCATCCCAAAAGAAATCCTGCAGCGTCACAATGTATTTGTGTTTTAAGTCGCGTAGCAGGCGAATTTCCGTTATAAGATTATCGCGTGAACTAGGCGATAGCGTGGACATTTCCACGTATTTGATGGCATGATAAGTGCGCTGCTTCTATAGCCCACAAGAGGGTAATTAGCAATTATCTAAATATATAGTGTACTTGAAACTTACTTTATGACGCGCTTTGTAGACTGACGCATAACTACCAACTCCAAGCTTCTCTAATATTTCATAGTCCGTTATGCGTGGCAGTGCCATGTTTTATTCACTATTATTAAGCCATTAACAATATTATACGTTAATTTTTATTTTGTTTTTTATTTTTATTATTTAAGAATTTGCTTCAATTTGGAATGAAAGAGAAAACCATAACAATATTTTTTACAGTCAGTGCGAGACGGCGACAAACAGCTGAGACGAATTGCGCTACTTGTTGCAGAACAGTTGTGCCACTGTGGCGTAGCGGAATGCAACAGTGTGTCTGCCAGCGGATGGGTAGCACTTTTGTGATTCAGTGGGTTTGTTGTCGATGCGTAGCGCAGCAACAGATTTTTTTATTTCTTTAAAAGGTAAATAAATAAATGAAACCCCATTACATGTGACTAAAACTAATTTGGGAGTAAAGTAATGCAACGTGTACTCAACATTTACTGCTCAGCAGAGTGCAAGTGATTAAAGCTTGTTGTTTATTTAGCTTCTTCAAGCTTGGCTTACGCGATGATCGTAATTGACACACCCAAAAGAAACAAATTAACAACCAGACACGCCCGTACATAGAGATGTATAAGAATTTCTTCAAAATAATGCAATTTTGTACTTTTACAGATCCTTCCCGGTTAAGTGCAATATCAATACATTTGATTTTTATAAGTAGTGACGTCACATATAAGGCTTCAAGATGAATTACGGCCGTAAGACGCCCTCGACCTACAGGTCGAACCCCTCGGTGTACTCGCATGCCACGGGAAGGTTAGTGATAACATAGATATTATCAAGTTGTTATCTACATATATAGTATAATTTATATATAACTTAAAGGTCTTCGACAAATTTGCATTCGAAAATGTCACGTTCCACACGCTCGGTACGCATTCCTTGGTACCAGAGACCCCTGCTGAAGAACAATCAATATATAGACATACAGAAAGGTGCCATGCTCATAGGACTGTTTGCTGTGGTAAGATAATTGAGAGATTATCCTTTGATTATTCAATGATAACCTTTAGCTTTACAGTTCCTATCACTCTTCACAATCGGTACCACTATCTTTGATATCTATTGTTATGCCATGGCTGCACCAGGTTCCACACATTATGGTTACTATATAATATCCTATGAGTTTGTCTATGTGGGCAACAAGCATGGTAAGAATCAATACTCATAATATTCGCATTATTGTTCACCTTATCGATATTGTTTACAGTCCGCAACATGTTGATTGTCTTTGCCCTCTTCTCACTAATCATGGCGCTTATCAACTTCGTGACAAGTGTCCTGCTCTGCGTAGCTCTGCGCAAGGTAAGCTCGATGTTCTCGCATCAATTTAACAAACATATTTCACTTTCATTTCACTCATGCCCGAAAGCAAGAGAAACTTGGAGTACAGAAACGCACACTGTGCAGAAGGGTAACATCAATGCATCAATGCCATCAATAATCTCAAGAAATCCCATTCGATCCATTAAATTTAAATTCCCATTATAGCTAATTGGCAAAACAATCATGTTAATAACTTGTTTACAAACATCCAATGATATCTGGGCTTTTTCATCTTTTCAGGAATACGAACGAAAGGTCATGCCCTGGTTGTGGACATTTGCCGTATTCACAGTTTGGCGTATCTTGGCTCTTATCTTTTTTGCCATTGTGAATGATTTGTACTTTGCCTATAATATCCTTATGGTCCTACTTTGGAGCATATTTTGCCTGGCTTCCATCTATGGTTGGGCCGTTGTCTACTCCCTCTTCCTGGAATTGGTTGACCTGACAAAACTAGAGGATTTGGCACATTTACGAGTACGCTGATTGTTATTATTGAAAATCCAGCATTTTATCTATATATTCTACGTATTTCAGATGGGTACAATGGCCTCGCTACATGCATCAACTGCCAATTCATTGGCTGGCTCACGTCCGACCACACCGCACAGCACTGTATCCACAATGCCAGTGGGTTAGACTCAAATCGTATATTACTGATCACAACGAATACCGTCCAAATTAGAGATACCGAGAGAAGCATTCACCAAGCACGCTTATATGTTATATACATTCCAATTGTGTAAACATTTCCACCAGTTAAGTGCCTTAGATGCGTTTCAATTACGTATAGTTCATACAGACGTACATATCGAAGAAAAACTGTATTTGCAAGTTTTTATACAAGAAATGAATCTTCATATTAATTAAGTATCATTCCGTCCATATATTGCTTTATCTGTTTTTTGTATTGTTGTACAAATCCGCACACTGCGTCTTTATATACAATTTTTTATATATATAAATTGGACTAATATTTAAAACATATATTGAAATCGTACAATAGTTATTAAAGTCGACGATTTTATCTCAACCTGTGTCCCAAATATGGTTTTTTTAATATCAAAAGGTTACCATTCCAAATGAATGTTCTGAGATGCAATAAATCGTATTGTAAACATTTATGGAAAGTTCCATAGTTTAATGATAAT
This sequence comes from Zaprionus nigranus, assembly GCA_018903425.1. Classification (NCBI taxonomy): domain Eukaryota; kingdom Metazoa; phylum Arthropoda; class Insecta; order Diptera; family Drosophilidae; genus Zaprionus; species Zaprionus nigranus. The sequence continues at coordinate 7,637,958 of JAEIGD010000001.1, read as the reverse complement.
TTAAATCCATATTCCTAAAACATATGTATTTCAGTATTTAGATACAATTAACCTTGATTGGTCACACTATTCTGCTGCGTATGTTTACAAATACATGTGGCATTATATCTTTGTGCTGCATTGGCCACACTGAAAACAACAAAAGACATTTTAGGGTTCACTGACGGCAGCACCAGGGCAAAACAATTACATGTTGCCCCACTGTTGGTCATTAACACCCAAATTATGAACAGTACGCTATAAAGTGGGGTAACCCACACGCGCAGCTGGCATCTGTTATAGGAACATTATCAAGTGCTAATGTACGTACACATCTGCATATGATTGATAGAAGTATAGGATTATTGTTTAAATTTAAACAGTTCTGCAATTCTCTTCCAATGTTTTCCTGCTGCTTGCTCAATGTTACACACATTCATCTATACATGCATGTATGTACATACATATGTACTTATGTACGCCTTTATCTCATCATACACAGTTCCAATACATTTGCGTAGCTGCTAAATCCTGATGGATGTTTACATTCTCCCCTCATTCGTCTCCCTCATTTCCAATCAGTCGAACTCTTTCGCTCGCACACAGCTGTTGATCGCTGAAACGGTAAATGATACACTAACTCTACATGTCGCGCACCTGTCAGGTTGAATGGCCGGAACAAAATCAACTCAGGCGATTTTTCTATGTACAATGGGTCAAATGAATATTTGTACAGATTCACAAACATTCATGCATATGAATGTACAAAGTGTAGACATTTATAGAATATTGAACGTATGTGTATTATGAAATTAAGTCAGATCACTATATAATTGTGTACACAGGCATTAACCTTGTAGGTCTACAATATCTGTCTAAATAACCGTGAAGATCTTAGCCCCTGCGAGAGACAATATACATATGTATGTATGTATAATAATATAATTATTCAATATGTTTAGTGCATCTTCTTTTATTCTGCTGCGCACTTCCATTCCGGGAAGCCAGACGGATGTTATGCCGATGAACATGAATGCAACTTTACCCCCACATGGCGTACATACATACATAGATGTAAAGACGTAGCTTGTTGTTGTTTTGTTTGTTGCGCGTGGGGCGCATTGTTCATCTCAGAAAAACACCCCCCACAAACAGCGACTGCGACGCAGGCTCACTCATACATACATATGTACATGCATATGTATGTAAACACATACAGACATGCTAAGTGTTTTGACTCTGGTAGTTGCGAGTTTTATGTTATGTTGTCGTGCACTCTCATTCGCTGTTAAGTCGTTTTCACCTCGGTCTGTTGGTGACTAATTGTTGTTATTGCCAAATGCCTGCCTCTTGCACGTTTACATTTTATTTTGTTTTCGATCTTAAAAATGATTAAATAAGCTCGTGCCCTGCTCTGAGAGAGAGAGAGACCTGCATGGTCTCAGCTGTTTCACGAAAAGCAAAGTGGAAGATTAAAAAAGTTAACATTTGTTTGCACTAATATACATGCACATGTACATATATTTACTTATTCATATGTTTTTGCATATGTATTAAGTTATTGGCATAATTTGAAAATCGTTTCGACTAGTCGATAAATAATAAGGCTGTTTACCTTGCTACGACTCACGAGTGTGAGTGTTAACAACTTTATAAAGTTCGTTAACTTGTAAATTTGAAAATTTATAAAAAATAGAAACACATTTCAATTTGTTATTAAATACTGCGTCAAGGTCAAAAGTATACAACATATCCACACATATGTATATACATATTTATGTACATACATACGTTGCATGAATATGTTTAAATACATTTAATAATATTTATGTATTGTGTACATACATATATAAATATACATGCATATGTAATTGATAATTGTTGTGTGTATTTGTGCTTTCAAATACATATGTTTCCATATGTTTGTAAGTATTGTTATTATCCTATTATTTGTTTATTATTACAGCTTTTTTATTTATTGAACATATTAGATCAATCATCCGACGCAATTACATACACACACGCCTTATGACGACTGAGCAAAAAATGAACTCTACACAGAGAAACGCAAAAATAACAAATTGCAAAGCAGAAAAATGTTAACCTGCCCATGAAATTCACCACACTATTGCGACGGGAAAATACTTTATAATTATACACACATGCATAAGTTCATGTGCACGTCACACATACGCCCATATGTATATGCGTACATTTACCAACTATACGTACAAATGTATGTGCGTCGTAAGCGTAAGCGTGTAAAGTAAAAATTAAAAACTGCTAATGAGATACACATATCTACATACATACATATGTATTTGTTTAAAGTACCTGCAAATTTTCAAAAAGCTGAAACGCATATTTGTTTGTATTGTATTTACCACATATGCGTATACATATGTACAAATGTATTTACCCATACACACATACATATGCATGTGTTGGAGATATTGATATTAATAAAATATTTCATAAAAGTGCGCAGTTTGCATTGATGACGCAGCAACAAAAACACAATGACAAAGACAAACAGCTTGACAATAACAGCGACTGCTCTCAATCTTAATATTGGCTCTCTCGGTCTCTCTCCAACAGTTTACGTGAGTGACTACAATATGGCGTCGTTGGAATTGTGTCGTCGCTTCATTAAAAACAATAACAGTTTGTATGTTAACAAATGCACGTTCGTAACTGTTGGATTTTTCAATTTTCTCAACGTTTCTAAATTAATGTAACAATAACAGTTCAGTCATATGACAAAGAGAACGCACACACACTCTCTTTCTCCCTCTTTTTCTCTCTCAGTTTCTTTATTTCACGCCCTGCATTGGTCTCCAGAGTGTCAGTATGATTGTGTGATGTACATCCATATATGTTTGTACATACAAACATACATACATACATCAGAATCCGTGACTCGTTAAATTAGTTTCATGATTATGTACATATGTATAATTTTAAACAAAACCGTTATTTTCAATCTGTTTTGAACAGAACATACGTATGTATACATATTACATATGCATATGCATATATTAATAATTAGAAAGCTGTTATTTTATATTTCATTTCTACTTTTTGTATTGTACACTCTATTGAAATTTAAAGCTTTCAAGATTTAAAAATTTCAATTAAAATTTCTTAAAGCATTTTATAAGAGCTGAAAAAATTCTACATTTTATAATGTTTTCATCCAATTCTAATAATACAATACATATGTATGTATGTGTACAATGTATTTATATTCATACATGAATACATACATATGTATAATGTTAAGCTTGATTTATGAATTGTCACAGTCACTTTATTGCTCATCTCTACTGAACAAATTTATATTTCTCTCTTAGTGTATGAACTTTGCACTTATTTTTCGTGGCGTTCATCGATTGCTGGTAACATGAGTGTCTATTTTGCACAGACTGTTATTCAACATTATTAACAGAATCAGTGTTTTGTTAATTTACATTGTACAACGTCATGCATTCATATTTAAATAAATATATTTTATGCACACTTATGCATATTTACGTGTACCTGTGTAGAATATTTCCTACTTGTGTCTGTTTCACCACAGCTACATGCACACATACATACAAATGCAGTCGAGTTCTCTCTAGCTTACACACATACTACGATGCTCTCACTTCCGTCTGCATATGCACACGATAAGCACACATGCATATGTACATACTAATGCACAATGAACTATGTATTTTTTAATATTACGCTTTAGGCTTAAATGCTTTTAATCAAACAAAGGACAAGAGTATGCTGAAAATAAGAGAAAATTCAGATAAATAAATGCATACGTATGTGTAGGTACAACTACAGAGAATTGAGCACCATCATCGAACAATAGCGTTGGACAATGACAAATCACGTTGATGTTAACAGCTCTGTTAACGCAATAACATTACATTTTGAGTATAACAGAGTCATTTTTATTTTTGCTCGAGAGTTTTGCGTTTTGCTTTCCCGTTTCATTCGTGCGTTGAACCTTGGAGACTTCACATCGAGTTTGGAGGATCAATTCCACGTTGGTATTGCAACAACTACAACTGTCATCCACAATAAAAAATACACGCGTTGTGTCTCTGTCTGCTTCGCTGGCTGGCTTTGTGTCTGTGTGTGTGTGCGCGCCGTGTTGATTTGGCATAATTTGTAATAATCTTACAATTTTGTGTTGAAAATAATCGTGGAACGCCAACAAAACGCAACTGTAAACTGCGCGCCAGCGTCGCTGCTGCTAACATATTCGTCGCCGTGTGCGTTATGTGCAAGAAAAAATTTAGTTTATTTGAAATCAAAAGAAAGTTAACCATCAATTTGTGATATATGTATATATATGATTTGTATTCACCTCTGCCCCGTGCAATTCTCCACACAAAAAGCATATAATTTATTAGCAATTATTACACATATTTGAATACTTTGTGAAAAAATCAACTTCAATAATAATAATAAAAAAGTAAATTAAATTAAAAAAATTCATTACAACTGTGATTCCAACAAAACTGGCGATTTTGTTTTAAATTTCTTAGCCAATTGCAATAACTTAACTTCAGTAACTACGAACTTTCCAAGTAAGTGCATTACTTAAGCATTTCTGATGAAAAAATTTGTTTAATTTTCGCCTACGTCGTCGTCGCACCACTCACGCGCTTATTCACCACCATTAACAGCTAAATTTCAACACGAGTGCTGAGCTCACCACTGAGTTTCCATACACTCACTCTCTCTCTCTCTCGCTCTCTACTTGCTGCACGCACACGCATCCATTTGTGTATGTGAGTTTCTGTTTGTGCGTGAGCGTGACTTTTATATACACATACATTCATACATGCATGTACATACATACATGCATAGGACCGTCGTTGCCATGTCACGTAAAACAAAATAAATAAATAGCGTTTTTAAGCAAAGAAAAACGAAAGTTAAAGCCAGTTAAAAAATATGAATTGTGAACACTGAAATATACACAGTGCACACATACATACATACGATTGTACATCGACACAATTGGAATTTCAACCTTCGCATTTATTAGCACTTTTGTAGTATGTATGGATGTATTCGTATGAACGGCTGTACATGCAGGCTTAGGTACATACGTACGTACGCTGAGTGCATTAGTGTGTGACAATTAAGTTTTTTTCTTTTGACATTTTGAACAGTGTAAGAGACAAAGAATTTCGTTATACTGCCAACAGAAAGTCTGCACTGACAAAAAGAAAAAAAATACAAACAATATTATAAAAAGGTGTTCGAAGGACGTGGCTAAAACTACGCGACATTTAATAAACACGCATACTATATAAACTATGTATGTACAAATATACCTGTACACATATGTTTCGGATTGAAAACATATGATCTTTTCAAGTACACCAAGAAAACAAAAATATTAAAGAAAATTCGCCCTACATTGGATTTGTGTTTTTATCTCTAATGTGTACTTACATAAACAATCATGAACAACAACATACTATACCTGCATACGTGTATGTGTGTGTGTGTGTATGAATGCACTTCGTGATTAGGAATTTGTGTGCTCTTCGCGTGAGTCACCAAAGTCATCTGCATGTGTGTTTGTTAGTGTATATATAGTATATATATAAATGATTGGGCCGAGTCATAGTACAAAGCAGCAGCTAGCAAACATTGTCTTGAATATCTTATCAGTCGTTGAAGTGCACTTTATGTGGGTACATGACATTTCCCTCTGATGAGGGTTCACTTATCACGCCATATGCAAAGCGTATTCAAAATAATGCTACCTCTATGTACGGCGTATTTAACAATATGCTAATTGCATAAATTTGTTTTCACGATAATTATCAAAGTAAATGATTAATATGAAGTGAGTACGCAGTGTCTTCTAGTCGAGTATACCACACTAAAAACGTTGAAGATTAGTTTGTTGTTTTTCTTTTTGCTAGTTAGATTCGTTCAATTAGAATTTGGCACGTGTATTTGCTGGTCTGTTTCTAATCGTGAAGTGTGCATTATCAATATCACGTTTTACGTCACTGTACAATTAATGTAAGCACATTTTCACACGTCTGCAGTTATACTATTACTTTTTAGTTTCAAACGTGGTTAAGTGCTCGAGAGTTTAAATAGATTATTTACGTATGTATTTCACAACACTAGCTACTACAGAATTCGGATGAGAGTATGATAATAATGAAAATAGAGAAAATAATCTAAATATATTTTATATTTTTATAGAAATTATGGAAGTAGTAGAGAATTTACATTATATTTGAAATTTGTTCTAGAATGTTCAGTTATTTTGGTGCAATGGTGAATGCTGCCATAAATGATGAAAAAACGAAATTCCCACCAAAAACAAGTGTCATTATTTCCACTTATTTATTCTGTATTCAATGACTAATTAACGACTTTTGAGTACCCTTCGCTGAAAGGGGTAAACTTCAATGAACTTTCTCAATGGCGATGACTAATTTTTCGTAGAATATTTTGGTGTTTGTTTGTTTGTTGCAAAAGTCGCGATAAACAACACGTGTTGTCAATTAATATTTCACATTTCATATGAAAATTATTATAAATTAATTATACAGACATATGTTTATTTATATTCACGATGACGAAGTCAAAACTATCATAACATATAGGTAAAAACAAACAAAAGTCACTCGACGTGCTCTTGACGATGTCGTCGTGTTGGAATACTTGTTTATGATGGTAACACACATACACAACACAAACATATGTATTAATGCATGAATATATGTACAATGCGTAAAAATATTTGTATGTGAGCAAATTCAACTTCTGTTATTATTATGGCGTTACGCGTTTTTTCACATATATTTTTTTAAAATCGCACACACATGTGCACACATGCATATTTGTATGCGTGTATATGTATACAAATATATACATATAAACAACTGATAAGTGCGCGTCAGCGTCGACGTTCTCGTCAGCTGCTCGGCCCGTCTCGCCTCGCGCCACAGTGCGACGCGTGTATGGCGGCCACGACCTCATTTCAGTTGCTTGCTTTTTTTTAGGTCGCGTGCAGACAGTTCCCCCCACCCCCTTCTTCTGCCATAACCCCAACACCCCCACAACCTACGCACTTGATCGTAACTACGAAGTTCTCCCGTCGTTTGATTCTCTCCAAAGAGGAAATCGTCATCGCTCATGTTCCGCAATAATAGTGTAGCTCTCTTTTGTCTTTTTGAGGTTGGGTTGTTCTATTTTTGGTGCCTTCATTCGCTCTGCTGCCTGATCATGTTATATAAATATTCTCTATAGCACAGATATATATTCACATACGTATGCTCTTGTTGATGGGGCACTTATACCCTTTAACCAGCTGAGAAAGAATTATATTGTATTTAATTATTCAACTTTCTGTAAACTGTATGATGGTATACTGAATACTCAGTTAGTTTTTGAACTACGTACAGCTATGCTCAAAATACTATAAGTGCTTATGCGCGTCTTTATTTGATTGTAGTAATTCTTCTCTTCTTTCTTCTCTTTAGCTTTTGCCTAGTACCTTTGCTTTCTAGCAGCCTTCTTATTTATATATTATTAAATTTATTTATTTTTTTAATGATTGAGACTGAAATGGGTTGTGGAAATCATTGTACAGCTGAGTGTTGCGAATTAATACAGAAATTAATATCGAGGGAAAGACTTACAAGCAACTTCAAGATATTGTCGGGTGTGCATTATTTATGGTGCGAAATGCATTGATATATTCACCAAAAAGCCGGAACACGCGGACGACAAAGAGTATTATCTGATAAACTTGCTGTTCGCGTAGCCAGATATGCGAAACAGCATCAATACTCGAGTTCCCAGCAAATCAAGGATAAACTGAGCTTGAGTGCAAGTATTCAAGCCATAAATCGAAGAGCCAAAGAGAAGATCCTCTTGATACAAAAAAAGAAATAGCGGGATGAATTAAATTTGCAAATCGTCATAGAAATTGGTCACTAGAAAGATGACACAACATCCTGTGGTCGGGTGAATCTAAAATTGAGCTTGTAAATAGTAGAAAGATCTGCCGGAAACCTGCCATAAAGATTTGGGCATGTTTCTCTTACTTCGGCGTGGGTCTAATACATTAAATCAAGGGAGCCTTGGCTGGGGTCTGATTACGTCAAAATGTTGCAAGAAATGGTTCGCTGATAATAGCATAAGAGTGCTTGAATGGCCTGAACAGTCTTCTGATGTCACTCCGATAGAAAATTTGTGGGAAGACGTAAAAAGGGAAGTAGCTCTCAAGCATCCCACGAATGTTTTCAAGCTATGGGAGACTGTAAAAGCTGCTTAAAGCTCTATTCCTTCAGAAAAAAAGTCAGAAATTGGTGGAGTGTATGCCCAGTCGATGTGCTGCAGTTTTGTGCAATAAAGGTGCCTTAATGTATTTATTTTTTATCTTTTGATTACTTTAATTTATTACAAAAATGTATTTGAAATGGTTTTTATCTTGCACTTCTATTATTTGGAGAACAACTGTATGTCGGCTGACTATGGAAAGACGGAGTTAAAGCAAATTTCGCCATACCATAATGCTCGTTCCATAAATCGAAATTAATGTGAAATGATGAATAGAAAATCAAATATTTGTTAGGGTGCTCCCCATGAAAATTATTAACTAATACACTACTATTAATATACACTTACATTACTTATTTATCTTGTGAGTTAAATTAACTGAGTATTTCTTTCTCCCTTGCAGCTCAAACTTTGGAAACATTTCACTTGGGGCCTATTACTACCAATCGTAAGTATAGTTTTCTAATGTTGAAACACCCTTTAGGTGTAACCTTGTCGCTGGTGTCCTTGCCCCAAGCCTTGTTTTGTCCTTGGAGTGTATACAGCATGTAGTACATACACGTGCACTTCATTACCTTGCCACATACACTAGGTTGTTTCTTCTGTAAATGGAGAACATTTCGAGTAAATAGTCCGAAAGTTCGTGCAGCTATATACAATATTAAATACACAAATGTAAATTTAATGTAAATACATGTGTATATCGTATAAAAATATATTTGTCTTCTGTAACCTAAAAATTACATTAAAACTTCATCAATATTTTAAGATTCTCCCATGTATGCACATATATATGTATATTATATATTCTATATATATTATATTATATATTAAATACCATACACCCTGTGTCTGTGATTTAAGTTGGAGTTACACCCAACAGCACATACTACCCAAGGTAGTATCATTTTCCTCTTCCCACACTTCCTGCAACAAGCTTCTCAGCTTTAATATTTCGTGCACTCTCCTCTCCACTCGCCCTCTCTTCAACACACTGAAATTCACCACTCCTTGCCTGTGTGCTACGTACGCTGTACCGTTACCCGCCTGGCAAGATGAAAAGCGAAACTTTTGCCTTGTTCGCTCCCGCTTGCCCTCCTGTTTGCCTTCTTCTGGCTTGCTTACTTGCTTCTTCTTCCACTTCTTCTGCTTCTTGTGCTTCTTTTGTGTCGATTTCGTTCGCTATGGACTTCTTTGTTTTCTTGGTCGTCTGCTCGCAGTTCATTGCCTTGCACCAGTATGTATTTATGTGCATATGTATGTGTGTGTGTTTGTACTTATGTATGCATAGCAATTTAATAAATAAATCAATGAACGCAACGATGTACGCGTTGCGTTAATCAGACGCAGGCAGCGGGACTCCCACGAAGCTGACGTCAGCATCAGCATCGACTCAGCTGTAGCCTTCAACTGCAGACAGACAGACAGAGAACGAGTGAGTGAGATAGAGAGAAAGAGCAAGTGAGTTCAACAGACAAAGGCAAAGTTCAATAACACAAAAGTAGTTGTCAAAAAAAAATAAAACTGTGGCTAGTAAGATTTCGATGCTTCCGCATTTTTAATTGCCTTGTTTCGCATTCGACACTTAAATTTAGGTAAATGTCAAAACTCGAGTACATTTTGTACAGCATCATTTCCTAATAGGTATTTCTTAAAAATCCATTAAATCTAGACCACGTCACTTCAAGCAAAGAATCTGTAATACCCTGTTATGATTGAGTTTATGTATTGGTCTTTTTTAAACCCTTTATTTTGTTCACAAATTCCATGTATCCTATTTCAAAGTTGGGCATTATTATATCTTTACTTACATATATCTTGAATATGTTCATTAGATTAAAGACTGTGTGTAACAGGTAAACGAATAAAAACAATATATGCTATACATATGTACAGCATGAATAGTACTCAAGTACAATCAAATTTTATTACTATCCGCAAAAAATAGGGGGCGGTTGTGTGTGTGTGCTACACTATCCATATGGCAAGTAGTTCCACTACACAGAGTTTGCCTGAATCCATGAAAATACAAGTTGTACCCAGGGTGTTTACTGTTTCCTACTATGCTTTGTTGTCTGCTCCGCACACATGACGACAACGCCCTTTGCGATCCATGTGGTGGTTGCTCGGACAACCTGAAACTTGGTTCTCCCGCGTTGATGGGTTCGCTCTTTTTGGGAAACTCTCATATTTCAGTGCACTTGGTGCATCAATACATATACATATAATACTTATCTGAAAATACAATGTAATAGCACACAAATAAACATACAAATATTGATTAAAAATATTTATAAACTTTATTTAACATTTCGGATGTACTTATTGTTTTAACCAGTACTGTATGTAGACGGATAATAACAAGGTATGCAGAAAGTCAGTCATGCTGTCGACTTTTCTTGATCCGTCATTCAACGGAAGAGGAGGAGTATTGTGTGGTGAGATCGCGTGCTCTCTCTCGCTCTCTTGAAGATGAGTATAGCTTAGATGAGATGCCCGCCATGTTGTGTGGTTTTCTTACTCTCTTCGACTCCTTTTTTGTGCTCTTTAATAACGTTTTAATAATTCTGAGTGCGTCGGTAGAAGATGATGTTATACTCCTCCTGTGTTGCATTTCATTTGGATTTCATTGTTGTTTTGTTTTTCTTGTTGTTGTCTGGCCGCCTGAATTGCTCATTAATATGTAAATGTGCCTCAGGCGCAGTGCGTACGATTGTACGTATGTGTGTGTGTGTTCTTTTGATGTTATTCATTCTTTACCTTTTATGCGGCCCATTTGTGTTTGTCTGCTTTCCTGTGTTGTTGTTGTTGTTGTTGTATATTTTGTGATTTAAATGCAGGTCAACAGCACATTAACCTTTACTTTGGTCTTGTGCGTTGTTTTAAAATCGCAATAAGAAGTTAATCCGGTTTAACTTGAATGAACTTGTTCAAAATCATATAAATAGGCATATGAACTAGAAATATGTATCGATATTGTGTTATCGATACGGAAATGCGAAATATCCGTTTAGATGCAAGCATATTTTCTTCGATATTGTGATATATTGTATTATCTACTAATGTGAACATTAATTTTATCAATGTATTGTACAGGGTATTCGAAAATCGGAGTGCCCATATAATGACATACTTCAAGGGTTAATGTTGAAGCTGCACACGTTGATTTCTCTTTTTGTTGTTAATTTTCTGCACTGTTTTTATTTCTTATGCAATTCTTAAAATGCGCATTTGGCCTGCATGTGCATTGCACATTGTTGTATGTATGTACATATGTACATACGTGTGTAGTGAATTCATAGTGACTGAGAGCAACTGTGACGTCATGGCGTCAGCGGGTGCCTCCAGTCGTCATCGCTCAAACAGCATCAGGCTATATCATATGATTTCCCTTTCGTCATTAGCAGCTTTTACACACAAACACACACACACTCGCGTTATCTACAGTCAGAATGGATGTGTGTATATGATTGACGTACACGTACATACACTGACAAAGAGTAAATGAGTGAACGTTTGAATGCCTCTCTCTACACTACACATACACTTAGCTAGTTGAAAGCGACGGCGACTGCGACGGCGGCTTCCTAAACCAAAATAAATAAATTTACACAATACCTGCATACAAATGAACATCACATACATAGCATATAACAAACAAACTTTGGCGTTTTAACAGACAGTCAAAGAGACGAGCACCACTGTGCCGAACAGTATAAATGATATGGAAAGCAAATGTACAATAACAACAACAACAATGTGATGTTAACTAACACAAATACATTCTCTTTTTTGGCTCATTTCGCCTATCGCGGTACAGACATACGCATCATGGTGAGTGCGTGTATGCGCCTGCGCTGAGAGAGAGAGATTACTCGTACTCAACAGCAGCTGCTCTCTCTTTTGTGTTATACACTCTCTCTCACTCTCTTGCTGTTATTGGCTCATAGTACAGAGTTTTATTTGGGGGCATTTGGCTGTCAATTGTTGTGTGGGGAATTACATACATATCACCGACTGTATGTACGTTTGTGTTTGTGAAAGAGATTTTGCTGATTAGTGTCAGCAGTCGAGAGAGCAGAAGAGAGAGAGGTGGAGGTGGAGAGCACCTATCGTTGACAGACAGCTGTTTTGGTTTTTTAACTTAACCACAACAGCAGGAAATCGGCAGCGCGTATGAATGTACATATATACATGTGTACATGTACATAAGCAATTCAAATGTGCAAATGTACACACACATATTTACAAACGTTTGTACGAAATTAGCAGCACAGTCTGCTGTAGCCCATTGCATTTTGTTTATCTATTTTTGCATGCTCAATGTCGATGCTATTGTACCTAAATATGTATACAGCATGATAAAAGAAACTGTAAAGTTAGTAAGAAATATTTAAACTGAAAAGCAAAATATTCAAATTGGGCAAAACAACTCAAGTTTGTTTCTTTTTCTTTATCTTATACAAATGTTCTAGAATAATCTCAGGTTAATCATCATCTCTGGTATATAGCATCATTTATTTTTTTAGTTTGTGCAGCAATGTCAAAACAAGTGGATAAACAAAACAGATCAAGCTAAATAAATGATGTGTTTTTGCAGATATATCCGTCAAGTTGTTATCTTAAATATATATCAAGTGCTTTGGGTGTTTTCTTTTTGTTTTAGCCCGTTTCCTTGGCATGAGGAAGAAATACAGAAAAAGAGAAAATCTGTGCATTGTGGGAGAAGTATCCAATCGGAAACAGATTAGTTATTAATAGAAAAATAAATCTGTTTTGTTTTATGTTTTCTTTAGTCAGATTAAGCTCTGTAGACATTGTTAAAAATAAAAAGAATAACTGAAATAATTATGCTTCTTTTTAGAATAGAATATTAACATAATACAATCGATTCTCTGTCTCTCTTTGAGAGTGTACAGTTAAAGTTAGAGGTCCGTTAGGTGGGATTGCTTGAGAGCCGATCCGATCTACAATAAACTTGATCTGTGTACGCACTAGAAAAATAATTATGGGAAATCTACAAACAAGCTCCTAGTAACCTTGTACATGTGGGTACAGAGTGTACTGAGTACTGAGGCAACCTAATTTGCTTCCTATCTATTGTCGTGATATTGTGATATTTCCCCATCCCGCTCTCTCTTTATTCTCAGTCTCTGCCATTTTCTACCTCCCTCTCTCTCCCTCTCTCTCTCTTTAGTTACTACTGCTTTGTATCGGTCTTCGCCTCACTTCAGATGAAACTGGTTTTTGAGCATGGTTTACACACACACACACATGCATATTTCTCTGCTATGTTTCATGCGTGTTTGTGTGTGTGTGTATGTGCATGTTGACAGCCTTGAAGAGAGCCAAAAAGCCAGACGAAGTTTGCTTTGTTATTTGTTGTACAAGTACAACATGATTGTACTCCACGTCCCACTCTCTCTCTATCTCTCTCTCTCTCTCTCTCACTCTCATGTGTCTCTGTCTCTTGCTCTTTGTTGTTGCAGGTGTTGATAATAAATAACTGGAATATAAAGAAACCTAAAAAGCAATTTTTATTGCGTTTCTTCGACTCACACAGAGTTGCATTTGCCTCGCTCATTTTTTGGCACACGTTGTACAAGTTTTAAACGATGTTTTCTCTCTCTTACAGTTTTGGATTAATATTTGATTTGCAGGAAAAGGCTAATTAATAATTGCTTGGACGGAAGTAAATCGAATAAAATACTATTACGTACTGATTACACATAACAACGGAGAGATATAATTGGAGGAGTTCGAGGAGTTGTTGGCGCCGCAGCAGCAACAGGAAATAAACGAAACAAATTTCGCTGGGCGAAAGTCAACAACAACAACAAAAAAGTAAAGCAACAACATATTGTAGACGATCGTCGTCCCCACACCCCTCCATACACACACACACACATACACAAGGTTGGTGTAGCGCCAGCATGGAACGTGAATCGAATCCAATGCAACCCATGTGTCGCTCTGGTTGCGGCTTCTATGGTAATCCCGCCACAGATGGCCTATGTTCAGTTTGTTATAAGGTGAGTACAAATGATAATATATCAGATAAGTAGCAGTATCAATAACATACTCTTCTTATGCCCTAAACAGGACTCGCTCAGAAAAAAGCAACAGCCACCTGTGAGCAGCACACCTGTTTCAGTTCCAAGCCCGCAACCTAGCCCCACATTCAGTCCGGCCATTGCAGCAGTTACCAACACAGCACAGCCTACAGTCCAGAGCTTACAGCAGTCACACATTGATGTAAAAGAAGTGAGTATACATTCATATTCATAACTAATATACATACCTATCTAGGTATTTCTCTAGCTACCAATGTAGGTATCCCTATGTACAACTTAGATAGCAGCCAATAGATACAACTACTCTATAAGTAATGTAGATACCTATGCAGATAGACAGTTACTTAGTATTTAGACAGGCACCTAGCTGGGTTTCTTCTTGTAGGCTAAGCCATTTTCATTAGTAGGCCAAGCCGGTTTTGGTACATTTTTTGATCTCCTTGTATTTTTCGTCAGTCAATTACAACTTTATTTGTTTTTTCGGATATAAATTTTATCTTTGTTTAAAGTGAAACAGTGTAAGCAACTTGTATGTGTATAATATAGAAAAAAAACGTTAACTGTAACAGTACATCGTGTGTGTGTGTGTGTTGGCTTTGCTGGCGTCGCCGCAGATTACTAAGCTGAGGCTGACCAGGTAATGTCGAATCAAATGGAATATTCTATATATGTATATATATGGGGGACTGTTGTCAGCAGGTAGGTTACTGTCCAACCAAGGCTGCATGGAAGCTTATACGCGCCCTTATTATCGCCTACAATCTTTGCTATCTGTCAAAGTATTAATGTCATCAGAGTAGAAAGGAGTGCGGCATAGTTTGCCATCGTCCTTATCAGCAGCAGCAGAACTTATTTATCGTCTACTTCGTGTATACTTTAAATATCTACAGAATGCAAATTAGAACATATATAGGATTTTTTTTTGTATACGTCAACTACACTTTACCTTCGCTGTACATGTGAAGAAGCCTATGATATACAAGACTAAGATACAAATAGCGTATGTGTAATGTTTTATATACTTTAACTAAAGTTTAGAGGCAGAAAGTCTTCCTAAAGTGTTAAAGAAGTGCAACGACCTATACTTATGCTGAATAGGTCGTTTATTAAGGAAAATGAAGAGAAGATCTGTAGAACTTAGGTCGTTTCCTTGTATTTACATAGGTCGTTCCTTTATTACACATACGCATAGTTAGTATCTTGCCCACTGTAAACTCAAATAGTAAAGGAATCTTGTTTTTCCTCAAGCTATACTTTTGGTTTATGGAATCGTCATATTCCCTATTCATAAAAAGCATAAGAACTTGTTGGATAGAGAGTTCAATATGGTTCAATTGATCTATCCAAGTCGAAATGTATCGGACATCATGTCATGCTTTGTTTTTAACATAATAGATTCGGTTCCAGTTTGGTGATAGAAGTTTTTTTGGAAAATAAACAAACGTCGTTTCGGCTTTCGTTCAAAAATTGTTTAGCAGTTCAATAAATTCAAAATTTTTTCTACGACGACAATGCCTAGAATAAAAGAATTGCGCCTTGGTCCAACAACGGTAACAGTAGCACCAGTTGCAGGGCCTAAGGGGGGGGCTATACAAAAGAGTCGGGCGCAAAAAACTGGCGGAACTGCAAAATCGATTTCGACGGGGGCAGCTTCAATGCATCGTGCTATAGGCAAGTTGTATTCAGAGTCACCCTGGATATCATCATTGGCCTCTGCCCTCCATTTACCTAAGCCGGCAATAAAATTCGCCAGCCAAAGACCCGTGACACAACAGGGTACACTCTATTGATGTTATTGTTGTCCTATTATTGCCATCTTGGCACTCATCTAACTTGTCTGTCTCTTCTCCCTCTGCTCCTCTGCGTTTCTTATTGCCCTCGCAGCAGTCGGAAGAGAAGCTTATAAAAGTGGAAATAACGCTGTCAATATATCAATTGCTGGTCCCAGGACTACTTGTATTGCCTCCTCGAGTCAAGCAGCATCAATTAATCCACATCCACCTGCACCACCTGCATTGCAATCCAAGAAAAGTTCTCTTAAACCAAAACGTAACATTGGTATAGCCGAGAAGACTACAGGGAAGCTAAGCAAAGCGGTCAAAGCAATCAGCCATAGTGCCCGCAAGGTAGTTCAGTTCTCGAACAACGTTCATACATATCAACAACCTGCTGTTGAAGGAAGAAAGGAGGCATCACAGGGTGTTGGTGAACTGCAATTGAGGAGACAGTTAAAGAAACCGAAACCACGTGGGGAGGGTGGTGAAAGTGATTTGCATAGCAAACTCAATTTAAATCTATCGCAGAAGCGCAGTCTTGGATCCTATAAGTGGCCTAGGGATATACAACAACACGGTGCCATAGTAGACGTTCAACCAGTAGGGAAATCTAAAACAGCAACAGCAACAGCAACAGCAACAACAACAACAAAAACAAGAGCAAGAAAAGACAAGAACAACTAAAAGGGTTAGTCAGCTGAAAAAGATCGGCAGCAGTGGCGGCGGTAGCACAACTACGAAAGATTCAATAGTTACTGGTGGGAAAACAACAACAACAACGAAGAAGGTGAAGAAGTTACGGATTAAGACTGGCACAATTGGAAGGAAACCAGTAGTTAGTAGTACTGGTTACACAGCCAGGTTACAGCCACGTCTGGCTTATTCAATAGGGCCAAGTGTAATGTTAACTTGGAAACAGGGGACAGAACCATTGAGAAGCAATTAGGCCTTAGTGCCAGACGAAGTGCAAGCAAGCAAGTTTCTTCAAGCACAATGGATAAGTCTGATGGGGATGAATCGAATCAGTCAAGTCCAAAGTCGCCACAGCTGAAGCAACAACAGCAGCCGCAGCCAACACAACAGCCGCAACAACAGCAGCAGCAGCATAAGCGTCGCATCAAGGTCACATCCATTCGAATCCCTCTGAAATAGACGCCATTGACTCTGAGCTGGTGCCGAATAGCTTAGGCATAGTAGAGGAGGCAGCCAAGAGTTCTGATGATGCTGCAGTTGTTATCAAAAAGCGGGTATTTATCTTGTCACACACACATAGTGCTTGGCTAGATAAAGGGCTTCACTATACCAACAACTTGGATTTGATCATTATAATAAAACTAAATAGAATAAAACAAGTTGTTTTTGTTTCTGTAACTTGCTTTTGAATTTCATCACCTCTTGTATGAATCATATTTTATTAACATTCTTATTTCTTATTCTTTGTATTCCTTAGAAAATTACTGAAGAAGCCGCTGCTGCCGCTGCCAAATCGAACAGCGAAGCCATCATATCGGCGTCCGGTCCAAACACTTCCACACAAGCAGCTGCCTCCGCCGCCAGTGAGCAGGATGACAAGGATAAAGAGGACGACAAGGATGCCAAAAAGAAGAAGAACCGATGTGGCGAATGCCGTAAAAAGGTTGGCTTAACTGGTAAGTATTCTATATATATATATATTATGATCTATTTAACTTATTTGTATTGTTCTTTCTTCTCTGCAGGTTTCCAATGTCGCTGCGGCGGATTGTATTGTGCCGTGCATCGTTATTCCGATAAACATAACTGCACGTTTGATTATAGAGAGCATGGTGCACAGGAGATACGACGCAATAATCCGGTTGTAGTTGGCGAGAAGATTCAAAAGATTTGAATTGCGTGGGTGGAGATTGTGCCAGTAACAAGAACAGTAGCCGTAGCCGTAGAATAACAACTAAACGTTATGATATAGTATGATATGTTTATATATATATATGTATATGTATGTATATATACATATGTATACCATATATATTCGCTACGCCAACAACAACAAACAACAACAATAAAACAAGAAAGCTCCAAAACATCTGAAACACACAATACAATTACAAGAAACACACACACACACATACACACATCACAGCTCCACACCCAGCACACACACACACACACATGCAAACACCACACACACACACGCATATAAATATATATATATATATAAATATTATAAATACTATATATAATTGTAACTGTAATTTAATTATAACTTAAACAGTAAACAAATGCAACAATAGTACAGAAACGTTAACCAAATACCACGCAAGCGAACAGCAACAACAAGAGCAACAACAGCAGCAGCAACACCTCAACGTTGCAATCCAACATGAGCAGCAGCAACAACAGAACAGCAGCAGCAAAAGGAAGGAGCAACATGAGGAGCTAATAGCAACATATAAATAACTTGAACCAGACGCGTAGAAGCGCGTTAGCAACGAGTCAACAGCAACAGCAACAAAAACAACAACAGCAACCTGCAACATTGCTGCTGCTGCTGCAACAACAATAAAATGCGAAAGAATTACATATATCTTTTGAATCATCATCGAGTTGTTATTCCCAGAGATGCAAGTTGCAACATTTTTGTATTCAATTGGAAAATGCTCTCTTTCAAAACACAAACAACACTTACAACTGCAACAACTAACAACAACAGCAGAGACAACAACAACAACAACAGCAAGAAGAAGAAGTAAAACAAGAACACACGCAAGCAAACTAAACTGTTTCATAGAAAACAAAGCACACAAAATATGATATGATAAATTTAATGTAGAGAAACATGTGTCATTTTTGTCATTCTTTCTGTTTGTGTTTGTAATGTGTTGTACAATGTGTGAAAAGCAAATTAAAAAAAAAAAAAAAATGTAAAAAAGAGAACAGTAAATTTCAAATCCAGCAAGCAACAACAACAACAACCAAGCAACCCACACACACTCACACACACACACAACCACAACCATAAATAACTATTTCATAATTTTTAATTATTGATTAATTAATTATGTATATGTAAAATACGCAAAAAGAGTAAAAAGAAAACTAAAACAAAAACACAAAAAGTGAAAACTTATAAAAAAAAAAACAAAACAAATTTGAAAACGAAAAACAAAAAACAAAAAAATGGAAAAACATTTCTTTCTTTGGCAAAAATTGTCTTATCAACACACACACACACACTGTAAGAAAAGTCGCTTTGAAGAAGAAGGAATGGGCAAAGAATCATGTTAAAAGTAAATAAACAAAATAAAAAAACAAAAACGAAATTTAATATAATTAACTAATAAATCAAGGCAGGCAAAAATGTGCAGTGCAAGTTTTGCGATTATAATTTTATAGTTTGAATTGATTTTGGTTCCATTTCTTGTTCGTTCTAACTTGAGTTCTACACACAGAGAGAATACACACTTAAAAACAAAACACAACAGAGAGAGATATGGTAATTAGCAAAGCCTACACAATATATGGTCAAATATACAATATGGTTTGTCTATAGGTTCTTATTGCTTTAAGCGTTATTTAGTTTTTTCTTTGTTTATTATAAACGTAAAAAAAAGAGCGTAACGGGCATAAAAGAAATTTTTAATTTTGCTTTCTATCTTTTAGCAATTACAACTTTATTAAAACGAAATATACACACACACCAGCACACACCCACACCCAATATAGATGTAAATTTTGTTGTTAGCATTAGACATTATACAAGCAAACAAAACATTAAAAACAAATATATATATACAAATAAAAAAAGATGAAAAATGAAAAGAAATTTTGATTCGAGCATGAAACCTAAACGCGACCAAAAACTTTTCTACGGCACTGTTGAGAGTGAGTGCAAAATATATCGAGCCACACTTATAAAGAATGCAAATCATTATAGTTTATTGATTTGTGGATCGATCGCAGACTTTCAGCAGACCGTTCAGAGAGATAATGGTGCAGTGCAACCATATTCAATAAAATAGCAACAGAGAAAGAATAAAAAAAGCAAAAGTTTCAATAGGCAAGTCAAAGCAAAACTGTACAAAACCAGCTACTTCAACATGATAATGTAAATCAGACATATATATATAGATAGATATATATAAACATGTATAAATAATAATTGTAAATTTGATGAATGAAGAAAACGAACTGCAGCAAAGCAAACAGAATGAAAGAGAAACAACAACAAGAAAAAGAAGATGAACCGTAAGAACAGTAAAAAATTGTCATTTTAGTTTTAATGAAAACACAACACGCTAATTTAGTCGATTTCTATATTTAATATTTCCAAGATATTTCGAACTAAACTACAAACACACACACATTAACAACAACAACAATCTACACCTACGACGTACTATATCATAACTCAATAAAACACTTTAAAATTAATTAGTAAAATTGTATGCGAGAGAACATAAAACATTAAAAATATATATATATATACTGAATACAAACAGATGAAAAGAGAAATATGAAAAGAATACGGCTTGGATTCCAGCCTGCAAGTGGAAGTGGATTCCGCAAAGCTTGCCGGGTATATATATAGTTGAGGAATCCAGGATCGGGCAGAATAAACAACAAATTAAACAATTTATACAACAATTTTGAGAGTTGAAAAGTTTGTAGGTTTTGTTCTTAGTTCTTTGTTTATTTTTTTATTTGGTTAAGATCTAGTTTGTATTATTATATAGTTTGAGAACGCTTTAGTGTTTTAGTTAATATTTTGTGTTAATGTTTAATAATATATGGTAATCAATCAAAGTGAAAAGGCAAATAATTATCGATTAACTAAACTATTTATGTACATACAAACAAAATGAAAAGAAAACATCAACAACAACAACACACAGAGACACCAGCATACATACTAAATATATTCTTGTGTATTGTCATTATAACTTAAGTTACCAGGTTTTATTATTATCTCTATATATTCTCCTTGCAAAAAAAAAAACACACACTAAGAAAACTCTCTTTGGAAAATAAAATAAGAACCTTACACATTTTACTTGCGCTATTTCTACAAGTTAGTATTTCTTTAATTTGTTTAATACCTTGAGAAGAATAAATACCAAGTAGTTTTTTAGTCGAGGGGGAATATACAGCAAGTACATCAAGGGATATATAAATATTGTACTCATGTATAATTGTAATTAAAACAGCGTGAAGAGATGAATGGTAAAGCTAGGCATAGGAATACATAGTACGACAGATACTACAAGAGTATATGGAACCAGAGAAAGGGAGAGAGATGTGGAGAGCAACAACTATTTTAATTAAGTTTAACAAGGCATAACAAACAAATACAATAACTATATGACTTTAATATTGCAGCAAAAAGAAAGCAAGAGAAACAGATAGAGAGAGTGTAGGGAAGTAACCTCAGATTAATTGCAACTTATACAACACTGTTTTAATAAAAGGCGATTCTATAATTTTGAAAAAGTTTTCTGTTTTTCTTCTGATTATTATTTTTCTGCTGAGTCGCCGCCACAAGGTGCTAAGTAGACTAAAACTAGACCTGTCAGGGAATTGTGCGGCATTGTGGCGGCGATGGGGATAGTTTGATTACCCTAAATAAAGTCACAGTAAGTGTTCAACGAGTCGAGTCCCTTGATAATGGCTTGCTAACAGTGTTTCCTTAGTGTTTCTTTCTTAATTCATTCTCAATATACAATATATCGTTTAATCAGCTGGCAGGCAAATCGAAAATGGAAATGGCATAGGGCTTAGCACTTAGTAAACACGAAGGATGACGAAGAAGAATATACAAAAAATGCTTAGCTTTAAGGTCGATCTAAAGTCGAAAATATCTATATATATATATATATATATATTATATACAAACAAACATAACATTAAACTATGAGATGATTTTAATGAATACGAAATAACAAGGAATGCAAGCAGCAATGACAAACAATGAATGAATGCAGATAAGATAATTACATCTTAAGTATAAGCATATATATAAATTTATATATATATGGAATATCTGATAAATGAGAAATTGCTAAAACTGATAAACCTAAATCTAAGTAATATATATAAAACAAGAAGATGCAAATATGAATGAAAAAAATGAAACTAATAAAGAGAATTATTCTGAGAAATACATACATATAATCGACAAAGCCTTTTTCAATTCAAAAACACCATATGGTACTCTATAAGGGGGTATTTGTCCCAAAGTTTAAGCTTGTTTGTTGACTCGCATGCATTTTTATGATGAGCTCAAGAGTTGAGATAAATTTTATGGCATTTACTGAAGAAAATGGAACACAACTGGTGAGGTAAGATAATGATTTTACGGAGCTGCGTCTTAAGCTAAAAATAAAGCTATTTGGAAGGTATTCTCAGAGAAAGAGAGTGAGAGAGGGAGAGAGAGAGATAGAGGAAGAGATCTTTGTTCATGGTATCTGCCTCAGAGTAGCTCAAAGTTCTTTAGTTTAGTTGCCCAACTGCAGTCGATGCGATTAGACGTGTCGAAGTCACCTTCAACTGGTTCCCGCAGAGATTCTAAACACACACATATATACGTATATATATGCATATATAAAACTGAATACAAAGTGTTAACAGAGAGAGAGAGAGAGAGAGTCCAATATGACCTCAATTGATAGCAAAGCAGAGTTCAGAATTCAAACCGGTGAGTACCGGGAGAGAAAGCTCCTTCTATCTGTGCTCTCATTTAAATGAGCTTGCTCATCTCATGCCATTTCTCGACTTGGCTTCCAGTGCTTGGCAGCATCTCACCCAATCTGCTGGGTCGGACACTAACCCATGAGCATGTTGCACTGGACTTTGAGCACTTTTACAAGCCACCGCCGGCGGATTTTGAGCAGGAGCTGCAGCAGAAGATAAGCATGGCCACACTGGGCTATGTGCGCCTCTATCCATATTCGAGCCGAGAGAATATACGTTTCTGCGATCAGGAGGCACTCGAGGCATCGCGGAAGGATGTGCTGCTGTTCAAGAAACATGGCGGCGGTGCCATTGTGGAGAACAGCAGCTACGGCCTGAAGCGCAATCTGGAGTTCATTGTGGATCTGGCCAAGACAACGGGCGTGCATTTCATAGCAGGCACAGGGCATTATATACAGGCCACACAGGATGCCACGCACAGCCAGCTGAGTGTGGAACAAATGACCGATCTGTATACCAGGGATATACTCACGGGCATCGAAGTCAATGGGCGCATGGTTAAGTGCGGCTTCATCGGTGAGGTGGCCAGTGTTTATCCCGTACAAGGTGTGTAGATTTTGATCAGATAATGTTATCTGCTTTGCTCAACTTATGCACTTCTTGTAGAATTCGAAAGACATTCCATTCTTGCCGCCGGCGAGATACAGGAGGTGCTCGGCTGCGGCGTCTCTCTGCATCCGCATCGTGTGTCCAAGGCACCGTTTGAAATACTGCGTCTCTATCTGGAGGCTGGCGGGCGAGCCAACAAATGTGTCATGTCTCACTTGGATCGTAAGTATGAAATTCTAAAGGGTAGAATGGGTATTAGAACTTTGTGAATACTGAAAGTACGAGTATATTCAAAATTCGTTACTCTTTTGAACACACCTCGTATATATTATATATTCCCAATCAGCATCAACACTTGAGTCGATGTAGCCATCTTAAAGTATCCCTTCGTGTGTCTTTCTGACCATATTCTATTATTACAGGCAGATCATGTATATTTAAGAATTTTGCCACGCCTTCCGCCTTCGTAAATAGATAAACCCCATACGAAAAGCGTCAACTATCATAATCCAAACGATTTCTGTTTATTTCGTTGCAAACGGATAAATAACATAGAAGTTATTATGGAAACTAATTGAAGAGGCATTGATTTCCATGTTGCCTGCAAAGTATGCAACGTAAATCATAACTTATTTAGAAGCAGTTGGGAGTTAAATATTATATCAAGTGTGTAGTGGGTATTACACAGTCGATAGCACTCTCGGCTGTAACCTTCGTGCTTGTTTATCTCTTGTGCTGTGGCTGATCTAATCTCCCAATCTCGTCAGGCACCATTTTCGACTTTGATGAGCTGCTGGAATTTGCCAAACTAGGTTGTTATCTGCAGTACGATCTCTTTGGCACTGAGTCTTCCTACTATCAGCTCAACTCCAGTGTGGACATGATATCCGACGGACAGCGTATTGAGAATATTATGAAGCTCATCAACGAGGGACTTGTCGATAGATTGCTCATGTCACACGACATTCACACAAAGCATCGCCTGGTAAGACATGTCCAAAGATGTCATTATGCTTATGACTATAACTATATGTTCTGTATCTTATAGACATCCTACGGTGGACATGGCTATCATCACATACAGATGAACATACTGCCTAGAATGTTCCAGCGTGGAGTAACCCTCGAGCAGGTCGAGCAAATGACTGTCATCAATCCGGCAAATTGGCTCAAGTTCAATGCGTAGATACACTTCCGTTCCACACTTCACTTTCTATGGTGTATGATGATCATCATTATGTTCTTATTACTATTACTGTTTACATACATGTGCTTTTCTCTTGTGTATGTGTCTTTTGCTGATTAGATTTCCATGCTTTGTATTTGGCTTGTGCCCAAAATAAATTAATTGGGTGTGTCCTAAAATTTGCTCATTCAGTGTTTCTTATCTTCTTTCGTTTGTAGAAAGTCGCCTATCTCGGTGCACTGCGCTGTTACCAGGTCGGGGGGAAACACTTTGTTATGATGTTATGAAAACAAAGTCCGATAAACGCCTGAAAATATACTTAGCGTACGACCCACGATTGTGTGCGGGGTTACCATCTTAGCTACTCACTTAGAAAGGTAGAAAGATAATTAAAGTGGAACAAGATGTGTAGATCTAATGTATAAGTTAAATATAGGGATATATAAATAAGGATAAGGTAATGTTTATCTTGAATAATGGGAGCTAAGCTGACGAAATAATTATAATTTTTGGAAAATACAAACATTGTTTTTTAATTAATCAAAGATATATTTCTCTCTAGTTATATTCAAGAATTAAGATTTAATATTACATCAACATTCTGATCTTGATTGACCTGTTTTCTATATAAATATTGAACGAATTAACTGAGAAAAACTTTTAAAAATATATCAAAATTACTGAAAAGTTAACCTGCTTTCTGTCTCTCTCACTTTAGTTCCTTTTAAGAACCCAGAGCTGTAATTATACAAACATATCAATTACTTACCTCAGTATAGACTGCTGCATTATATCGAGTTTGCAATGCCCCCATTATGTTGCCAAAATAGCGTCACGAGTTGTTATTGTGACCAGAACATCTGCTGATAAGTCGCAGTCGTCGTTACGCGGCATCTCATAAAATCGACTGGACTATCGCCGTTTTTATGATCGTTTTTCAATTTATAAATGTATTGAAGTGCCGAGCACTGTGAACAGTATAACGCGATCGGTCGATGGTAGCAGAGGCAAACAGCAAGAGAGAAATATACTAAATATATTTATTATATATATTGGAATCGGGAGAATACAAAAATATAGTACAAAATGTCACAGGAAATTAAATCGGAAGCGAAAAGCGCACAGAATGGACGAAGTGCTGCAGCTGGTACCGTTGCTGCAACCTTTGTCAAAATAGTTGGCAACGCCGATGGCAATGGTAAAGTGGAGCCGAGCCCTCAACAGCAGCAGCGGCAGCAGCAGCAGAGAATACGATTGGTGTCCGAAGCAGACGATAAGGTCGATCCATTTTGTGATCCCAATAAACCACAGCGTATATCATTTCATGACGTCACCTCGGCGGCCTTTCTAATTAAAGGGGGCGTGGAACGTACGCCCTGTCCTGTAAGTGTTAATCCAAATAGAACTTTTGGCGACCCAGTCTGACAGACATTTTTCTACAGAGATCTAAATCGTCAGACTCCTATGGCATGGATCTGTATTTGAAAAAAGACTTTCTACAGTACACGGGCAGGTGAGCTTGACAAGTCTGGACATCTTATGGGCAAGTTATCAAGTAGTAGTTGCCTTTATTATTATACAGTTTTACATAGATTTAACTTGTTTAGAACGTGTTGTAACGGTTTCCTTAACTCGAGCTTATTTGTTTTCAATGCAAAGCTCTGTGAATTGATAATGAATGCAGGTCCAAAGTGCGCGAGAGGAATTTCATCAGTTATTAAAGTGTGTGTTCTATAGTATTGAACAAAATCAATTGTCTGGCAGATGACATGCTGTGGGCGTTGATAATGCGGTTAGTAGTAGCAATTTTGCTGTCTACAGTGATTAAAAATTATTGAGACTTTTAATACGTTTATACGAAGTACAATATTTCATGAAATTTATAAAAACGTGAACTTGAATTTCAATGAGATTAGCAGAGATGCCAGACGTTTAAATTTAATGAATAGTGTAGAATTATTATTTTATAATCAACAATGCGAATAGGAAAACCTTTTGCTAATGTCTTAATTTACTTGGCTGAATAACGTCAGCCAAGTAAATTAAGTTTACAACTTTTTAACTTTTCCCTCACGCTGTTGCCACCTCATTTATACCTAGTTAACTTGGCTGTGGTTTATTTTCATGAATTGAATTGAATTCATGCACAACTTTCATGAATTTGTTCTTTATACACACACTTTATTTCCATTTCAAGTAATGTATTTTGTTCATGTAGTAAGGCGTCGTATAAACACAGTATAGATTAATGTGATCGCGTAAGTGGAAAATCATTTCTCGAGTATTTCTTATCAGTATAAATTTGCTAGAAAACACTTGAAGATTGGCCGAAATAAATGTGTCGCCAATTAATGTGGCCTAATGTGCTGATAAGCCCAATCGATCGGGCGCCTATAACATCTGATTCTTATTGTTTTGTAATCTGATTTTTTCGTTTTAACAGCTTCAAAGAGCGCGGTGCCAGATACGCACTGCTCAACTTAACCGAGGAGCAGAAACGCAAGGGAGTGATCAGTGCCTCGCTGGGTAATCACGCTCTGGCGTTGTGCTATCATGGCTGGAAGTTGTCGATACCCGTGACGGTGGTGATGCCAACGGCGGCGCCAATTATGAAAATTCAAAAGTGTCGGAACTACAAGGCACGCGTCGTAGTCGAGGGCAGGGACATGGGCGAGGCCAAGCGGCTGGCCATGAAGATGTCCTACGACGAGCAGCTGTTGTATGTAAATGGATATGATCATCCGGATATAATGGCCGGTCAGGGTACCATTGGACTGGAGATACTCGAGCAGGTGCCCAACCCGGATGCAGTTGTGGTACCAGTGGGTGGCGGTGGCCTCATTGCGGGCATAGCCACAGCCGTCAAGGCGCTTTCAGCGACAACCAAAATAATTGTAAGTCAGCATCCCCATCCCCCCCAGTATAGTTGATAATCTCTCACTCTCTCTTACGCTTTTTGTCAGGGTGTGGAGTCGGAGAAGTGTGCCAGCTTCACACGCGCCATGGAGAACAAGGGTCCCATCAGCACACCGATCAAGAATACCCTGGCCGATGGCTTGGCTGTGCCCAAGGTGGGCGTGAATGCCTATGCCACAGCAGTGCCCCTCATCGATCGCATGGTTGTGGTGAAGGAGGAATGGATTGCTGTGGCCATTTTGCGCCTGGTCGAGGAGGAGAAGTGTGTGGTCGAAGGTGCCGGCGGTGCGGGTTTGGCAGCCATATTGGCTGGTCATCTGGATGAGTTGAAGGGCAAGAAGTGAGTTGCCTCAACTGGCCACATGGTCATTCTATTAAATGAGCCCATTTATATTTCTTCCCAGAGTTGTTGTCCTGCTCTGTGGCGGCAACATAGACACCACAGTTTTTGGCCGCTGCTTGGAGCGTGGCTTGGCCGCCGAGGGACGTCTGGTCAAGTTCAATGTTGAGGTTAGCGATCGCCCTGGAGGAATCAATGATCTGTGCGCTCTACTTGTGCGTTGCGGCGTGTCCATTAAGGATATTATGCATGAACGCGCCTGGCTGCGAGACATCTACACGGTGGAGGTGAAAGTCATATGCGAAACAATGGACTGGGCTCACAGTCTTGAGCTGAAGAAGGAGCTCAAGAAAGTCTACTCGAAAGTGCAATTCTCCGACGTGCCACTGGCGATAAGTGAAAACAACAATTGATTAGTTAATAATATTTTAAAACTTTATATATATTTACCATATATTAAATATACTTTTCATACATACATATAATCTGTAAATATATATTTAAAATATCTGCAAATTCATTGCGAACTTTGATCTTAAGTGTAAATAAGATTGTAAAAATATGGTAGAAAAGTAAAGTTAATGTAAGTATAAATATACAGTATATGATAATATGCAAAGTCATCCCCCAGAGTCATATAAGGCAAGACTGAGTAACCTACAAGTGTTTTGTTTTGTTTAGCTTAATGAATTAAATATTATAATAAATTCCAAAGCACTTAAGCACTACGAGTTCATCAAGCACACGTTGAGTTTCAGTTTCAAAATATATTCATTCTGGCTTCATTATCTCTCCTGTTTTTGTTTTTGGCACATTAAGGATTCGTTACAACAAATCAGACTCACACAAGCATACACATACATACGACATACATACACACATACATATACAATTTACAGTTCACTGAATACACTCTCTCATATTCATAATTATATAAATATCATTCATACTCTAAAATATATATACGGATCTTCATGTTTTCGTTGTAGTTATAAATATCTCTCATTAATTTTAAAAATATGTAATATTACGAAATGATGATAGATACATGTAGAAGTATTTTATAAATAATATATAGGCATTTCGTAGTTTAGTTCTAAAACAGTAACATACTTTAAAAGCGGCTTCTATGCTAGATTGATTACACCTTGAGTAGTTTGTTGTCAAAAGTAATTACAGTAATTTAGAAACATATTGCTCTTTCAATGACTGTTATCCAGGCGCAAGATTAGTGCATCCACGACATTGTAAATCTCATCGAAGTGCGGACGGGAATCCACATCGGCGGCCCAGCACTTAAGCATCAGGCGATACATTTCCGGAGGCGTATTCTCTGGCGTGGGCATGCGATATCCTAAAACACACATAAAAAAGAGATGAATATGAATTGCAATTACTATATATCATTCTGTTACTGTCTACCTGTGTCGATGCGCTCTCTGGCACGTGAATTGCTCATTCCCGAATAGGGTGTGTCTCCCTTGGAGAATATTTCCCACATTAGAATGCCATATGACCAGACGTCACAGAGCGACGTGTATTTGCCAAAGTTGAGGGCCTCGGGAGCAGTCCACTTAACCGGTATCTGTTTCATGCCATCGGACACTGTTGCAAAGCAAAATTCAATTAGTATAATATATTCAAAATGATATATTATATATACTACCTATATATTCCTCTTCTTCGCGCGACATGCCAAAGTCAGAGATCTTTACGCTATGCTCAAAGTCGACTAGGCAATTGCGTGCAGCCAGATCACGATGTATGCAGTTCTTCGACTCCAGATATCGCATGCCTAGAGTTAAAAACATATATAATATATATATTTACATTATATAGTCTTTTCGATCGAACTAACCTGCCGCCGCATCGCGACACATGCCCATCTGTTGTCGGGCGGAGAGTCCGTTTGAGTTCTTACGCAGATAATTGAGCAGTGAGCCACCTGTAGAGCAACATATATGGATATATAAAGCATAAGTTACCTGGAATTAAATCACATCTTTAACACTCACCTGGCACCAGTTCCATGACAATCATTATAGGTTGCTTTTGCACACAGATGCCGATAAGTTTAACAATATTGGGATGGTCGTATTGCTTGAGGATGCGACCTTCCTGTAGAAACTTGCGCTTCTGTTCATCAGGCAGCGTCATGCGGCAGGTTTTGACAGCAACATCAAGTTTGGTGGACTTTAGTTTGGCCTTATACACGTCCCCGAAGTTGCCCTGCAAGAGGCGAGTGATTAGTATTCATCGAGGCAAGTTTCTCCCTCCCCCCCTGACTTACTCTGCCAATCTTCTCCAGCAGCACGACATCGTCGTTACTCAACTCCCAACGTTCGCGGCAGACGGGACGTCGTAGTATGGCACCCGATTTAACTGTCACAGGCAGCTCTGAGTGATACTGATGCATAATTAGCTCCTGTATGCTCGGAAAGGGCGGCCCCTCGAACCGGAAGTGTCCGTCTCCCGTGGTCTGCACTATGAAATGCTTGTGCCCATTCCAGCAGACACTGAGCACTATTTGGCTCTCCTCATTCCTTATGGTTTCCCGCACCAGAAAGTCGCCATCGTTGTTCAGCAGACGCACCACCTCCTCGCGCGGCAGGACACCGTGGAACCATTCCTCTTCATATAGCGGACGATTTGTAGAGAGCGAGATCTGCAAGTCATTGTATGGAAAGATTAGTGGGATATATAAACCGGGAGATCTCTCTGTCTATCTCTTTCTGCGGCGATTAGTGAACAACATGCAGAACGCAAATTAAATGTGTGTGTGTGTGTGTGTGTGTTTAGCACGCCATTATTCCATTTCCACATTTCAATTTCCACCGCTTTGGGGAGGAAGTGAGTGGGTGGATGGATAATATATCTTGCTGACGAAAGTGCAGATCGAAAGACAGTTCGTTATCCAAAAATAATACATACGCAAATTAAAAAAAGAAAATATTATAAACTGTGTATAAAAAGCTTTCGGTTTGCTACATCAATATAAGGTACAAATACGATACTATATAATTTTGTAGATGGAATGGCGTTCGCAGTGACTCACGAATATCTTTGACTTGGGACGCTTCCTGCGCACCGGCGGCACCGGGCGACCAGGAGCGAATAGAATCGTTTCGAATATCGCACTATCCGAGATGCTCTGGCTGCTGCTCTGGCCGGAAGTGGTGCTGCTGCTCATGATGGAGGCCCGAGCTCAACTACTTGCGCAATATACTTGTAGACGGTGCTGGTTGCCAAGGGAAACACGCGACACGCTACGCGATGAAAATGATTTCCAACTGAATTCACTGGGCAAACATTTCTATATTAGCATCTTCAGGCCTTGTTGCGAGTGCCCAGAGAGAACTGAATAGACTGATACTCAGTTGATCTGGCCATGCTCACGAAACGCACAAGTAAATATAGCAATTTATGGCGAGGGCTGTTCATGAAGTTAGCACACAAGTTGTATCGCTGTCAAAATATTGCAGCACTATAAACTAATTATACCGGCTAGAGCATTGTGCCAATAGAAAATGTGTGTTACAGGCAAGAAGGGGCGTGGCACTCATACACAGGGTAACTATTTGAGCTATTTTACTATTTATTTCTAATTTCAACAGATATAAAGTCGAAAATATTGCTCTATCAACCAGACTTTTTAACATAATCTTCAATTTTTTATACCCTTTGAGTATTGAAAATGTTCAAAAAAGGGCATACTAACTTTGTGCAAATGTATTTAACAGGCAGAAGGAGGCGTGGCAGACCCCATTAAAGTATATATATTCTTGCTCAGGATCACAAGCGGAGTCGATTGATCCATGTCTGTCTGTCTGTCTGTGTGAACGCTCAGATCTCAGCATTATAAAAGCGAGTTACCAAATTTGGCAGGAAGATTGTTATATACTATACAGCAGATCAAGTTTATTTAAAATGTTAGGTGTCACGCCAACCGCCCCCGCAAATTAATAATTTAATTTTTAAAGTACATTTGTAAGCTACGTATAAAAGATACAACTTTCCTACTTACTATATACTAAGCTGATTTAAATATCTACGTATCCTCCAAATTTCAATTCAATCGGACAAAAGACACAGAAGTTATTTAAGAAAGTATGAGCATAAAACCAAGTGCTTGTATCAGGGAGACACCAAGGGAGGCAAGCGAGGTGCGCCATCTATCGAGAATAATTTCGAAGCAATTTGCATGCTTGTATAAATTTTAAAAATTTAATTACAACGGAACATAGATCGCAGGGTATTCCACTGTCGCGTGCCGTTCGACTGTTGCCTCGTTTTAAAATCTTTTCTTCGTTAAAACATTCTGGCAACACTGGTCATATAAATAGTGTGAGCAAAGCAGCGCATAGAAGCTTTACGAACCGCCCTCGCTGGCGCCGTCTGGCTTTATTTTGTTTTTATTTTTTAGAATTTTGTTGTCAAGCTTTTTCTACGCGTTCAATATTGAAAGCAAACTCGGTTGAAAACAAAAGTTGAACATGCAAATCAATCAACATGCAGAGAGGCAATACGAATACAAATACGAATATATATATATGGTTAATATATATATTAGGATATATTTATGCAGGTAGTAAGTACGACAGGTGATGTGCTGTGTGGCCATGATCATTTGGATGCTGTTGCGGGGTGCGCTCTTTCTTCTTGTTTATCGATCTTGGTACGATGTGGGGCTCGGTCTCGATCTGCTGATCTTGACCCTGATGCACTGCTGCTACTCACACTCGCCGCCAGGCTTGGCACACAATAGCAGTGATCCTTCAAGCTGAGCACATCGTCACTGCTGCTGTTGTCTCCGTCTCCCTCTTCGTCATCCAGATCATCGTCACAGGATCGTGGCAATTGGACGGTCTTCGTTTTCGCCGGCACTGCGACTGGACAATTGCAGAATTGCTGTTCTCCCTCCTGCTGCTGCTGCTGCTGTGGATCTCCTGGTTCAGTGAAATCCTTGGCTAGGTCAAAGGAACTTTTGCTGGGATGTATGCGGCGTCTCTTGGTGCACTGCTTGCACAGTGTCTTGGAATGACGAAGCTGAAAGTTCAGCAGCTTCGTGCGGAATGTGTTTCGTATTGCTTTCGATTTCTTTTGTATCTTTGGCACTTTGAATTTCAGTCTTGAGTTGCTTTCCTTGGACGGCGTCGTTGTTGTTGTTGTGGTTGTTCCTGTTCCTGTTGTTGTTGTTGTAGCTGTGCTAGTTGTTGCTATGCTTGATGATCCCTGTTGATTATTGTTGTTGTGCGAAGCTTGGGCTTCACCAGGCTCCTCGTTGAGTGCCACATTCTTGACCACCCGAGTCAATGGACTCTTGGAGAACTCCTTGATGTTGGTCAGAAGATTACTAATGGATTTCTGTGTGAAGGAGAGCGAACGCTTCTTGGCTTGCCCCGTGCTGAGTTGCGAGGAACTGTTGCTGGAATCCCGTTTATCCTGGCACTCCGCATCCAGTTCTGTATGATCCTCAACTCCGCAACTCTCGATGGCATTCAATCCGTTGGGCAGCAGCGGCGCCTGTGGTTGCAGGCTACGCTTCAGTCGATCATCCAGCACTCGATTCAGTTCATCAATGCGATCCAGATGGGCATCTATCGAGCTCTGCGCTGCGTCCGCTGGGTCTGCAGTGCTGCTGCAGTTCACCTCAATGTGCACCTGCTGACACGTGACCACCTCATCCACTCCTCCACTGGCAATGCTATCCACATCCGCATCCTGAGTTTGCTTGCCACTCAACTCCAGATCGGCGTATATATGATTGTTGTTAGTGTTAGTAACGACAGCAACGACAGCAAGCTGAGGCATGAGATTGGGCACAAGCGGGGGCTGCGGGGGGCACAGGAGAGGGCGCAACCTTCTCGTTGTCCTGCGCCACCAAACACAATTGGGAACAATGCGTGCGAGGCAGCGGCAACAACGGCGGCGGCGCTGGCGTTGAAAAAAGCGTTATCTCTTCGCCAAGATAATGCACACTGGCAGTCAGACGCAGTGGATGGTTGAGGTGGTGGTGGTGGTGGTTAGTAATGGACTCGTAACGTGCAGGACTACGCGCATCCGTAATTACCGACAGTGAACCCAGGCTCTGTGAGCGGGGCTGTAGCTTCGGGTATCGACCCGGTCGTTGTCTCGCCATCGGCGTCGTTGGCTGCGGCGTTGATTTGCGCTTGAAGTGACGACCACGTCCACGTAGTAGCGTGAGAACGCCACCACGACGCATCAGTTCATTCATAATGCCCAGACCTGGTGAGCTAGTTGAGTTCGAGGAGCGCTGTGGCAGCGTCCATGTGTTTGTGTGTGTGTGTTAGAGAAATGTGGCATCCACAAATAGTTTATAAATGATTATCTCGAGATGACCCAAACCACAATGTCTTATACTTGTACGTACGTTAATTAAACCAAGTACACCCTAACCCAATGTAC
Organism: Zaprionus nigranus; assembly: GCA_018903425.1. NCBI lineage: Eukaryota > Metazoa > Arthropoda > Insecta > Diptera > Drosophilidae > Zaprionus > Zaprionus nigranus. Next base: position 7,603,662 of record JAEIGD010000001.1, on the reverse strand, counting down.
ACCCTAACCCACCTGCTGTTCATTGTTGAAGCCGTGCTCGATGAAGTTCTGCTCCAGCGACAAATGATCATCACAGCCTGAGGGCAACTCCTCGCAACCGACCTCGTTGAGTGCGCACTTAATCATGTCCACCAGTTTCTGTTTCTGCTTCTCCTGGCAACGCAACGCATTCAGATCCTTCGATTGTCGGCTGCAATGCAATGGTATAAAGTATATGTATATTTTTTTTATATATTTAATTCTTTAGATAAGTTAGAAAATATGATATGAATATCCTCAATCTAAGTAAATGGCTAAACGACCTATTTGTGTGACTTTTAACCTATTTGAGTAGTTTTAGCATTAGATGGTATTTATTTAGTATATATATTTATTTATATATTTTAATTGCAATGATACGTTTTGCTAAAAACGTTAAAATTTAGAAAATATGTTACAAAATATTCCCTAATCAAAGTAAACGGCTAAATGACCTATTTGTTTGATTCTTTACCTATTTCATTAGTATTAAGCTAATTAGAGTTGAAAAACTCAGTTAGAATTCTCATTCAAGCTTATCTTCTAGCCGAAATGTAACGCTAAAACAACTATAAACTTGTAAAGAGAATTCTTATTGAATTAAAGGGCTGGACGACCTATTTGTGGGACTTTTTGACCTATTTGATTTTAGTTTTTAGCTAATTAGAGTTGATAAACCTCGGTTAGAATTTCTTATTCAAACTTTCATAGCCCAAATGTAATGCCGAAACAATTACAAACTTGTCAAGAGAATTCTTGTCGAATTCTAACTGAGATAATTCTAATCTATATCATTTTTTAACCTTAAGCTATCATGCATTCCCACCTGTGACTATCCTTGTTGGACTGTATGCCATTGGAGGTGTTGCTGCCGTTGGAAATGATGCTGCCATTGGCCACCGGGGAACCGCCATTCACATGCTCGATCATCTTCAGTTGTCGCTCCTGGCAATCCTTGACCGATGACTCCAGTTCCAGCTGGCGCGTGCGCAGCCAATCCACTGTAAGATTGTCCACAGTAAGTGTGCTGGCGCTCAGTTTGCCTGGTATATCCTCAATGAGAGTCTCATCGAACTGGAAGAGCAGCGGTGTTGTGGGGGGAAGTTCTGCAAGTTCAAATAAAGCAATTGTATATTTAACTTAACCTTTCTGATGACTTATGTTATGTGTGTTACTCACTTGTGTTTCTCTGTAAACTCGCCGTACTCCTCGGTCGGATTAATGCCGCCTATCACAGTGTCTATGCGCTTTTGTATCTCCCTGAATTTCTCCGCAGTCAGATCGCCATACTGTGCTGCCTCCATGAGTATGTTACGCCACAGCAGTATGAAGCTCTCCTGCACCGACTGCTGATGCTCCAGTAGACCAGGCAGCAGAACTGTGCGGAAATCCTTCTCCACCTCAATGGCCTCCGCTATGGACAGCACATACTCATTGTGTGTCAGATGAAGTTTGCGACAAGCCTTCTGGTATTTATCGCGCACGTCATCCAGTTTCCTACCACTTCGACCGGGTGCTGCAAACAAGGTGATTGTCAATGGTATGTAACGGGCAGAAGAATAAAATGTATATATTCTTAGTCAGCATCAACAGCAGAGTCGATTTACTCATGTCCATTTGTCATACTGTCTACTTGACGGCAGAGATCTTAGAGATCTTATAGAGGCTGAAGACAACAAAGTTGGCATGAAGTTTTCTGTCTATTTTACTATGGAGTTTATTTTACCGATAACCTAATAAAATCGATAACTAATTCTACTCTTCAATGTGTATGCAATATGTTAAATAATACAACTTGCTGATTCTTAACATATAATAAGCTGACTTTAATACTAATCTATCTATGTTTCAAATTGCAAACCGATCGGAAAGTTAACTCGAAGGTTATTGTACCCAACGGACAGATGAATTTGTTGTTGGGAATTAGAAGTGCATTTGCAAAGGTTATATGAAGGATATGTTACTGTAGCTTTGGTTACGTGTCTCTATTATTCACTCACCCTTTTATGTAGTGTTCCTCGAAGCGCGTACGTAACGCTTTGTAGCCCTCAAGATGCTTTTTGGTATTCACTCTTTTTTCGTACTACTTCGTCTGTCAACTGCAAGAAAGAAGAAGAGTCCAGAGTTTAGTTATGGATTCTTGTTTATTACAACATTTTTATATTACGACATGTACGTTGGAACTGAATGACCTCAACTGTTTCCCCCCGCAAACTGTTGCGACTTTCTTTGGCAAATATTTTCTCACGTTGCCATATTATGCATGCACAACTCTACAGTCTCCACTCTCCACTGTTAAGCTCCATTCTCTGTTCTCTCTGCTCTTTGACTAAGTGATAAGTGAAGTGACTCGCCAAAAGGACAAATGACTGCAGCAAGCTCAATGTGCAGCGTGTAGGTGCATGCAGCTGAGCCAACATCCGTTAGCATTGTCAACAGAATGCTAAACTAATGGCTCAAAAGTGCAGTTAGGCCGAGGCTGAGGCTGCAGCTGCAACTGATCGGCTGCTGGCAAAAGCTGCTGAGTCACTTTAATGTTGTGCCATAAACAAGCCAGAGAGGGAGAGAGAGAGAGAGACAGTTAGATTGCAAGTTGCCAAAGAAAACCGGAGTTTATACTACATACGTTTCGTATAGTATCATGGCTCATGTGATGGGCAAGGGGAGTCAATGCAGACAAATTGGTCGAGAAGTATATAGAACATATGTATATACATATATATAATGGTTATTATATATTTAATATACATATTAGGGATTCTGGTTACTATTTAAGTTAAGAATTATGTACATATATTCTATATAGATTATAAATCTAAATAGATTGTATGTGCATATGCATCTACAAGTTCAATTTTGTCTGTATTTAACATGTATGTATTTTCCTGATTGTATTTGTACTTGTGTCTTTAAGTATCCGTATTCCTAACTGTATTGAGTTCATAATTTAGCAATAATAATAATTTAGTATCTATGCACAGTATGTGTAGGTGCTCTTTATCTTTATCAATATCATCTGTATCTGCATCCGTCAATGTATCTGTGTTTGCATTTAATCATAGACTGTATCTGCATTTAAATTGTCAGTTATCTTATTTTTGTATCTGCATTCGGGGCTTTACTTCTATATATATCTGTATCTGCAATTGTATATTCATCTATATTTGTGTATCTGCATTTGTAATGTTATCTTTATCTATATTTATGTTGGTATCTATATCTGTATCTACATCTCTGTTTATACTGATACATAAAGCTGTATCTGCATCTGTATCTATACCTGTATGTGCACCTATAATTGTATGTGTATCTATATTTGCAATTGTATCTCAACCTGCATTTGCATTTGCAACTGCGTCTGAACTCCTATTTCTATCTATATCAGCATCTGCATCTGTATCTATATCTGCATCTATATCTACCTCTGCATCTCTATCTATATCTGTATCCTCTGCTTTATTTTCATTTAAGTGCTCATCATTAATTGTATCTAAATGCCCGTCTGCATCCGTATTGATATTTGTATCTGTGTAACTGTCTCTGTATCTCCACCTGCCATCAATATATATCAATATCTATACTACTATCTGTATCTTTATCCACACCTGCGACTGTGTATCTACATCTCCAACTGTATCTGTATCTGTATCTGATTCAGATGCCATTGAAAGTGTTCAAATTGGGCTATTTGCAATTTGTTTCAATTAACACACAAACATTTGTTCAATTCACATGCAAATATGTCTTATCTTATACTATTGTTATTGTTGCTCTTATTCATGTTGTTGTTGTTGCTCTACGTAAGAAGTGAGGTGCAAACGACATACAGGTTAATAGCAGTCCGCAAAGTTCTGCTCTGCTCAGCTCTACTCCCAAATAGTTGGCAAGTGGTTAGTCAACTTTCAATCGCCAATGTCGATAAGTTTTGCAGCTGTTGTCCGCTTATTTGACTATCAACTGCTTAGAAAGAGACACAGTCACACATACACACGACACACAGATACATACTTATACTTGTACACAAGGAACGTGAAAGAAACAAAATAGCAAACAAACACAATTTGAAAGTGGGTCATCGCGCTGCGTATTTCTTATTTCTGACCACGCTGCGCAGTCAATTGACGAGCGGGCAACGCGAGGAGATGAGAGGCGACAAAGGGGCGTGGCGGAGGTAGGGGCAGGCAGCCAGTGTCTTTGCGATTCGACTCGCACATTGTTTACAAATGATTGCCAATTTTCCTGTGGCTTTGCCGCAAATTCTGGCAAGGAAAGTTTCGCTTAGCCACCTGCGCAACTTTCTTTGCTTTTCTCTCACGCCGCCGCCGCCACCGTTGCCGTTGCCAACACGCAACGCGCTTAATTGGCCAACAGCTGATACCAGTTTTCAGTTCCAAGTTCTCAGTTTCGATTCTCGCTTCTCAGTTCTGCCTGTTCTCAACTCTCTGCACCCAATTTTAGTCTAGCTAAGACGACGCATGGCGTAAAAATGTCAAATCATGCAAATTTCTGGCGATGACCTAATGGAGACTGTGACAAGTTGCGCCAACTGTGCCGCGATTTGTATTAATCAGCTCAATTTGGTTTTATTTTGTTGTTGCCTGATTCTTGCTGCTGTTTCAATACAGAAAGTATCTGCTAATGCTGCGAAACTGCTTGAAAACATAACGCAGCTTTTTCCTACTGAACTTTGGACTTCAAGGAATATATGTATTTACATACTTATTATGTATAGTTGTTATCAATATAATAGCACTGCTTTTAGCACGTGTACTTTACCTCTTTGTTGGTAATATTTGTGTGCCTTCTTTCCTCATCTTATTATATGTATATATATACATACATACGTATATATATAATAAATGTAATCGAAGTTCGTTGATTTAGCGACGTTTTTACTTTCTTAACTAGTTTTAGATTTCTTCGAAATCGAAGAAAGTCCAAATTAAAAACTGTTCAGTTTTCGTTGAAATTGCATTACTATAGCCTAAAGAATAGGTACAATCTGTTGATCCACAATTAGTTTTATAGTCAAATTAATAAACTGTTTAGTTTTTGTTTAAATCGCATCACTATATCCTGAAGAATAGGAACAATCAGTTGATTAAGTTTTTGGTTTTATAGTCACTTTCTACACTGTTCCCTTTTGGTATTAATCGCAGCACTATATTCTGCAGAATACTAAGGTACAATAAGTCGATCCAGAATTAGTTTTATAGTCCAATTTATAAACTGTTTAGTTTTTGTTGAAATCACATCACTATATCCTGAAGAATAGCAACAATAAATCGATCAAATTTTAGTTTAAAAGTTACATTTATAAACTTTTTAGTTTTCATTGAAATCTCATCATTATATCCTACAGAATAAGGAACAATCTAATGACCAAGTCATAGTTTTATAGTCCACTCTACGCCCTATTTAGATTCCTTCAAAATCGCATCCCTATATCCCAAAGAATAGGAACAATTAGCACATATTGATTTCATAAAAAACTCGAGCACATAAGGCACATAGGCTCTTCTTTGATCTTGATTCCAACATAATGTTATTATAGTAACGACACGGTATTTCTGCTTGTCAGTTGGTTTAATATTTTCGAAGCAATCACACACAGTGACCAATAAAAAACAAATCACTTATGTTACTGCTCCAATAACCCAACACCTCCCCCAGCCAACAACAACAATGAAGGGGAAGGAACTTAAACAACAACACAATCAGGGGCGATATTCAATTCATGTCGGCACTTTCAGCTCTGTCAGAGACAGAGAAATTGCTGTTAATAAAAATAAATTTATCAAATACATTGCGCACGGTCGTGACGTAATAAAAACGAATAAGAAAGAGAAATATGTGGAACCAAAGCAGGGAAAAGTGACAACAAAGTTTAAACTGAACCACAGCAGGAGGATGAGGAGGAGGAGGGGGGAGGAGGGTTTTCTGCTGTTTTTTTATTTCTTTACAAAGAGGAAAGAGAGAGAGAGGGGGACGAGTTAGCGCGTGTGACTTTTTCCAAGCGCACAATTTGAATAAGAAAAGATAAAGCCACAGTCAAACGAGATTTTCCTTTTGTTGTCTGGTCCACAATTCAAATTGTTGTTTTTGTTGTTGTTGGGAAATCAATGCAATCGGTTTCTGTGTGCGGCATTTCCAATAAGCGCCACCAGACCAGCCCAAGCTGTTGCCGTTGTTCATGTTGCATAAGCGTTGACAGCGACATAATAATAGTAACAACAGCAACAGCAACAACTACAGCAATAATAATAATAATAATATAAATGCCGACTTTTTAGGAAATATTAAGGCTTTTTTTTTTAAACGCGGACATTTAGTCAAGAATTGCAAATTATGCAAATTGTGCCAACAGACTCGAGACAACGAGCAGCTCGAGCAAGTTTGATCTCGGCCGCCTTGCGGTTTGTGTCTTGGCTAAGCGCGCGGGCAGCTGGTCAATGAACCTTCACTGGGTTGCGCTGGGTCTGGACAGCACAGTCCAGGCCCGTAATTAGGTGTGTGCGGTGATCATAGGCCCCCGCTTGTCAGGTGTTTCCTGCTGAAAAATATATATACATTTTCTCCTCTAACTCTTTGCGAGATGAAAAATGTAAATATATTGATATTATATAAAAACACAATGAGTTTAATATTTATAATATTATGAATTAGTACGCATTAACCTATCTAACTTTTATATTAACATACTTGTAAGCCCCGTTTTGCAAAAAATTACTTGACACACTGTATATACTGTTTAATATATTTTCGCATGGCCTAATACCCTTCAAAAATATGAGAAACGAATTGCAATGGAGCAAGAATGATGAATTACATTGTCAATATTATCAGCTGGAAATAAGAGGCTCCAAAATAGAGTTTTCTTAAAAACTATTGATGAATTTGCCAATATAAAACCGATAAAAAGTTGACTAATTAGTATAAAGTTTATTTATTTTTTATATAAACTCTATAATTAGTTTTAATTATGTATGTATGTAATTAGTATTTAGTATCCTTTTTTTATTATCTATAAACTGTATTATTTTAAAGTAAGGCATTTACACTTGGGGCCCCCAACACCGCCGCTACGGCCCTGTCAGCAACTGTCAAGGCCCAACTACGTCGCTAGTTAATACAATGATCACGCCGTAGCATATTTATGGCCGATACGTGTGTCAGATATAACTGTACCGCATTTAGGGGGTACGGGGATTTTCGCTTATCTTCAGTATTATATTGTGTGTTTCACAATTTGCAATTTCAAATAATTATTGCAACAATTGAGACAAAAACGATACAGTTCCAGTTATCGATATACAAATTTTAATCTAATTTCTTCAGTTTCGTGACATTTGTGACCGCAAATAATTGAAATCATTTCGAAACGCTTAAACTCATTCGAATCAGATTGACAATACTTATGCGGCCCCGGGGATACTTTCTATTTCCGTCGAATGTCATGAGAAAACAAAAGAATAGAATGCCAGTTGAGCTTTATGGCCAATCAAGTGAAAGTGTATGGCGAAATGACCAAATATTGCCAAGTAATATCGTGTTCGTCTTTCGTTTTCGGCGAGGAGAAGATCGATTCACATATCGAAATCAGCAAACAGCTAAACCGCTTAAACTAAGACAGCATCTTCAAGCTGAGCAGACAGATATATATATGTTTATATATACATATGAGCCTTTCTTTTCGATCAAAAAATATCAGAAGACTGTTCAGATATCTTTAAATATATTTGTCTGATATTTGTCATGTTTATAAGTAATATTCCCTATCTGAAAACAGTAGTTTTGTTTTGAAAAAGATCATCTCCAAGCTGAGCATACATATCCATGTAATACAAACTATATAGTACATCATACATCTGTATGCATATGATTTAATGAACTCTATATATTAGAGCTTGCTCCATAGACTGTACAACAACGAGGTGTGAACGGATCTGGCAGCGCGCTTAGGTCTTGGCCAAGTTATTAAAAGTCATATTGAGTGGCAAGACAAGTTGGCTGGCTGATTGGGTTCGTTAATTTCTCCAGACTGCGCCCCAAACATCGTCATGTACGACGAGTGCAGCAAGAAAATAAACAAATAAAGTTGCCCAAGCCCCGAAGCAAGTGGTGCAGGTACATAGCTCCAGAACTCCTCCGACCAGACCGAGTTGAGTTCGGAGGAGCCCATAAAGTATTTTGCGCATGCGCTTGCAGCCAACGAGACGAGCCGAAACAAGTTCCCAGAAAAGTGCCAGGGGCGTAGTCAATAAGGGACTTGTCTGTCTAATGTAAAATATGAAAACTTGTTTTGTATTAGATACAGAAATAATTAATAATATTGAGAGAACATTTTGAATCCCCCTTTCGATGAGTGTATGAAATGATGACTAGCTACCCCCTTGGCAAAACCTTTGCCTATTGCCCTGGGCATTTGTCGTGGCCCTGGTTTAGTTCTTTATTGTTTCCAGCGCACGCTATCCTCACAAGTTCTCTCTCTCTCTGTCTCTCCATGTCTCCCTCTCTGTCTGTCTCTGATTCGCCTCGTCAGTTTGTGTTTGTGTTGGTTTGTTGTGTGTGCATGTTGCAGACTTGTTTCATAACTGGTCCATGATTCTCAGAACTGGACGAACAAAGGCGCTGGGGCTGATTTTGATTTTGACCGACAAATGTTGCCTGCGCTTGTTGTTGTTGCTGTAGTGTTGCTGCTGTTGTTGTCGTTGTCGTTGCCGTTGTCGGTGCCGTTGCCGCCGCCTTTGACTCTACTCCTGGTGCTGCTGCCCTGTTTGCTCAACTTAATTTTACTTTAGCTCTAGCTTCAGATCCAGCCCCAGCCCCAGACCCAACTCCAGTCTCAGCTCCAGGTTCGACTTCAACTCCAGCTACAGCTACAGCTTGGCCATCAAGCAGGCTAGCAACGGCGGTGGCACAAAACAAAAAAGGCAAAATGTACTTGAAATTGACTGAAGAGATATGCCGCACATGCGCGTAGATTATTATGAGATAAAGCGAAGCGAACCGACCACGTTCTCTTCTTCTTCTTTTATGGTGCTTCTTTGTGTACACACACACATAAATACATAGATGTGTACAAATATATGTGTGTGCGACGGTGCGAGCGCAGTTTGAAGTAGGCTGGAGGTAGGGTGAGGAAGGTAAGGTAAGGTAAGGTGAGATGAGATGAGGCTGTAAGAACAGAGCACAAAGTCTATTTCGTATTGCCTTGCGCAGAATTCAATGGATTGTTTAACGACTTTCTGGTGAAATAAACATTTTGAAGGTGAATATTAAAATGTATTAATCAGTATGGAGTATGGCAGATCCTTTTTATACTGTGTGCACTGTGCGAAAATATATATACATTATTATTTTAAGAGTTAGCTTTAATATTTGACCTTCTGGCTCGATATTCACATTATAATTACAGTGTGTCTTTAATAAAAGTAATCATTTCCAATAAATATATATAACTATTATCAAAACAATATACAAAACATTTCTTACTATTATATATAGTAAATTGTCTGTTTCTCTTCATAATTTGCTACGTTTTCTCATTATTCATGTAGTTTAAAATTTGCACAATTTATAAGTCAGTATAACTTTTCATATTTTAAAATAATAAAATACACATGTTAAATTATATGAAAGTCCTAGATTTTGAACTTTTATGTTATTATATTGATAATATATGTACATATTTGTTTTATATGTCTCTTCCTAATTAACACTGATTGTTTCGCTTCTATTTAGGCATAAACGGCTTAGCGGAATCTTTAACCTCTGCGCTAGTCATGTTACCATATTGAGAATTTGCCAAAAGAACTCAACGATCTTTTTTGCGAAATAAGATTAGAGTTTGGCAATAGCAAAGAGAGAATTATTCACACACAAGATACTTATCGCGACAAACTTTCCGAGTTGTTATGGCTTTTAATATTTATTGTTATACATGGTCTGTCACTTATTTTAATTGTTTATTACCCTGTTGTTCTACTCAACTTCTTCTTTGTGGTTATTATTGTTGTTTTGGCATCTCTCGTACCAGTCTGCGCGAGGGCGATCAACTTAGCGACGTCTTTCCAGAGAATTTGATTACTTTTGCGACAATTTAACAGTGCTGGTGTAAGTAAGTGTACGCTACAAGTATTTAAATGTACATGTACATATACTTGTATAGAGATATGGATGTGTTTATTTGTTGATTTATAAACACATGCTTGCTCTCGTGCGAGACTGAGAGAAAAAAGGAACCTTTTGAGGGCAGCGCGCAGTAACCGGTTTTATCAGTCAGGCAGTTAATATGTTTGTAATTTGACGTCATCATAATGCCGTATTTATCTGTATAACATACATATATATTTCTCTGTAATTGCAAGACAAGAGACAAACTCTGCTCTACTTGGCAAATCAAACTAGTTAATCATCGAGGCTAATTAGGCGAAAAACGAAAGCTGATAGAGAGCAATGTGATTAGTGGGACCTCATTTAGCCAGGCAGGCAGTTGACAATTAAAAGATATCGCCTGATCCTGATCAGTGCGCCAAATAATCATTTGGCCATAATCCCGTTGATAATATGCTCAAGACTGAGAGACTGGCTGGGGATAAGTGCCAAGTGCTGCTACTCTGGCCACTTTCGAGCACTAATTAGACATCACCGACAAGTGCTGGTTAAGTCGGGCTACTTTCACGGTCGAAAGTCTGTGAGGCTTTACAAGAATTTCTCTTTCGCAATAATTGACTGCAAATCGCTTCAATTAAGCAGTTCCGAGTGCAGAGACAACGGCAACGGCAACGGCAAGCAAACCAAAGCAAGAACCAGAAATAAACTTGAAGATGCTCAGGCTGGTTTTCAGGCTGCTCTGCTCTGCTCCACTTTCTGTGGCCGACACGGATGTAGATGTGGATTTGGTTCTGTGGAACACGAAAATCCGCCAGCAAACAAGTTCAACCAACTGACAATCACTCTGTGTGATGCATTGTGCCGTGCTGGTTCTGCCCAAATCTGGCACTAAAATCCAGCTTGACAAAAAACATCCGCACTGTCGACCTTAGTCGACAACGACGACGCTAGAAAAACCGTTCAACTCTTTGCACGTATAGACTCTGTCACAGTGCTAACAATTGACACTTGCTCTGTCCATGCACTGACACAACATTGTCCATTGTCTTTTGGCCATAAATAATCATATTGTATACATACATACATAGGTACATATCACGAACTCGACTCGACTTTGTAGTGGCACTTGGTGGGCAATTTTCGGCCAGCCCGTGTCGAGATCGAACTCCAATTTCAGCAGCTTGCAATTGCCTTGACCGAGCGCATGTTCGCCGGCAGTGTGTGGATGTTGTCTGTCTCTCTGTATGTATGCTTGTTGGGTCTCCAATGTTGTCAAAGTTCAATGCCATTTGCTCTTTTGAGTTGGTCTTTGTCTCCATTATTATTTCGCAGTTGCAGTAAGTTTGCAAATAAACCAAAATTTAAATAACAATAAGAAACAAGTAAAAAGTTGCGGCAATTGAGAAATTGCGATGGTAACTTGCGCTAGTGACGGTGTTTACTCACATCGATATTTCACAATTTTCACGAGGTCAATGTCATTTTATCGATGTCTCAGCTTTGTTTACTTTTTGCATGTAAAAATGCCGCAAGTGATGGGAAACCATTGCTGCTTAGTTACATCGATATTTTGCAATGCTCATGAGATAAATGTATCGATACAGTTTTTTAATACTGCATGTTAATTAGTATTTTAGTATCACTGAAAACTAGTGTTCACAATTTTATGACAATAAGCATATTTACTTTATTATGTGTGATAATAAACTCAAGAAATGTACATACATATATATTACTATATATTACTGTCACACTTCAAGATGCGCTCTTCTGTAATTTTACAGCTTTTTCTACAGAAGTTTCGCAATGTCCATCCATTAATTAACATATGAATATGTACATTCGTGTATTAATTAAACCAATTTCGATTTCTTACACACAAACATGGTTGCATATGTACATACATACATACATACATGCATGCGTATGGAGTGCAGATCATCAGATACTGACCTCAATAGCCTGACAGTAAAAAACAATTTACAGAATTACAATTGAGATCACAAAGTCATAACGTTCATTTATGTGCTCGGAATACTTAACGATGTCCACTACTCTCTAGGACTTACAACTTTTGTTATTGTACATTGCTTTCGCGTCAATTTGTATTTCAAGCAAGTAAAAGTCGAAATTATTCTGATGCAATTCGCTGCTCTGTCATTTTCATTCTTCGCCTGGCCCGGAATTCAAGTACATTTTAATGAGCACAAGCAAACAATTTCGCTGTCCTTTTTAGACCTATCGACTATCGACGCGCACGCTGTGTTCAAGGTGAAATTGATAGAAATCGATTGACTTACAAACATACACACACACACACACTGAGAAAGAGTGAGGAAAAGGTTGGCCCTTTGCAACTTGGGGGTCGTCTTTGTCACATTTTTGTGGCTTCAACAGTTGCAATGGCAGATCTAAATGGCTTGCACAATTTGATGGCCATTTTGGGCAAGTTGGGGTTTTACAGTTTTTAAATTTTCTAAATTTAATAGACTTTACAATCAGGTATAGTATAGAAATGCATGCATGTACAGTGACTCACGAGTTATTTGATGTATATATTTTATAAGTTTTTGATTTTGTTTTCACCTAAAAGAGTTCCCTTAAAACATTGAATGATCTTTTAAACATAATAAATATTTCAGTCTATTACTAAACGTTTAATTTTGCACTAAAATCTTAAAATTTGTCTATACATCAAATCAGGTGTGACCCACTGTATGTTTAACAGTCGCAATGTTCTCTGCTTATTTTTAGTGGCAGCTATAAAACGTTTTTGATTTCTTTTTTTTGTTGTGTATCAAAAAAGCACCCGCCTTGCAATCTGAAAACAATTGGGGGCTCTAATCTAAATTTGATGCACACTGTGCAGTAATTCTGTTTGCTACATAGAATTCTTGCTACGTTTTTCCCTATTTACCTTACCAACTGAGCTCATAATTTCAATATATCGAGATACGTAAGCAAACAAAAAGCAAACGAATTCCCCCGCAAGCTAAATCAATAATTGAATATTTACAATATGTGTCGAATTTAGATGAAGAAGGAGAGGGAGAACTAAAAAAAGATTCCGCTTTAGTACAACTTGGGAAAATTATAATACTCTTAGAAGAAGAACTAAGATAGTCGAGAGATGAACAAATATATTAATAAACATTTGGTAGATTTAGTTCTATTTAATTTATGAAACTGTCACAATTAAATGCTCATTATTTATTTTATGTTGACTTTATCATGTGTTTACTGTAGTTAACTATACGTTTTTTTTGTAGCATCGTCAAAGATTTTAAATTATATATTTTACTCTTGGCCGTCTTCCAAATTAGCAAACAAAATATATCTATGAAACAACGTGCTGCCTTTTTGTCGGTCCGCACCACACCCAAATTCCCTGTCCCTCCCCCACCTTCTGCTGTCTTTTCCACTATCTCGATTTTTCACAATTTTCGGTAGGTTTGCTCTGTCAACTAATATTAATATATATATATATATATATCTATTTTTTTCAGCGCCTTTTTGTGGTTTATTTTGCATGGAGCAGAGAAAGCTGTAAACTTCCATCCGAACTTCTTCTGCGTCATCAGCGTAAAACCCCAAATAGTATTTCCACAAAGTTGTGAAAATGGGTGGGGAAGGTGGTAGAAGAAAAAAAAAAGATCGTGGACCAGAAACGTGAATTGAACGCAGTTTGGGAAGGGGAACTCAACAATCGTCGAGTCTCTGCCGTCGTTTGTGGGAGTGTCTGCCAATATTCACATGCTCTCTATCCCTCTCTATGTTTATACATCGCTCTCTCTCTCTCTCTCTTCTGTCTGCCTGCCTGCGTGTCTGCGTGCAATTGTTTTTGCTCGGCAATTCTAGGGGTATTACAAACAATAATGCGTTTGTTAATGGTCTCGGCGTCGTCGCCAGTGTCTGCCACACACTCCACATCCCCTTGGAAAAGCCGTGAAAACCTTTGGCCTTAGAACTGATGCTGTTTTATTAATTAAATCGCATGTCATACTCTCCTACCGACTGTGCTGAGTTATGGCTTCCATTAGTTTATTCGAAAAATGCGCTGCAACTAAATCAGGATTCTACACATGGCAAACAGCCTCCCTCCTCCCACATCCAATTTGCCTTTCGTTTTTACATAAATGAAAACTGCAATTTTGAAACTCCTCAACCAAATGACATGAACATGGACATGGCCAAGGGCTTTACAACATTCATGGCACTTGGCTACGTTTTTGGGGGCTAAATAAATTGCCCACAGGCAACAGTAGCTGCTGCTACTCATCGTACTACTTGCTCCACTGTGGTTGTTGCTGCCATTACTGACTTTTGCCAGCTGACGTCGGCATTTTTGGCATTATTAGAATTTGTCCGAGTGCAGTGTGTGGAGCAGGTTCCTATGCAGTGTCAACCCGCTCAATAACTGACTGTCCGTCTGTCTGTCTGTCCCTCTCCCCTTTTGTCTGTCTCGGACACTGTTAACCTTAGTTGTGTGATGTATGTATATCTGTAGTCGTATGCGCTGTCTGATTGTCCGCCCGTTTGTCTGTTCCACTCTGCAGATTCTCTTTTATCCTGTTTGGGGAACTTATGCTTCTTCTGCTGATAATTTTAATACTTCAAAAATTCATTTTAATACTAATAATACCATTAATTTATAGACAACTGCATAGAATGAAGTAATACAGAAATTGGTCAAAGGGTATAATTATTACAGCGCGCAGTAAAAAGATATGAAAAATCACACCTATTTTATTGATAATAGTTCTCTATGTGCACTCTATACCCTTCCACTCTAGACCCAGTCGATACCCTATTGAAAACACAAGGTATATATATACATACGTATACGATATAAAACAACTCGATACACGGTAACTGACAGTCGAGTAGGCTACACACATTTTTGGCATGCGCTTGTCAGCATCAATTTTCAATCAAATCACAAAGATATAAAGCGTACGGTCCATAAAAATGGACAGGAATATATACTACATATGAGGTTATGTGTGCGTGGCATAGATGAGAAGATCTTTGTACATTTATCTTCGATGCAAACACATGTATTTTGAATGTACGCAAGCTATGCAAGAAAACAAGCGGTTATCAAAGCCAATTTGTCGTTATATCTACCGATCCGAAAAAGGAACATACAAACGTTTTGTTTATAAATAAACGCACAATACTGAAAATGCTGTTTTAGCTGTTTTGGCCATTTCGCTTTAATGTTTACAGTGGACAGCCGCGTGGGCGTCAGCCGCTAGCCGATCAGATCCATGGGCACCCCCGTTACCGAGCTAATTTAAGAGAAGAGAGAATGGCCAGAACGTAGCGCACCTTGCCCTTAAGACGGCCAACAAGATCAACAGGCCTAATTAATGTTTCACGAATTTGCAGACAATTTATTTTGTATAAATTTAACATGGGAAATAGAGTAAATGAAAGAGTTAAGCGACTGGCAGATACCCTGCTGTTAGTGTTCATGGACTGTGAAACTGATTGCTGATAATGAACAAAATAAAGCACTTACATAAAGTTAATTTAAATTGTTATAATGCAAAAAAAAAAAAAACTGAATACATCGATATTATTTGTTGCATAGCCTTGCCGTACTTTTATAAAATTTAATTCAAACAAGCCAAATATCGTTTGAAAGTTAGTATTTTAATTATCGATAAAACCGATTTTAATAAACTGCTGTGCAACACTAGCATCAAGAGTGTGTGTCTTAATTAGGGCCGGAACATAGTTAATGTGAAATCGAAATCAGTTCGCTTCTACTTCGATAGTGATCGAAAGCATGAGTCGATAACATATCATTTCCTAAATATTCTAATTGCTGCAGCTTTAGCCTTTTGTGCGTTTGAGGAAGAAGTTTCGCTGGGATTGTTGGTTGACTTCAGCTGAAACGAAAACAATCGTCATCATCAACGTCATCATCAACATCATCATCAACCTTCTGCCATAGTCGGATGTGGTGTGTGTAGCTGCTGCTGTGCTTGGCCATGGCCAACAAACAAACGCACTGGGCGCCATCAGATCGCACTCACAATACAAATGTGCAATTTGTGTCGTCTGATTTCGAGTCCGGGTTGTTCCGGACTCCGGTTGCAGACGATGACGCCGACGATTTGATGTGTCTGGCAGTTGTTTATAGTTCCGCAAACTAAACGAAAGTTGCTGCTGACGGACCCCGATGCCTTTGGTGGATATGCTGGCCACCTCAGTGGATGCCCCTCGATATCATTATATTGCAATTATGCGAGCAACCCCTATGGCAGTTGCAGACACAATTTTTGCTGAGTAATTCCACCCTTGGCGACTTGGTGTCCAAGCAATTTTGGGGCGAAACAAACTTTGTGCCACGTTTAGCTTGTTGCAATAACAACACAGAAAACAACAACAACAAGAAAAGCAGTAACAGCAACATGCGCCAAATGTTTGTTGTCAACAAATATCGGGTCTAATTTTTATGTGCGTGCAACTTGATGCGAGTTGGCAGCTGCAGCTGCAGAACTCCCCCATACACAAATAAAATCATCGGCTTTATAACAACACACACACGCGCACACACACACACTCAATAGTCTCATAAGCAACTTATGTGTATGTTTGTTTCTGTTGTTGCTTTTGTTTTGCAGAGTCTTTCAGCAACTTCCCCAGTTCTGACTTTTCTTGTTTGCACTTGACAGAAATTCTGCTTTAAATTCAAATTTTAAATCATACATACATGTATTTAGATTATATTATTTAATATATAATCATCTATTCTTCTGTATATTATCATATATCATGGGACTTTTAAGTTATTGGGAATCTTTTGATATCAAGGCCATAAAGGAAAATTTTATTCTACAAATCAAAATTTTTTGCTGTGTAGGTTTTAATTGTTTCCAATTAGTCATGACAATTTTTTAGTTGAGATTATATAGAATAGACTCTGAATATTGATTGCGATCACGAATATAATAAAATATATGAAGGAGGTACATCGTATGCTGTGTATCAAGATAATATCGATATGCGATATTTCAATCCAAAAAAGATAGAACAGCATATAGTTAAATACAAGATTCCTTCCTGGACATACTGCAATAAGACAACTGCTGCATTGCCAGATACTTCATGTAGACTATAAGAAGTCTCAGGCAATAGCCATTCTACGGCAATTTGCTCTTACTGCGTATTGACGTCATCAGAGGGAATTTACTGTACGAAGTCAGCTTCTTGGGGTTTGCCTTAGTTCTGAATCAGTTGAGGAAAACCAAATGCAATCATGGTATATACTGTACATATGTAGATACCATAGTGTAGGGAAACAGAGCCATAACTTAGTCTGTAGAGCAATTATGGCCACTCGAGAACTCTGGCTACAGGTCAACTCTGGCAGGCTCAATTAAATGGCTCGCCAAGGGCCTCAGCCACTTCTACAGACCGAGGACCGACCGCCCTTGGCTCAAGTGCCTTGGGGTCTCTCGCTAATGCATGGATCAAAGGGGGCTTAGCACTTAATTTACAAAAAAGGAACAACTTTTGCATCGACTGTCTGTGCCACCCTTGTCTGATGTACTTAGGAATGTCTGTCTATATGTACAGAGACGTTTAATCAAGTTGGGCATAGCAAAAGTGCTCTATTTATGCAGTTATCTATAAGTGGAATTCCCCCAGAATGTGCTGCATTCGCACGTACCAGTATTGGTGTTGTTGTTGTTTGTTTGCTATATATATAGTGTGTATATATGTATGTATGTACATATATCTTATCGGTTTATCTGGCACTCGCAATGGCGCACTGGCAACCAGTTGTTGATGCTGTTCACATATAAAGATAGTTCTATTGAACTTAATGTAATTAATATGCGTATCCAAGCTAGTTGAGGAGGGAAGAAGGGAAATGGGAGGGGGAGTGAAGAAAGAAAAGTATCTCAGCCTTAGAATGTTGCGCATTTCGATTTGCTTTCTGCGGTCTATCAATAAACACGAGTATACGAAGCCCCAGAAACGTCAACATGTCTGTGGATGGAAAACCAGATGGAAAACCCACCCGGAAGTTGCATCTTAGTTCAAGTGTTTTGTTTGTTGTCAGCCGTAACGAAAGATACAGATACACAGACAATAGCCAACGAAATTCAACATCCATTAGCTAAACTATGTGTGGGCGGGCGTGCGCCTTTGTCGACATCCCTAAGTGTTTTCGATTAATAACTCCCTTTATACATATTGTCACACACTTTTAGTGTGCTCCGATAAGTGCTTGTCTGTCTTCTTATGAGGGTTACTATCTCTATCCTAAAGTAGTCTACGCACTGGCGCTAACTTTGTATTGTAATTTAGACTCAAAAGTCGTTATTAAGCACTTAAAGCTTATATATATAAGTTTATTACAGAGATACCAGACGGGCATTCATTGAAGTTTTTTTGTTTCTTATGTAAGTAGTAAATGGTTATAGATTTCCAACAATTATTAATTGCCAAATACAATAGTTACTTTACTATTAAACTATTTAATAAATAAGCTGTCATACACAATTTATAATGGCATATTTCGAACATTTTCTTAATTGCATACTTAGCAAATAAGTTCCCCAACCAAAGATCTTAAGTACATACATACTATAAGCTAATTAAACTAATCGTCTCATACGAAATACCTCGTTAGGTTAGCAGCAAGTACAATTCCGAAATGAGGGGATTTTTGTGATTGCAGCGCAAATATGATACAAAGTCCAATAAAGAGTGTACAAAAACAAAAACAAGAAGACAAATTCAAAGTACAATAAACATGTTTTCAACAGATCATGTTAATCATTTTAAATTGGAGAATTTGATGATAAATAATTTGTTTTGCTCTTCGTCTGATAACATATCGAATTGCAATGAAAATAGAACCTAAGTAAGCTTAGTTTGTTTTTGAAAACGTTCAATATGCGCATAATAGAGGATTAATTTCCTGACCTACGTTCCAAATATGTTCAGATTTTCCAGATTCTTTTGATTCTTTTGCTATATTTTATATTCTTTACAGATGCAAAATTATTGTCTATAGATCTATGTAAAGTAAACTAATCCGCAAAAAGAACATAGTATAAATGAGTCTGTTCTTTAATGTGAGGTCACCTTAAGCAGCTGTAAATATATATAGCACACATATATATTTACGATATATCATACTATACATTTTGATTGTGCCGACAAAGGCATAAATTATTATACTGGGTCAGCGACAAGGGCCATTTAGCAGGCCTTTGATAAAATATAATACAGGAACCAATGACAACTTTGCTTTTGTTTATCATATTGTATATAGCTGAGACTATCCACGCTATTCGTTATAGGTTAATAAACTTGTTGCCGTCATGATCATAAATCAACACTTCTCTATGTCATTCACATTGATCTAGCATAGCTAAAGCGTTTCAAGTTCTCTCTCTCTTTCTGTCTGTTTAAGCTGCTTAGATATACCATATATATTCAATAGTTTTGTGTATACTAAGTACCTTGTACCTTATTGCATCATCGATGTTCCGACAAGAGATCAATAAATTTAGCAATGTTTTGAATTGGTGTTTAAGATTTGACTATTTCTATTGTAATCTAATAAACATTTGATGAAGATTATACTATTATATTATATTATATATTACTTACATGATTTAGACGTGCGGCAATTTTGGCATGCTCCTCCTGATACGCCTTTCGCGCCTTCCGCTTGTCCTGTGATAGATGGGCCAACTTCTCGCAAATAACCTCCAATTGTTCGGCATTTAGCTTGAACTGTTTAGCTTGTTGATCCACTTCGTCCATATATGATCGCCATGACTTTGTAATAAGGCTGCCTGGAGAATCGGAAAAAGATGGAAAAAGGTTTTAATATTGAGTTATGTTGTAAGTTGTCATTATTGATTGCATCTTAATCACTCTAACGGGCTTAGATTTGCATAATGTTAGTCAATTTGTAGTTTAAGTACTATTGATATTAAAATTAATACAGTTTAATTGCAGGTTCAATTATAAATTTTAATAAACAGTTTCCTTTCTTGCGCTTCGGTAAGCTTTTAATCATTCGTAATTAGCTATAATTAATTAATGCTTGATTATAGCTTCTTTTGTTGGCGCTTCATTTACTTCAATATAAACATAAACTGTATTTAAAAAGGGTAAATGTTTTTGAACTGTTTATTGAGATCTGTTCAGATCTACATGTCTCTCTTTTGTAGCTAGTCAATAAATGTGAATTTTTATAAATTTATTATATTGAGCAAGTTCAAAATTTCACTAACTGATACTGGAAATTGCAACAATGATTTTCTTCAGGAAATTCTTCTCTAAGCAAACTGTTGCATTCATGTATGTGATGCAGATAAATGTTCGTTTCTGTAGAGTCTTATGAGCAAACTTTGTTTGACTTTCATTAGCAACAAGCTCATATTAACATAGAGATTACTACTGTCAGATTCCTAAGTTGACAGTAATTTTCTTGGCATTGCGCATACGACATGTTGTGATTATTCCTTGAGACGCATCTGCTGCTTATGCAGCTAATGCGGATACACTGTAAACTGTCAAATTCACGCCAAATCAAAGCCCCAAGAAACATCGACAATAATCAACAACAACATCAGCAACTACAGTGGGCTGTGTCAGTGCACTTTGAGCTCAGACATTGGACATCGGACATGAGTTGATTGACCAGACAGCGTCACAAATGGTGGACAAATGTTTATTCCCTGGCCAGTGGCCAGGCGACGAAAGTGAAAGCTTTTTTGGCACATCATCTCCAAGTTTTTACTGAGCCCTATAAAGCATAGGTATTCCTATTCCGTAAAGTCTGCGCTTTTCACATGCAATTCAAATGGTTTGGCAATTGGAATTCCAATATGTTTATAAAATATTCGAGTTTTGCTAGTTTTTGTAGATTTTTTGGTCGGGTTATAAGGCTGGTAACTTAGCACTCTGTTTATAAATCGGAAAGAGAACGTGGCAAGTGGTTCTGCAGTATTTTTGTACAGCGAAAGTTAATCGTTCTTTTATCTACTTATCACAATGTGGCTGCATTAAAAATTGCGATTCAGAGCACAAACTTCAGATGTTGTATGAATGTATGTAAGTACCTACGTTCTACTATATATGTACTGCTGAAAGGCCTTATCTACACATAGCGGGAATACCTTGAATTGTTTTTTTTCTGCGCGAGACCGTTGCAACCCTCCTGCCAGTATAGCGGGGCAATCGGGACTAGAGAGTTATCTTATCATGTATGTACGTCTTCTGTATGTATATTGTATGTACATATGTCTATCAGTAGTACATAATATCAGGCTATCTTAAATCTTGAGACTTGAGATACTTTCTTATTGCGATAACGATATTATAAATACTATAATATATATCAATACTGCAATACTCTAGTTTAGTCAAGGATGATGCATTGATATTTCTAACGATATATAAGCATTTTTCTTAGTTCTTGTGATTTATCGGACGAAATTATGAACAAATGATTGAACAATATCAATGATATTTATAACATGATAAATATCAATTAATGCACATATACATACATTGATATTTTTAACGCTTTATCGGCATATTGGTTCTTCTTATAGATTATTACTAAACGTTTCTGCTGTACAATATCTCAAGATATTTTTACTATTACTTATCTGGCTGATATTTGTTTGTGCAAGATAAATATCGACTAGCTACAACGATTTTTTGCTTATCTCACATGACATACTTTACATTACTTATTATTTTTATTATAGAAATTCACGATACTATCAATGAATATTCAAATTATTAAATGACTGATATTTATCATATCATGATAAATATCGACAGAGACACATTTGCAACGATATTTCTAGCAATATATCAGCATTTTCTTGTTTCTAGTGCTGTACTTGCAATATCTCACAATACTTTAAATGAATAATCTAAGTATCAAATATATTGCTGATATTTATACTGATCTGATAAATATCGATATATGTAGATATGTTATGTTTAGCCCAGCTTACCTTGCATTTCATCAGCCCTATCAATTTTAAGTCCCTGCTGCGCGACTGCGGCCAAACTGATGGCATATTCCTTATCACATTTGGCCTTCAGTTGAATGGATCGCTTCATCGTTTCCATCAGACGCAGTTCCGCATCTTGGCGCACTATGAGCGCCTCGTGTGCGGCTCGGCTCTGCAGGGCCGACGAGAAGCCCATTGCGTGGCGGTTTTCAAAATGAATTTTTACACACTTCAATATTAATGCGGTTGTGGTGAAGTTGTAATTATTTTCTCTTTCTTTCTTCTTTAACTCCTTTACTCTGTTGGTATTTTTAGTATTTATTTCAATGAGTCACTAAATTGCATATACACGCCGTGCTAAAAACAAAAATACATGGAAAAACTTCACTTGAGCGAATTGCGCAACGCTTCACACACACACAAACACACAGAGAGAGGAGACAGAGCAGACATATGGCAAACACTTGTTGAATGCCAATATTTATGGCCATAAGCATGTGCTGGTATTTTTGTATTTTTGTATTTTGGTATTTCCTTTGCACTCTCTTTTTATTGACACTTTTATTTTTTTGAAATCGCATTGGATTATTTTGGGACGATGGCGCCCGCCGGAATCAATTATTTTTGTCACACAACCGGGTCGAAATACACTTTCACATGCAGTGGCAATTGTTGTTGCTGTACTGTTATTGTTGCCTGCTGTTGCTCTTGTTGTTGTTGCCCGCTAATCGGATAGTTAAAATGCACTTAAAGTTTTATTTATCTGCAATTTGTGTTGCACTGTTTGCTGCTGTTGTTGTTGTTGTTGCTGCGCAGTTGTCTCGTTTTGTTTTAGAGGTGGGGGAGGGAGTAGGGGGTGAGGCTGCTGCAACAGTTTGTTTGCTTCACTTGAACTTTTCACGAGATTGTGCGACGCAGTTCAGTTGTTGTTGTTGGTGTTGCTGTTGTTGCTCTTTTCTACGTAAACTTGTTTTTCCCGCAAACAAAAATAAACATTGGCCAGGCCAGGCTAGGCAGGCAGGCAGTCAATAAGGAAACGAGGTTGTGTGCAGCGCAAGTACGTGTATCTTACGGATACACAGATACCACTTGTATGTCAGCGAGCAGCACAGCAACAACAACAACAACTTGCTTGATGTATTGTTTGGCTGTGCGTGTTGTTGCTCGGCTCGTCTGGATCGCAGAGTAACCAAGTCAACTAAAACATAAACGGGTTAGACAGCCGCAGCCACAGGCACCACAACAACAACAACAACAGCAGCAACAGCAACTGTGATGGGTAGCATCTGCAACAGCAACAGCAGACAGCAACAACTGCAACTGCAACTTGGCGCTGCAAGAACCAGAACCAGCAGAATAACAAAAGTGCCGTTGTTGAGCTCTGCAGTGCACAAATCTTAAATAGATCCATGCACTTGCAAATTGCTCTCAATAAGCTCAGAGAACTATGTTCTTCTTGTTGTTGTTGTCATTTTCACTTTGTTATTGTTGTATTATTTATCATTCTGGGTGCGGTTTTCTTGCAATTATTATTAATCGAGCGAGCTGTGAGCACAGATATTATCAAACTGTTGATAGCACAGCACAAGTATGGGCAGTGGGGCAGGGGGAAGGGGGGCAGGGGTGCTGCTGCGTACCGTAAGATGCTTGGCCCCTCACATGGCCAGATGCGCAGGCAGCGAAATTCACTCGCGCGTTCCGCAACAACACAACAAAACCCAAACGAAATCAAAGCAAATCTGAACCGCAACGCAACCGAACCAAACCGTTTGCCTCGACTGCTCAGCACGAACTGAGCAAAGTCGTTCTGTTGACTCTCTTACGTACAACGTGAAATATAACTGAGAGAGAGTTAAAGAGCCAGAGAGAGAGAGAGAGAGCGAGCAAACCGGTTGAACGTTACCCAGCGAACAAATTGCGCACGTTTTGAGTTTCAATGAAGACCGAACAACAAGCCTGAGATTGCTTGACTGTAATATACCCTTTTTTTCTCAATTATATTGCAATTTCAAAATTGTTTTCTTTTATTTGATGTCATCAAAAGTTAACATTCATTTAACATTTATTATTCGAGTTCTAGAACTTATTTTGTTCATATTTATTTATTTATTTATTTTCACAAAACGTTTGCAATACGTTCCGATATATCAAAAGAAGGATAGAGTACCCGTATAAGCTTCAGAATAGGGGAAAAATAACCAGAAAAGTATGAAATTCTTTATTTTAAACGACAGTACATACATACATATACAAATTTTATATTTTATAAATTTTTGAAAGCTTATTGCAAACATATTAAATGTAATATGTGGTCATTGTGGTCATAAGTGAGATATATCTTAAAAAAATATCAAAACATAAAGCAAGAAAATACATAGATTAATTTATTTAAGTACTAGATACTTAAGCAACAGTTCAAAATATTCTTTAATTATTTTAAATCCCTTATATACGATATTAATCTTCATTGCGCATAAGGAAACCAGACAAATCCCTGGCGATTGTCTATCAATTTTAATAGTGGCTGGAGGACATCGACTGCGTCGTCAGACAGGCTGTCCGTTGCCCATTTAACTAGCTGTAATCTCTCGCCTGCCCTGCCAGCCTTTATTGTTCTACCCGGCGATGAAAGACCTGCGAGTGTTTTTTTACTTTATTTGGGATTTTATGAGGATGTTTGCCGTTGCTTTTGTGTGTGTATCCAGACAAAATTTGACTGAAGTCTATAAAATATTTATCTTCTTGGCGACACCTTAATGAAGACTTCTTTGCGGCTGTCTGTGATCTAAGGTGTTCTCTGTATCCCACAGACTCTATTTTCAAGAATATAGATTTCCCTTTCTTGTTCAAGATGCGAACGAGATCAGAATTAAGAATTGCTCTCAGGATAGTTTAATTCGGGACAAAGAAGAGTATGGTGAACATTCATCTACTGTATATACACAGTTATGTACAGATATCTCCACTCATTGTAGCATCTGTGAACCTAGGGAAAAGTTCACATTCAATTTAAACTAATAAATAAATTACGCATGCAATGAAATATTATGTGTACATTTATGAGGAGAGTTCAGAATCGTGTGAACCTGTTTCCCGTTAACTACAAACTAGAGCATACGATGGTGAAATTGTGCCTAATGTAATAAGGGGAAAACAAATTGTCATTAAGGTAGTTAAGGTGCATGCGAATGCAGGAGATCTATAATCTTGAGATTTAGTTTGCCTTTTTAGTATATATCTCTACTTGCTTAAGGATTCGACATGTTCACATCGTAAATAATATGTCCGAATGGTTAGCGGAAATGGAGGTCATTAGGTTAATATACGTGCATAACACAAATTAAGAAAGACCTGCATGCAAGACGACGAGCAAGAAATATTTACATAACACATAGAACGCATTGAAATCTGTGGCACCTGTTGCGAGGTGCAACAAAAGAAACTCCCTTAGTTCCTTGCTAATCAAAATTCTACTCAGGCGAGGCATATTCAGCGGGTCTGCAACGCGTCAACAAATCAACACATAAACTTTCTGTTGTGTGGAAGAATTTCATTTTGATGTCAATGCAACAGAACATTGACCATCGATTCGTTAATTATTATGAAATTCCAGTAATAAAGTAATATGGAAAAATACATATGTACATATGTAGTACACAGCTTTATATCAATTGCATGCATTCTTCAAATTTTATATTAAGAACATATTCCGTAGATACTACTAACGATAGACTCATACAAGATACTTCTGTACTACAAAGGAATTCTTTAGGGTATATAGACAAAGTAACGGCACCTACATACATATGCATGTATGTATGTATGTTGTAAGTCTTAATACTGAACTATCTATTGTATAATAAGTTATTTTCTCTACGGAAGTTCTATAACCATTTCCGAGGTAAATACAAGAGCAATGTACTATAAAGCAAATTCTGCGAAATTTACAGAAGCATAACCTTTTAACTTTGCATTTGCAAATTGGTGAACAAATTTGTACGACCAATTAATGTTAATGAATCTTAATTACAAGTATTTGGTTCACTTTGCGAAGGGTGCATTTTCACTGGGGAAGAATAAAAGACAATATTTTACTACAGCACCATTAACCTTATATGACACAAATAATATTGGATTCGATTAAAAAAATAAACTATTTATATACATATTGCATATATTCTTCATTTAAACTATGTTTGCATATCTATGCGACGAACTTATCTCACTACCCACTTGATCACTTGGGATCGTTGGGCAGCTTAAAGCCCACAAGATCCGCAGTTTCCTTCACGGATCGTTCGCCGCGTCCGTGGAACTCCTTGTATAGCTCGAGGTATTGTCGCTGACTGGTCAGATATGTTAAATAGGTCTGTCCTAAGAAGAAAGCCTCATCGCGGGCCTTGCACAACTGCTGATCGGTTGTTTCGAACCTCTTGTACTGCGCAAGAATATAGCGGGCGGCTAGAGAGTTCTTGATGTTGCCGGGAGCGCTTGATGCCTGCCGCAGCTCATGCAGCAAAGATCGAAGTACCTTAGCGCCAGCCATTCTGTGTACAAAAATATTAGTAGTATTATAAATGAATATAAACAGTTTTTAAATTATTTACGATTATGTGATTGTCAAGCACAAGTTTAGAACAGCTGATTAAATTGACGTTGCCTAGTTGCTTGTAACAGCTGATTGAACTGGCGTTGCCAACGTTGCTTGAAACAGCTGCTTAAGGCATTGCCAATAAGAATAATAAATAACACATAATATAATTTATTTGTATATAATAAGAATATATTCCGAAAGTTTTTTATTTGACATTTTGATATACAAGATAAAATCGCGAATAACATAAAAAATATCGCTGCTCCGATATATATTCGATTTTCTGATTCATCGTGCTGCCAGATCAGCAGAAACGTTTTTACTTCGGCTTATTTACAAGTTATCAAACCAAAGCCACAAGTGCATAAGATTTGCTTTGTTGATAACAAGCCATAAAGTAGATACATAATGAGCAAAGCTAGTAATCGTAAGTAGAGCAGTAAATAAATTAAAATTCTAGAATAATTAACATATTTTTTGCACAGTCATGCGTCTGGCACTGTTGCAGCTGAAGGGCTCAAGCGACAAAGCAGCCAATGTTGCAAATGCACTGAGCAAAATTGAGAGTGCAGTCAAAGAGCATAAGCCACGCCTCATTACGCTGCCCGAGTGCTTTAACTGCCCCTATGGCACGAAGTACTTTCGAGAATATGCAGAGAGCATTCCCGATGGCTATACGAGCCAGCAGCTCTCGAAAGCAGCCGCAGATCATCAGGTTTACATAGTCGGGGGAACAATACCCGAGTTGGGTGAGAACGATCGCATATTCAACACTTGCACCGTCTGGGGTCCCAACGGGGATCTCTTGGCCAAGCATCGTAAAATGCATCTGTTCGATATCGATGTAAAGGGCGGCATGCGGTTCAAGGAATCAGAGACATTGTCGCCTGGCAACGATTTTACTTCAATTGTCGTTGATGGTCATAAGATTGGAATTGGCATTTGCTATGATATTCGTTTTGAAGAGATGGCACGACTCTACCGCAACGAAGGCTGTGAAATGATCATATACCCAGCGGCCTTCAATCTGACTACTGGCCCTCTGCACTGGGAGCTGCTGCAGCGTGCCCGTGCCAACGACAACCAGCTCTATGTGGTGACTACATCTCCAGCAAGAGATCCCAGTGCAGATTACATTGCATATGGACATTCAATGATTGTTGATCCCTGGGCCAAAGTACTAAAGAGCGCCGGTGATGGCGAGGAAACTCTCACGGCTGACATTGACTTCTCGCTGGTCGATCAAGTGCGTCAGCAAATCCCCGTCTTCAGCCAGCGTCGCCTTGACCTTTACAGCACCGATAAGAAGAAGTCTGTGTGATTTCATGGGACTTGTCAATATTAAAATAATTGCATTTTGTATGTATATAAAAGGTTAAGACGTTTCTATTGCTTCTCCGATGGCAGACTGGTTGTTGCTCTCTCCAAATTCGCAGCAACGGGCGGACGCTGGACCTGCCCGAACAAGGCACGTATTGCTTCATCTGTCGCCATCAGTGGCTGACTAACGAACTCCAGAGCCTGGAAGAATCCACAAATATATAACATGAACTATATATGTCTTGGCGTAACTCTTACCTGCGCCGCATACTTCTCCGCCTCACAAAGTGGACTGGTTGTGGCGGTGGACAACTTGAGCGTGGACTCGGGAATGCCTACGCCAGAGTGTAGGACCATGCGCTGCAGTATGTTCAAGTTCTCTGCACTCAGGCTGATCACATCCGTTGCGGGGAGATTGAGGTATCGAATTTTGGCCAAGAACTTCAGTTGTTTCAGCATGTCCAATTGAATTTCGCGTATCTGATGTGTTGCATGCAGCAATTGCTTAGTGGATTCATTAAGCATTTGATTCTTATGCGTGAGATCGGCTTTCCAGCGTGCCAGCTCCTCGATCATGACACTGCTGGCCAAGAATTTCGATCGCCAAACCTCACATTGGCTGGCCAAAAATTCGATTTGCTCCGTGTGTGTTGTCAGATTGTTGGCGGTGTCGAGCAAAGCGCGTGCCAATTGCAGCTTATCCTCGGTCAGCAGGTTGACACGCGTCTGCAAATCCTCACCCACTGAAGCTACCAGCAAGCTCTTCAGTTCCCCATTCACCTGTGTCTGGAACTTGTATTGCGCCTGAAAATGATCACGTTCTTCGCGCATTTTCATCAGCTCCTGCTGTAGTCGTTGCAGTTCATCGTTGTGGGAGTCGGCGTCCACTACTGATTTTTCATCCACAACACCATGATCCAGTTCCTGGGTACGCAACGTAGACACTTGGTCTGCCAGCACGCCAATGTCTAGATTGTTTTTGCTCACGCGAACTTTACTCATTGCCGTCTTCTGTGTTGCAGTCATGGGATTAACAGCACCGGGGTATGGCTCATAAGGCACGAATTTGGGTGGTTTAGTTTTCTTATGTTCTGGCAATGGTTCCCCAGTGTTAATCAGTCGGGGCTTGAGCTGTACCAGCTCACCCTGGGGCAAAACAGGTGCCAAACTGCGACTGACCACGTCTGGACGGCGATAGAGGGTGTGAAGGCCGGGCAAAGGTAACGAGCTCGTATAGCCTATAGATGTTTTACGCCCTATAACCGCTTCCTGCACAGCTGTGCTGTCTTTGCGAGATAACTGAGGCCGTTTAACCTTAGGATCTTGGGAACACGATTGATCATTGTTGACTGTTGGCACTGTTGGTTGTAGTTGTTCTTCTGTTTTTGCTGTTGGTGAAATTTCCGTTTGTTCCATGCCGTCACCGCTGGTGCGGCACGCGTGCGTCCGTTCCGCATCGAGTGCTAAGGCATCTGCGTCCATGATTTGAAAGTTTTGACAGTAAACACCAAATACTTTTTGTTTTTAAGACGTATTTTCTCTTCCACTCGAAATTGCCAGCAAAACAAAAAAAAAATAAATACAAAGGGGCTGCCAACTTGTTGGTTAATTCTAATGAGTTGCCATATTATGGGAATTTAGTGCTGCCAATTGTTGGCAAGAGTTAATTCAAAATATAAATAACCTTGAAGCAAATTAAAACAAACAAATTAAAAATTCGTCACAGTACATTTTTTTGACCAAAAATATAATATAAATAATATCAGTTGGACTTAAACTACATTTTGTTGTGCATTGTTGCCCATTCGTTTTGATTGTAGCGTTGCCAGTTGTCGCGATATATGCAAGACGTGGGAATAGAAGAAAAAATCTATAAATATTGATTCATCAATCAGAATAACAACAAATAGTACACAATCTGTTTGCAAATTACGTCGGTTTTCGCATTAAATTTCAATTAAACGCAGAACAGCGTGGAAAAGGACATTAGTTCGCATGATTGGTCGGCAATAATGTTAGCATGTCGACAAAAGAACGTGAATTGCTGCGAAACGTAAATGAGAAAATCGAATTGATTGAGCCCAGTACGGGAAAACTGTTCTTCGAACACAAAACTGAGCTGGTGTTTGTAAAGCCACGCTTGATGCCACTAAAGTCTCAGGCCCTGGAGAGTCTCGAGGAAATGCATCGAGAGACAGCTCGTTTGCTGCAACAGAAACGCACAAAGCACAACAACAACAACAGTAACAACAACAACAAAATTAATAACAAAGCCGGTGAGGCATAGAGGAGGCAGGAGGCTGGGAATATGGCATACTTGCTGACCTTCGGCATATTTGCCGCTATCTTTCTGGCCAGCGTGCTGCTTTATCGCTATGGCAACATTCCACGTCAGCACATCCTGGTCACGCTCTCCGTGCTGACGGCCTGGTGTTTCTCTTTTCTAATTGTATTCACCATTCCACTGGATGTGACTTCGGTAAGTGAACTGAATATACTGAATATAATATTAAATATATTAACAATTCCTTTGCAGACACTGTATCGCCAATGCTTGGCGGAGCACAGCGGCCCGGTGGCATCACCAGCATCGACAACACTTACAACTTTGGGCAGCAATATAAGCACACACCCGGCAACAAGAACAAATAGTGCAAACGATCTGCAATTACCGCCAGAGGAGTGCCAAGAGCCATGGGGCATGGTGCCGGAGTCTGTGTTCCCCAACTTGTGGCGCATCATCTACTGGAGCTCACAGTTCCTCACCTGGCTGATAATGCCACTCATGCAGTCCTACCTCAAGGCAGGTGACTTCACCATCAAGGGCAAACTGAAGTCGGCCATGATCGAGAATGCCATCTACTATGGATCCTATCTCTTTATTTGTGGCGTCTTGCTGATTTACATTGCAGTTAAAAGGAGTCTCGCTGGATTGGCAGAAGCTGAAAGCGATTGCATCGTCCGCCTCGAACACTTGGGGCCTCTTTCTACTAGTGCTGCTGCTGGGCTATGCCCTGGTGGAGGTGCCACGCTCGTTGTGGAACAACGCCAATCCGGGATTTGCTTTGCAATATGCTTACTTTAAGGCCGCGAAACTTAGCACGGAAAAGGCTGAGGCAGAGGAGCACGTGGACGATGTGCTCGAGTCGTTGCAGTGCATCAGTCGTGCTGTGCCCAATAACCATGAGCTGCGTCCCTGCGTTGAGACAATCATACGTAAAGTTCCCATCGAACTGCAGGAACGTGCTAGTCGCAATTTCTCACGCACTGGAGGTAACGGCATGGGCGGCACCAGCTCAACCATTGTGCCGCAAGAGAAGGCTCTGGTGCGTATACATAAGCAGGTGATTAAATCCCTGCAGACACTGCAGCGCACTGAGGCCCTGTGGAGTGTGCAGGTGAACACGGTGCTGCATCTGGAGGATGTGGCACGCAATATACATTCAGCCGAGCGAAGATTCAAAAACAGAATTCCCGCGTCAACGGTCGCAGCTGGAGAGGCTCTGCTATAGCCCAACATTGCAATGGTATTGGGAGTGCCTACTGAAGGCGCCATTCCTTAAGGCAATGTGTGTCCTTACCGCCTTCATGTCTGCCATGGTCGTGTGGAGCGAACTCACGTTCTTTAGTCGCCATCCAGTGCTCTCGATATTCGCCAATGTGATCAATGTGGCCAAAGGAAGCTATGACTTTTTCACCATCGAAGTCTTCTCCATGGTGGTGCTGTGCTATTTCTTCTATTGCACCTACTCGACAATACTGCGAATTCGACTCTTGAACCTCTACTACCTGGCACCGCATCACCAGACCAACGAGCACAGCTTGATCTTCAGCGGCATGCTGCTCTGTCGTCTAACGCCGCCGATGTGTCTCAACTTTCTTGGCCTCATACACATGGACTCACACATCATACAAAAGGTGAGTGATTCCTGCTGATCCCTTAAGTTATCTTTAACTATGCTAACGTGTTCATCTTTTAGCGCATCATGGAAACGTACTACACGCAAATAATGGGCCACATGGATGTGATTGGCATCATCTCGAATGGCTTCAACATCTACTTCCCCATGTGCATGCTTGCCTTCTGCCTGGCCACGTGGTTCAGCCTGGGCAGCCGTGCCCTGAACGCCCTGGGCTTTCAACAGTTTCTACAGCACGAGACCATAGCGACGGAACTGGTGCAGGAGGGAAAGGATCTTATAGCACGTGAGAAGCGACGACGCCAGCGTGCCGAGGAGGCTATGGCAAGGCGGCGTGACTTTATGCGCCCCGACACGCTGCCCAGCCACGACTACATGGGCAAGTATCGCAGTGCAGCCACAGGGGCTCTAAGCAACGACTCACATCGCACATCCGCTGACGGTCTGTTGCGTGATGGTGACGCGAGTATTGACTACGCTGCGGTGGCCTCCTCTGCTGCGGCCCTGGGAGTGCCTCGCTCCCTATCGGAGGAGATCAACGAACGCTTTGGCGTGAGCACGCACATGCAGGTCGGATTCCGAGGACAGAGTGAGCTGGAGAACGAACTCGCGGAGCCGAATGCAAGACGCATCATAAGTCCACCGCCGCGTGGACTCTTCGATGATGTTTAGGCCTATTCTCTGCCTCTTTCCCCTTCCACACACACACACACATTGCAATTGTACTTGTATTAATCGTATTGCATCTCAAAAGGTTTAGTTAATTTTAATTTACGTTTAAGTTTCTGCTGCTGTTCCTGTCACAAATAAAACAAACAAAAAAAAAAGAGGAAAGCAATATATGCTCCTACTGCGCCCTGTCGTCGCTGGAGGCCGCAGAATCCATGTAGATGTTCACCAGCATCATGTGCGAGTCTGTTAGGTAGAGAGGAGACTGGCCTTCATGCTGTTGCTCCTCCAGCTCGTCGTCTTCACTGCTTAGCACTTCGATGTCGTACGAGCAGCGCAATATCGAAACTGGATGTGGATGAATGCGTTCCTGGCCGCGCACATTTTTGCTGCGCGAGGAGCGCGGCGTATCTGGAAAATGCGACTGCGACGACGACACGACATGACAGAGAGAAGTCAAAATAATACCGGGGCAACAGTTGCCAGAGTTGTCAGCTAGTGCAAAATGTGAAGCACAAGTGCCTGCATTATGGGGCTTTATTAATGAGCTCAAACCAAGTTCACTCTCGGCTCGACAAAGTAACAATGTTTTAACAAATGTAAAACCCTGTATCGGTCGAGGTCGTTTGCTTCTCCTGAAACATGTGTAGGAGTATTATAACAATAGGCTTGTTGCGCTTGCGCTAGCGTGTCAATGCGTGGCAGTGTGTGCATTTTAATTTTCCATTGATTTCCATTTACTCATCGCCGCCTCCCTCTTCATCCTCATCGAATTCACCCTCCTCGTCGGCCGTGGCCTCCTGGTATTGCTGATACTCGGATACCAGATCGTTCATGTTGCTCTCGGCCTCAGTGAACTCCATCTCGTCCATGCCCTCACCCGTGTACCAATGCAAGAATGCCTTGCGACGGAACATCGCAGTAAACTGCTCAGAGACGCGCTTGAACAGCTCCTGAATGGCCGTCGAGTTGCCAATGAAGGTCGCTGACATCTTCAGACCACGGGGCGGAATGTCGCACACGGCTGTCTTGCAATTGTTGGGAATCCATTCGACAAAGAAACTGCTGTTCTTGTTCTGTATATTAAGCATCTGTTCGTCCACCTCCTTCATGGACATGCGACCGCGGAAGATGGCAGCAACGGTTAGATAGCGACCATGTCGTGGATCACAGGCGGCCATCATGTTCTTGGCATCGAACATCTGTTGCGTCAGCTCTGGTACGGTCAGGGCACGGTATTGCTGGGAACCTCTGGAGGTAAGTGGTGCAAATCCAGGCATAAAGAAATGCAGACGCGGGAAGGGTACCATATTCACGGCAAGCTTGCGCAGATCCGCATTCAGTTGGCCAGGGAAACGCAGGCAGGTGGTCACGCCGGACATTGTGGCCGATACCAAATGGTTCAGATCACCATATGTCGGTGTGGTCAATTTCAAGGTACGGAAGCAGATGTCGTACAGCGCCTCATTGTCGATGCAGTACGTCTCGTCGGTGTTCTCCACCAGCTGATGCACGCTCAGCGTTGCATTGTAGGGTTCGACCACAGTGTCAGAGACCTTGGGTGAGGGCACCACGGAGAAGGTGTTCATGATACGATCAGGGTACTCCTCTCGGATCTTTGAGATCAACAGGGTGCCCATGCCGGAGCCGGTACCGCCGCCCAGTGAGTGGGTTAACTGAAAGCCCTGTCAAAGCAAAACAATTACCCAATGATCCTCCTCCCAACCCATCGCACACACACACACACCTGTAGGCAATCACAGCCCTCCGACTCCTTGCGCACCACATCGAGCACAGAGTCAACCAGCTCAGCACCCTCCGTATAATGTCCCTTGGCCCAGTTATTTCCAGCTCCCGACTGGCCAAAGACAAAGTTATCGGGACGGAATATCTGTCCAAATGCACCCGAACGCACCGAGTCCATAGTGCCTGGCTCCAGATCCACTAGGATGGCACGCGGCACATACTTGGCACCGGTAGCCTCATTGTAGTAGACATTGATGCGTTCCAATTGCAGATCACTGTCCCCATAGTATGTACCTGTCGCGTCGATGCAATGCTCGTCCGAGATCACCTCCCAGAACTTGCCTCCGATCTGATTGCCACATTGCCCAGCTTGAATGTGGACGATTTCACGCATGTTTTCTACTCTACGGGATGAATCGAATTAAATCGAATTAATATATCAATCAAATTGGGGGAACAAATTTTTGTTTTTAAATCGCAAAGAAATTCCTATGCGATAAGGCGATAGGAAACGTTTTCAAACTGATTATTTTTACGTATAATTTTTTTTTAAACTTTTTCTATACGTGTATCGTAGTCGAGTCGATGTTAGAATGAAGTGTGCTTATTTTGAAAATGCTTATGCCCTTGCTAGACTACTTCGATCCCCACGAATTGAGATAAATGTAAATGACATTCCTTTAAGAGGTTGTATATATATTTTACTATATTTGTATTATGTTTAAAATTTGAGCAATTCTTGAATTTTGTCAAGTTTCCTATGGAATCTCATGGCTCACTTACACATCTACAATATCATAGTTTGGGTTGGGTTCTTTATGGGTGGTTGGTTGGTTAGTTATCTACGTGGATTACCAGCAAGTTTGACATACATATATGGCACTACTTTAAATGAAGAAGTTGGTATAGAACTGAAATATCTGTGGATACTCACAAATATCAGGCAGATAAAGGTCGTCGTTGATCCAAACTTCAATTTCATTCAGATATATGTAAATTTATCTGAGTTTAGTATATCATATTCTTTTCTTTCTATCTACTATCATCTTAATCATAGTATGATATATACTATATCATATTCAGGGCGATTCTTTCTTTTATCTTCATGTGGGATGTTAACACATCTAGTTCGGGTTGAGTTGGCTTCTGGGTGGTTGGCTTACTACGTGGGTTATACGAAATATTTGGCACATATGTATAGTATGTTTATATATCTGTATCTGTATCTGAAATATCTGATATGCTGGATACTCGATCGTATCAAACAGAGGCGCGTTTCAGGCAGTACGTGCTCTCAATGATGTCCATGGGTTGGAAATCGGGATCGACAAACTGCTCATGGTTCAGACAGCGTGTACCTCCCATGCAGGTGCAGGACCACAGCGATGCTGTCTCATCGTTCTCAGTGGTGTAGTTGTTTTCCAGCAGTTTGCCATTCATGTTGTATGTGGATTCGTCGTCGAAGGTCAACGGTTGATTGCCAGCAGCCAGATTCTGTGCATCCTGCTCGTCCCGCTTGGCATCCTCCGCTTGCCTGAAAGAGGAGGAGGAACATCAACATAAATGAACATTGGAAAAAGGTTAGGGCACCACGGACATTGTCATGAAGCGCAGCACTAGCAAATTAATGCTCGCAGCGACCACAGCCAGGCCAAAGAGGATGAAGACCAAGCTGAGTGCCACATAGCCAGGCTTCTGGGTCAGTGCCTGGTCATTCTGCAGTGCCACATAGTCCCCAAAGCCGATGGTCGTCAATGTCACGAAGCAATAGTAAAAGCTATCGAAGTAGCTCCAACCCTCGTAGCGGGAGAACACAGCCGCGCCGGTTGTGATGATAATCGAGGATAACATGCCAGTGGCAAGCATGAGATTCATTTCAGTTGCATCAGTGCATCGTGCTCCGCTCGCCCGCTTCGCACGGCGTATAATAACCGAGGCGAACTTGTTAAGACGCTCTCCTATCGACTGGAACATAACAAGACCCAAGGGGATTCCCACCTGCAGGTAAAGAGTTGAAAGATTAAGTCTTGAAATCCCAGCTGGAATAGTAGATTAGTAGTTTGAGTTTAGGATCGACCATACCATAGCATAGCACATCGTAAACATTTTCCCAGCGACAGTGGTTGGCGTGGAGTGTCCATAGCCTGAAATATTTACAGTGTTCACAAATATACATTTGAATTAATCTACCTACCGCTTTCATTACTATCTATCATAGATAATTAGCTTGCAATTAATAAATTAGTTAAGTATTTACTCGGTAGAACTTTATCTTTTCCAGCTAAACTTTAACAACTGGGGATCTGTTCTAATCGGATTTTAAAAACAAATATACACAAGTGTAATAAAACACTTCAAATATTAAAATGATAAAATTATGACATCTCAGATAAATCTAAAAACAAAAAAACCTTAACTGTTTGTTGGATTTTTCAAAAATTAGGCAGTGATTCTTGTCTCTGATATCTTATATGATATTTAACAATCTAGTATGATATTTACCAATCATTGCCAGCACCACAGTGGCAAAATAAAATGCGCCAGCGAATTTCCACTGAGGTCCCGCCTTGTGTGGTTTGTTCTCTATTATTACTATTTCGATCATCCGGTAGTCTTCAGCACTCACATTGTATTTCTTAACGAAATTATTCTTGACCGCTTCACGACGGAATGAAAGCAAAATTTGATGCGCATTCCAATATCAATAATCAGATCGGAGGCCAATTAAGAGTTACGAATAGAAAAAACCAAAAGGAATGCACATGGATCAACAGTTAATAAGATTATTGGTTGGGATAGGTTAACTACCATTCATAAAAGTAATTCAAGAGAACTTAGATTGATTAGATTTGAAATGTTATCGATACACAACTTATCGATCTATGTTACAGACAGTTACGAAAAAAATAATACGTTAAAATGCAATTGATAAAATTTTAATTCTATTTTTTTCTGTGTTCGGGTGCGTAAGTTGGGCTTGTTGTGTGCATTTGGATTTTGCCGGGGATACTATATATTGATCTAGAATATATATGTATGTACCTTGCAAAAACTCCCAACGCTTCGCCTCGGTATGCGATTCAAGGGAGTCGAAGACTGCCGCTCCGATGAGCAAATAGGTAAATGTGCATACCACCAGCGACAGGGTTCTCACATTCTGACGCTTCATGGCGCAATGGACAACAAATTCTAAAGCACTTCTGCGGTAGGATTCAATTATCATCTAATTTATTAAGTGTTCTGGTTACACTTAATTCAAATTTCTGTTTTTCTGTTACAATATTAAACTCCAGTTCCTTGGTTCCTTTTTGGATTGCTGTGAAGGACTCTGTAGAAATCGATTGAATTGAGAATACATAGAATAATAACAATACCAGCTGAATGCTTTATTTAAATAATGTTGTATGTCTTAATGCAATATTTATGTACTTATCAATTGAAATAGCAGTATCATGTATTATTTTCCAAATTGTTTTTAAGTTATTATACTAAAATCAACAGTTAACTGACTCCAATTTACTGCCAGGACTCTTTGTGGAAGTTTTTTCTCATAGGTTGGCAGCACGAAAGCACGGGCTATCGATAGCAATTGCAAACAGCTGATAACATCGATTTGACCATTAGAGTTGCCACCTGCATTAATTTAACTTGGCATCACTACATGCTCGCTTATCGATAGCATCGCTAAATCGTTTTAGCGTTTAGCATTTGTTTACGTGAAAAATACATGCACTCTATTTAAAAATATTTTAAATAGCTGCAGGTGTGTTAGTTTCTATGCTCCACTAATACGGTATGCTACGCATTCGTCGTCGCTTTGCGCTACTCATTTGCTGTGGCTGCCTCCTCATCTTTCTCAGTCTCTATGTGATCCTTAATTTTGCAGCACCGGCACCCAATGTAAAAAAGGTACGCTTGCTAATTTTGTTTCTGTGTGTGTGTAGTGGTTGACGTTTGGCAAGTTTCATATTAAATTTCAATTTCCCGAACAGCCTAATTATATTTCGCTTGAAGCTAGAGCGCAGCATTTGGACAGCATATTGCGGGAGAATCCTAACGAAGATGTAGCAAGGCGCTCAGTCAGAAAGGATAGAAAGTTGGCATTACGTTCGAACCTAATTGAAACCGATGAGAATAACAACAACAATGGCGAGTGCATCGACGTGGTCGGGCAGGTACCCGAAGTGGATGTGCAAATGCTGCAGCTATATGACCAAATGTCCTTTGAGGACATCGATGGTGGTGTCTGGAAGCAGGGCTGGAACATAAAGTACGACAACCTCAAGTACAACAGACACCATAAGTTAAAGGTGTTTGTGGTGCCCCATTCGCATAATGATCCTGGCTGGATACAGACCTTTGAGGATTATTATAATGCTGGTAAGAAAATACATTACAATCTATAGGATTTATATATTTAAGTTGCATAAGTTCTTATATGCTTAAATTAAATGAAGTGTATAAATTGTAAGCCACGTACGTGTACTAAGCTGAAATTGATAACAATCAGATGTTTGTGTATGTTGAGATACGTGTACTTTGTTGAAGACAATGAATTGACATGTTACAAATTTGAAAAACCTTTTTAACAAGACAATTAATAGGTTAATTTGTATGTTGTCATGTCATATCATATCGTTATCAATTTCCAAACTATGCTCTTAATAATAATTACTTTAATTGGTTTCCCATGTTTCTGTTTACAGACACCAAACACATCTTATCGAATGCATTGCGCCACCTGACCGAGAATCCAGATATGAAATTCATTTGGGCTGAAATTTCATATTTTTCGCGTTTCTATGAAGATTTGGGAGAGCATAAGAAACAACAAATGCGAGCGTAAGCAATGGTCAAATTGATATGAGAATTGATTGATTAATTGATGTTTAACCGGGTATACTTTCAGGCTGGTGAAAAAGGGTCAGCTGGAGTTCGTAACCGGCGGTTGGGTAATGCCCGACGAGGCCAATTCCCATTGGCGCAATGTGTTGCTGCAGCTGACCGAGGGACAGACATGGTTGAAGCAACATTTCAATATAACGCCCACCTCCTCGTGGGCCATCGATCCATTCGGACACAGTCCGACCATGCCGTACATATTGCGTGGAAGTGGCTTTCAGAATCTCCTTATACAACGCACTCATTACTCGGTGAAAAATGAGCTGGCACTACAAAGACAATTGGAATTCTATTGGCGTCAGATATGGGATACACGAGGCTCGACGGCACTGTTCACGCACATGATGCCCTTCTATTCCTATGATATACCACATACCTGTGGTCCCGACCCCAAGGTCTGTTGCCAGTTCGACTTTAAGCGCATGGGCTCCTTTGGACTGAACTGTCCCTGGCGAGTACCGCCCAAGGCAATCGACGATAACAATGTGGGCGCACGTTCAGAGTTGCTGGTGGATCAGTGGAAAAAGAAGGCCGAGCTGTATCGTAGCAATGTGCTGCTGGTGCCGCTGGGCGATGATTTTCGTTATAAACAGAATACGGAATGGGATGTGCAGCGTGTCAATTATGAGAAGCTCTTCGAGCACATCAATAACCAACCGCATTTAAATGTGGAGGCTCAGTTCGGCACACTGCAAGAGTATTTCGATGCAGTGCATCAGGCAGGAGCGGGACTGAGTTTCCCTTCGCTCAGTGGCGACTTCTTTACCTATGCGGATCGTGCCGACAACTACTGGAGTGGCTACTACACCTCGAGGCCTTATCATAAGCGCATGGATCGCGTACTTATGCACTATGTGCGTGCCGCAGAAATGCTACACGCTTGGCTGCCCTGGGATGCCATGGCGGGCTTCAGTCAGAAGCTCGAAGGGGCACGCCGTGAGCTCTCGCTGTTCCAGCATCACGACGGCATAACGGGCACAGCAAAGACGCATGTAGTGGCCGACTATGAGGCAAGAATGATGTTGGCCCTCAAGTCGTGCCAGTTTGTAATGCAGCAGGCAGTCTATCGATTGCTCACCAAGGCTTCCATTTACAGTCCGGACTACAATTTCCATTACTTCACCCTGGATGATGCACGCTGGCCCGGTGTGGGCGTGGAAGAGAGTCGGACCACCATCATACTGGGCGAAGAGTTGCCCACCAAGCATGTTGTCCTGCACAACACTGTGCCACGTTGGCGTGAGGAACTTGTGGATTTCTATGTATCCAGTCCGTTTATTAGCGTCAGCGATCTGACGGGCAATGCTGTGGAGGCGCAGGTGAATCCCGTCTGGAGCTGGCATCACGATACACTCAGCAAGAGCGTCAATCCACAAGCGTCCACAACCAAATATCGTCTGCTCTTCAAGGCACGTGTGCCGCCAATGGGACTGACCACCTACATGCTAACCGTCTCGGACTTCAAGCCGATGTGAGTCTGATTATCTTGTATATATAATAATGTAATGTTTCTAATGAGGATTCCCTCCTTTGCAGCCACACCTCGTTTGCTTCCACTTTGTTGATGACCACACCGGTTACAGTGAATTTGGGATTGTATCCGGAGAATGTGAAGTTCGGTGATCATCGTGAGTTCTCGCTACGTGTTGGTAGCGGTCCCAGCGTAGCTTTCTCAGAGTACGGCACACTGAAATCAATACAGCTCACGCTCGACACACCCCACGTGCCCGTGCACCTAAAGTTCTTACGGTACGGCACGCGTGCACATGGCGATAAGTCCGGAGCGTATTTGTTTTTGCCCAATGGACCCGCAATGCCTTTGCTTGTGGCTCGACCCGTGGTGCTCGTCAGCGAGGGCAAACTGGAGTCGTTTGTTTCCGTTGGCTTATCCCATGTTATACATCAGACCATTCTGCGTGGGGATGCACCAGAAATACGTAATCTCGTCGATATTGGAGTGGAGGACAACACGGAGATTGTGATGCGCCTGCAGACACAAATCGACAGTGGGGAAACCTTCTATACCGATCTCAATGGCTTGCAGGTGATCAAGCGACGCAGGCTGGAGAAGTTGCCACTGCAGGCCAATTATTATCCCGTGCCCTCGGCCATTTTCATTGAGGATGCCAATATGCGTCTAGCGTTGCTAACCGGTCAACCCTTGGGTGGCTCCTCGCTGGCATCTGGAGAGCTGGAAATCATGCAGGATCGTCGTCTGGCCTACGATGATCAGCGTGGCCTCGGTCAAGGAGTGCTGGACAACAAACCCGTCTTGCATATCTACCGGCTTGTACTGGAGAAGATCGTTGGCTGCTCCCGCCCATCGGAAGCGCATCCGGCGAGCTACTTAACAAGTACAGCCCATCGTGCACTGCAATCATTGCTAGATCCGCTGGATAAGTTCATCTACACAGAGAACGAATGGACTGGCGCCCAGCAGCAGTTTGGACAGACGCATATGTCTGCCATTGGGGAACTGGATGTGCCTGTGATGCGTCGCCTGTCCAAGAGTACAGCGCCAATTCAGCGCATTGGTCTCGTCCTGCATCGCACTCAGGTGCTGCAGTGCAACAGCGATTCACAGGCAGATCAGGTAAGTTTCCCTCACTGAGTAACAGATAGTTTATCTGATAATACTCTGATCTATTCTCTCATACACAGTTCGATGTCTGCAACGTGCTGCAAAGCAAGGAGCAACCCACCGTTAGTTGTCAGCGCAGCACACTCACATTTCTTCAGGTTCTCGAGCAGTTTGAACAGAAGGTGGCACCTTCGCTATGTCCCATGGAGACAGCTGCCTATATAATCAACTATAACAACGATAATGATAGCTGAATTGCAATTGGGAATCTCTTTTAAAAGCAATAAGCAATAATCTCGACCAGTACAGTTCAGGAATATTATCTTTATTTACGTAAACACACGACGTACATCTCACGTGAATCTCACGTACATATATATTTCATTTTTGACGAACTATAGTTGAAAATCCACCGTACACAGGGCTTTTAATTATACGATTTCCTTTGTTATTATTTATGTTATTTTGTGTGATATATATTTTGAATTTCCTTCAATCTCTTAAGCAATCGAATACTGTTGATAATAACGTAAAATTGACTAGAATTACTATATGTAATATTCCTAATTTCGAATGTTAAGCGATAAGATGTGTAGATGTTTCTTATATAAATGATTCTTAATTGCGAATGATGAATCTAACATTAAGATGCGTGTAGATTTCATAATGCAATTTCAATCTCTGTAATACTGACGATGATATTCGGTTATTTTGATTATCCCCAATCTAATTATTAGCCTTATGTATATGCATATAATATTAATAAAACCGTCTATCGATTTGAATAAATAAAATCGTGTTTTATTTAATTTATTTGATATACCCCTGAGTATTTTAATTTAGAACCTGTGTTTGGAATGTATTAAGAGATATCTTCGACCCTTTAAAGAATACCAAATAAATATATACTGTGAATCAGGATCAACAAGGAGTGCTGCAACTAGTCGATCATTATTAGAGCTATCTTGATTCGATTTACATAAATAAATTGTATGTGTTCAGAAATTTGAGTTATTATTACTGTTTACGAATACATGAACAATGTCTGAATTACTTAAAAACTACTTAAATCTAATTAAAAATATTTCTAATTTTGATTTCGATAAATTTGAGTTGAAAAGCTTAATAGATTTTTGGGATTACTTTAATTGTTGTGCTCGGGGCAATCCAACTTGCACAATGAGAATGTAAATCGAATCCAGTTTGAGCGTAAAGTGGTTGTTTTTTTAAGAGAGAGAGAGCGAGAGCACACGCGAGAGCGAGTTAGGTAGAACCACAGTTTACTAAGATTGAGACAGAATACACGCATAACTAAAAGAGAGTGGGCAGAACGCAAGAGAGCCTGACTGCGCGCTCTCTTACGAATTGAAATGGGCAACGAAAGCAAAATTGAAACGAGTCTATAGGTATGCGTGAGTACGTGTGCATGTGTGTGTGTAAGTATGGATGTTTATCTGTGTGTGCAACCACTGACTAACCCAGCATTGGAATTTAAAGTTCTGTACAGAAATCTCGACAAGGGAGAGCGAGATTGCGAGAGTCAGATAAAGGCAGAGAGCCAGAGAGCGTGAGAGCGCGTGAGAGCAAGAGAGGCACATTTTTGGTGAGTGCACAAGGCAAAACAGTTTCCATCAACGTCTCGCACAGTCAGTGTCCAGTTCAGTTCAGTTGAGTTCAGTCAGAGTCAGAGCGTCGTCATCAGTGAGTTTTGTTTATATGCTAACTACCTCTACATACATACATATGTAACAACATTGCAACGAAATAAATAATACAACATACATATACATTGTATATGTGTACTCTCTCGT
Source organism: Zaprionus nigranus (assembly GCA_018903425.1). NCBI lineage: Eukaryota > Metazoa > Arthropoda > Insecta > Diptera > Drosophilidae > Zaprionus > Zaprionus nigranus. The sequence goes on along the minus strand of JAEIGD010000001.1, from coordinate 7,559,971 downwards.
GTTGTTGTTGTTGTTGTTGCTGTGCTGCATCGATAAGGAAAAACAATAAATAATAATTATATAATAATCAGATCGAGTCGAAAGATTAAACATTTAAATGAGATCAAGAAAAACATACAGAAAGTGCTATATAAATTATATTTCATATGTTATTGTTGCTGTCGTTGTTGTTGTTGTTGAGAATTCCAACAAACATTGTTTCGAATTAAAACGAATGCACGCGCTACTCTATTGTGCTTTTTGTTGCCCACTGTGCACAGTGTGCACCATGTGTATCTCTCTAAGCTGCGTCTCTGTGTGTGTGCCTGTATGTGTGAATCTCTGCCTGTGTGCCTGTGTGTGTGTGTTTATGCGTCGCATGTTAGTTTCTTCAACGTTCTTTGCGCCATCGTCTTCGCACTTTTGTACCAGTGTGCGTGCGCGTCTGTGTGTGTGTGTGTTGGCGCGTATCTGTGTGTCTCTCTGTCGCTGTCACAGTGTGCGTGTGTGCTTTTTGTGAACTACGTTCTGTTTCAATGCCAAAATTGTATCTATGTGTGTGTGTGTCCTGCGCCTTGGCTCGAGTGCTGCGCTCTGCGGCTGCCGCTGCCTCTGCTGCTGTCGCTGTCGCTGCCTTCTGCCTGCCATGCTGGTTACATAAATACTCACACTCAGGCCCAACGCAGACCTACAAACACACATGCTGCCTGTGTGTGTGTGTGTGCGTGCATTGTATGTTTACCAAAATCGTAATGCTCTAGTTTTCTGTTCAGCAAATTCAATTAACACTACAAATCTAATCGACGAACAGCAACAACAATAAGAAAACTTCACAATTTCCAATTGGAAATGTTGTTGGAGGCAGCGACAGAGGCAGAGGCAGGGCCGACAGAGGCAGCAGCTGAGCAAGAACATGTGTTAATTATTGGCAGAAAACAAACGAGAAGCGCGACTCAAACAGTTCATACTCCATTGGTCAAATGTCAGGCAAAAGGCAGCATAGAATAACTAAACTGCAAAGAGGAATGCGAGGAATGAGGCAAATATAAAAAGGGAATAAGCAATAGAAAGAAACGTACGAACAAAAAAAAACGAAAAACGAAAAATTCAAATAAACGACGTCATATAAAAGTGTGTCAAAGCAGCAGAGCGAGCGTATGTCTGTGTGTGTGAGGGAATGAGTGTGCATGTGTGTGTGTGTGTACTAGTGTGCTGTGGCAAAGCTTTTTCTACCACTCACAGTCGCTGTCACTCTCTATTTCTGTGCAGCTCTCTCTCTCTCTCTCTCTCGCTCTTGTCAGCCTACCTCTTTTCTCTCTCTCTCTCTCTCTTTGCGCTGCACAAGCTGATAAAACGCAGCGCGCACACAGCGCGTATACATAATGTATATTTTATTTAAATGTTTTACGTTTCGTTTGTGTTTGCTAACGAGTTTTTCTCGTTATTTTCTTCAACAACAAGATTTTTCATGTTTGCTGGCCGCCCCTCTACTCCTCCCCCCTCCCACTCAACAGCGACGCTGCCAAACATATGGCGCGTGAGCATTCTTTAAATACAGTTGCTATTTGTGTGCAAGTGTGCATGTGTTCGTGTGTGTGAGTTTCTTGCATTATGTCATAAACAATTTAGTTTTGGCATTCAATAGAAGTTCAATTCACTCAAGGCAAACGTGGCGTATGCTTGATGATTTTCAGAGCAAAGCTTTTTTCTTTAAGGGCCACAGGAAATGCAAAAGTTGCCCCAAAACTGTCGCACCACGTCCACGTGTATGTGTGTGTGTGCGCGGCAGTTTTCCGAGGTTTGCATGAAAACCTAGTGCCCTAATAAGCGCCAACAACACACACACACAGACAGCCAATGACAGCCTGACAGACTCTCTTTTTATCTTTCATAGAGAGAGAGTAATTGCAAGAGCGTAAGCTGCAGAGAGGCGAGCGCAAGCGAGAGAGAGAGAATAAAAGGTACTGCTGGCATGTGCACACAGTAACATACATTCATGAACACGTACGTAGATATGTCTGTATGTATTTACATGTTACAAAAATAATTGAAATAAATTATAAAAACAAACAGGCCACAGCGCAATTTCAATTCAAAGTGCTGCAAAGTGCTTCAAGCGACAAATTCATTTAAATTCACTTTAGAAATTCAAATGCGCGCGAAGAAAACAACAGGCACACACACACACATAATGCATGTGTATTTGATCTGACGCACGTGTACGTGGCAAACATGTGCATGTGTATGAGGGCAGCTTCTCTGCGGAGAGTCAAAGAGAGCTTGTTATTTTGTTGCATTAGCTGGAGAAACAGCAGTCTCAGCATTAGTATAGAGTATATTTCAAGTAGACTTAACCAATTTTGAACTTCGTATTCACTTACACAATCTATGCTTGACTATTGTTCAAGGTCAAAGCGTGTTACGCTTAACAATTCTAATTGCAAACTAATGCAAAAATCAATAGGGGAATAGGGTAAACACTTTTAATAATATTGTCAAATTAAGAAACATTGTAAATGATTGTTAATTACATATGTACATCGATAACAAATATGTAATGCAAAATGTAAGCAAAGCTTTATTGTGAACTGTTATCGAAATGCGTGTATGCCTATCGAGTGAGCATTTGAAATAATTTCAATTTGACTTTCTTATCGATCACAATCACGTTATGCTAAAATGTAAACAAAGCTGTAATCGAAATGCGTGCACACCTATTGATTGAGCTGATGTATCGATGAATTTTTTTGGCGATCTCACGTTCAAGCTCAGTTACCCACACTTGTTGTGGATGTACAGACTCGTAATAAGTTGCGCACATTTTGTTTAAAAAGATTGTTCATTAAAATGTATTCGGGAGCAATCGTTGTCGAAGCCTGCAAAAAGAGAGAGAGAAAGAGCGAGACTGGCGAGGACTCTCAGCATTGCGCAGGTCCGTAAATTGCAACTGGCAACCGCAGCAGAATTCCGCGACGCGGACAACGTCGTCGGCAGTCGACAAGTTTCAGCGATAGAATCAAACGTGAGACAGAGTCGAGCACGCAAAGACGACGTGTGACGCATACGTAAAGAACGGAACACAAAAACAAGCATTTATGCATATAATACTTTAAAAAATATTGCGTTTGTTCAGTGTATGTGTATGTGTGAGTTTGTGTGCCAAGCTTGTGCTTGCATGTGCGTGCAATATATATATACGTACACACATATGCATGTACATATACAATATGTATGTATGTGTGCACGAATGTAAGTTAGCGGACTGAGGTTTAAGAGTTGCACTTAAAATACCCACGCACACATACACACACACATGCATACATATGTGTAATTCGACTCAAGATCAATATTAGAGAGCCTTGAATATGTAGTCGGGAATTTCAATTTGAAACAAATTGTTGAAGAGTCCTCCAAGCGTTTGTGTATGTGCGTGACATTAACTCAACTACAACAACAACAATTGCAATAATAAATTAAATCAGAGAGAGAGAGATAGAGAGAAAATCAACTGAATCTAAAATTACAATAGCAACAACTACAGCCACAGCAAAAGACGTGTGTGTGTGTGTTCACGGAATATATAATTAATAAATGATTTCAATAAAATAATATAATGATACGTTAGTGCGCACATCTAAAACAACTTAAATCCGAATATAACTCGTTACTCTCGATTAATCAAATAATTAAACAAGTACAACATACTATCGTTATCGTTATCGTAACATTTATAGCCCCGCACACCATTACTTGCAGCTGTATGCACGACTCCTTGCAAAGAGGTGAATATGATTATACTATGTAAGCATAAGTTTAATATCTATATAGTTCTCTCTAGAAATAACAAAACTGATACAATCGTAACCAAGTCGCATTTAATTAGGGATGGGCATCGCCATGAAAACTATCGATATTGATATCAGAAAAAGGAAATAATATGCAAATATCGATATCATGTCGATACCCATCCCTAAATCCAATTGTATCTGCAGATGCTGTGTGTGGCGCGTATAAACTTGAATTAGGGAATTCCTTGGAAACTACTTTCGTTTTTGTACGAGTGTACACACACATACACTCACACACAGCCACACACACACACTCTCTGGGCATCTCGGCTTATCTCAGAGTCGCTATTCGACGAATTTTCGACTGTTATTGCCTTAGTCTTCTCGCCTCTCGTTAATTTACTCGTTTACTGGCCCCTCCAGCGCCAACACTTGATTCTACAGTTTGTACCTGCCGTCGCTGCTGCTGCTTCTGTTGTTGTTTTCAAATGCAAATAGGCATTAAATTGTCCGCTGTTTGTCGTTTCGTTACATACTACATATTGCCCAACCTACAAGTGCCCCTCCGTCGCCGCCCTCGCCCCCGCCTTAGCTAATCACGCCTGCTGCCCGTTGTGCAATTCGCAGTGCGCCTTCCAATGGAATGTGGGTTAAACTGCCGCTGCAACGAGCAGTACAGGCTGTTGATCGACATAAATATACCCAGCATTCAAAGAACTGTATACATATAATGACAGTAGTTTCTTTTAAACTCGCAAGCCCCCATTTTGACACGCTTATAGGGTATATAACAGCTCAAACGAAACGTAAAAAAAGGTTTATGCAAACACAGGTAACCCACAAAAATGTTCGAGCTAAAGGCACGAAACGGCTGTTAACCTATTTGGCATATTCGCAACGGTGGCCTGGCCCGCCCAACCTGCGCCTGGTCTGGGGCGATTCCCTTAGTGCTCTTTCGAGCAACTGCGTACAGGTGCGCTTTGGCAAGGAATGGGGCTGATAAGAAGCACCTGACCATGCCGGAAATTGCCCAATTGAGACTGCAGTTGTTACCACTAAATATTGTTGTATATCAGTTTCTTGAAATGTCAACACAGTGTGGGTACCCTTCAGTTTCTTAGTATATATATAACTATATATAGTATATAAATAAGTGCAAAACGATAGCGTCTATGGTTTGTTTCCTTCTGCCTGTTAACATGCAATTTCGTTATGAAGAAAGCTCGAACATGAATGCAAACTTCTATAGACATTTTCTTATCTTGTTATTTCTATTACTCCCTCTTCTATTTTGTCCGAGTTTTCGTGTATAGTATGTACATCTTCTATGGAATTAGCGTGTGAGTTTAATTAAGCAAATCTCATGGGACCTTGCACATCACATTTTATTCCAGAAAACTTAATTGCAGTAGTTTAAGTTAATTTGCAAATTAATTGGTCTATATTATACTTATGATTGTTATACTATATAAATATTGTTGTGTGATTATCAGTAGCTATGTAATTCCATTTCGCAATCTCAGTTAATTACGTATGGCAAATGTATGAACAAGTTTCAGATAGAACAAGTAAAAAAGTTATACTTGACTGTTATATACCCCCTACTAACCTGATCGAGCACAAAGATTATTTCTTAAATATGTAATATGTATGCTGAGCGTATTTTATATTGCATACTTGCAGGCGGAGCCTTGGAAATCTGTTCGTCCATTAAAGTTTTGTTTTAAAATAACTTCTATGTTTAATATCCGTCTGCAATCAAATTCGTATTATTATTTCGCGTAGATAACTATTGTACACTCAATAAATAGAAGTACTAGCAACCATAATTCATTACAATTCGATATTTATCGATTTACATTGATCAATAAATTGATTTCGCGAACCTAAACTAAAAAAGGGACTACGAAATGTACAATTCTTAATGCTCTAGTGCGACATTGAACATTCTCTCTTTGTGCCTTTCATTCCGCTTTGCCTTTGCCTCCTTCTTCTTGTTCTGCACTTATCGATAACTTATTGAAATTTCAATTGAAATGTAATCGAATGTAATTTAATTTAGAAATACAAGGAATTTTGTAATTGCTTTATTTAATTTGTCGTCCGATTTGTGCCGTTGCACAAAATTGTCTGCATTCCACGAAGACGAAGTCACCACCCACGCCTACTCCTGTCTCATTTACTTTTTTTCTAGTACCGCCCACTGCCTGCCACCCCTTGCAATGCTGTGCTTAATTGTGCGGCGTGCCTAATGCGGCAACTGTGCGCCAAAGGGGCTAATGGGACAGCTACGTAGTATGTACAAGCACCCATTCCATTTGCCCTAGAATAGATACACGATGGGGCTTTTACGGTTTCGTTGATGACATTTGCGAATACCTAAATACATACACACACACACATATATATAATACGTATGTATGTGTGTGTGTGTGTGCCTAATTTTGCCGCTAGATTTCTGATAATTGAACTTAATTAAGATAAAGGAAACTGCTCGAGTGGACACCCTTGTTTCAACTCTAGCTTGGTTTGGGATTGCGAATTCATTCATTCATTATAATTTAGAGTATTGATGTTATTGTGGTAATAAACACAATCCACACTAACTTAAGAACTTTTTGCAATTTGCATAAATAAATAATAAAAGAAAACAAGGAATTTTATCCGATTTATTAAAAGCATTGACAGAAATAACATTACTTTAATAATTTAGAAAATTGATGTTTATGATGTAAAATGGAAGGTAAGAGGGGAAAATAAATTAAAAATAATACTAAAGTCAGGATAGTAGGTTTAAATTTTATGAGTTTATATGTTTTTCAAAGCTGTGTTGATAATAAATACACTATATTGTTCAAATATATAGAATGTAGAATTGTAAATATCAATATTTCTAATTGGAGCCACGATTTATTTCTTGGTCATAGAATTTATATAATCAATACTGATTGAAGTCGAAGGCTCTATATATCGCGATTTGCATGCAAATGGTGGTGTGACGATATTTTGAAGAATATAATAACAAATATACAGTACAAATTTCTGTATAGTAAGATTTAAAGATAAGACTGCAATAAGGCTGAACATATAAGCAAAGCGCAACACTGATTAGTACAGATTTGTATTATACTTTTATTTCTTTTCACTCTAAGAAGTTTTTATTGGGAAGTTACTGTAGTTTATTTCGAAATTTCTCAATTTTGTGAAAATCTTGTGGCTTATGCTTGCTGTGCATTGATTAAAACTGAAAGAAAGTTGCTTGTTTACGGCACAAGATTTCTTATTAGGGGCGAGCCTTGACTTCTCTAAGAAAAGACATACGCACGTAATTGAGCCACATTTCTGGAACGTTAAGCGGGCTTCAAGGGACAAGCTGTCGCTGCGCTACTCGATGAGCAGCCTCACAAATACATGTGATTAGAGCGAGACGGGGAAATGGGAGATAGAGAGAGAGAGAGCGAGAAGGAGAGAGAGACATGCTTGTTTACTTGGCAGACTCGCCTGCCTTCTTCTTGCTGCCTTTGCCTTTTGGCTGCTGCTCCACACGACGCACCTTTTATTAGAGTCTTTCCCTGGACCTGCAGCTGCTGGCACCTGCCAACAATAACAACAGCAACACAACAACAACAACAACCACAGTGATCCCCAATCACGCACCAACACACCACACACTCACACACAGAGCGAGGCGACCCAGCGACATAGTTTTATGCTGGGCTGCTCTCGCCCGCAATTTGCCACAGTAATTTGCATGTAGCGCACACACACACACCAACACACACACACACACAAATAGTTGGCTGCATATCTCAGTTGCCCGGTTGCCTGCATCGCAGTCGCAGTTAGTCGCAGTCGGCGTCGCAGTCGCCGTTCGTTTGGCCTAATTGTGAAGCTTTTGATTTAGTTTTCATGGCGTGGGGGCGGCAACGCTGCCCCTCCCTCATCTCCTCACGCCTCCTCGTTATGTACAGCTGACAATGTGCTGCATGTTGCGCTCTCTGCTCTCTTGAATTGTGCTTCTCTCTCTCTCTCTCTTCTCTACAGCAGTGCTCTCTCATAACTTACTCTCTCTTCATCTGCCTCTATCTCTCCTTCTCTGTCGGTCTGTTACCTCGTGCATTCTCTCTCTCTCTCTCTCTCTGTGCATGATGATTTGTGCTTGGAGCAGCATTTCGTTATTCGTTCTTGCCATCGCATATTTTTCATATCTTGAACATATTTCTTTTTTTATATGGTATTATGTTGATTGTTTCTTGTTATTTTGTTTTTTTTTTCGTCATCGTCAGACTTTTGAGTGGCATTGGCTAAGGTGCGCTTCAATGTGCTTGGCTAAATGTGTTTATTCTTAAGTTATTACGTCGTTTCACCTTCACCTATTTAAGCGCGAGGTACTTCCATGATGATTCTTCACAAATAAACCACAATTTCAACACTCTTACATTTATTATGAGTCAAGTGCGTGATTATTATAGATTAATTGTAGCAATTGTTGGGGTTTTCTATAAAGTTTAAGTAAATCAATTTCTTTAAGTAAAGATATTTAGATTACTCACAGCAAGTGATTTGTCTCGTTAAGCTTCTGATTTCATCTCATACTGTGTACTTTATGGAGATCTACCTTTAAACAGGCGTTTTATATTAAGTCCTGAGCAGATTTTACCATTGAGTTTTGAAATTATTGTTAAAATTACTGAGACATATCAAAATTGATGAAGAAATCATTCATAATTCTTTTTTAACTGTGAAAATTGTTCGAACACTTGATTTTTTATAGTTTTCATTAGCATTAAGTGTTAGAAAATGCACTTTAAAAGTTCCCCGCAGGTTATTTAACAGTCGACTACGCTGAGTTGTTAAGAAATATAAAAATATTTTGTAAATTGAAATATTCTTAAGTGTTATTGGCATTTAGTTTTGGATAATGCACTTTTAACAGTATTTTAAAGTTAACCATAGGTTTTTTAACTGTCGGGTACACTAAACTGCGGAAATATATGCAGAAATAATAAAAAAATTAGTATTTTTAAATGTTTACTATGATTTAGCGTTGGTTAATACTCTTGTAACAGGATTTTAAAGTTCTCTAACGGATTTTTAACAGTCCTGTAGACTAAACTATTATATATATATTTAAAAACAATTAAAATTTATATACGTTTAAGTGCTTAGTATTGGATAAAACTCTTATAAGTAACGACATTTCAAAATATTATAAATAGACTACAATAGAGCTTTGTTCACGCTTCGTGCTCTGTTTGTACATCGATGTAGTTGGGATTAATGAGTTGAATATAAAGTAGTGAAGAGGGGTACACTTCCGATTAGGATACATCACTAGTCCGGCTTCAATTTATAACTAAACTTTGTACTATTCAATCTTCTTTTGTCTCTTCATAGTTACTTTCTACCATATATTTCTGTCCCTTCTACAGGGTATCTGTGTGTCGACTATTCCCAACTAGACTTGATTTTCGGCGCATGTCACATGTGTTGCACGTGTGAACGTGTTGCTTATGCACGAAATCAACGATCCTAACTTAATTTACCCACATAAATAATTACCATATTTGTCAGACTCCTTCGCAGTCGCAGCCGCAGCCGCGTCCGCAGTTGACGCAGCTGATGATGCTACTTGGAGCAACAACAACAACTCCCACAGCTGGGCACAGTTTGTTTGTGCCTCGTCGTCGAAAAAATAATGCAAGTCATGTTAAATTTATGACAAAACACACACACACAAACACACATACAGAGACAAGTGCTTGTGTGTGTGTGCGTATCGACATGTAAAACAAAAGGGCTCAGAGCCAAGTCAACAGAATCTAAAGCCAAAATCCACGACAGTCGTAGGAAAAGCCGCTTACTCCAATCGACTCGGTTAGGGTAGGGTTAAGGGGAGAGGGGCGGTGCTGGGGAGCACTCAGGGGGTAGGGTTGCTGTGCTGTAAGCGAGAACCCACAAAAACAAATATGCCGCAGTCTCTCTGGCGGGGATAAGTTCTTGCAATGAGCATAAATTACATGAACAAAGCGGGCAGAGAGAGAGAGGGAGAGATGGGGAGAGAGGGAATGAGAGACAGAATGAGAGAGAGAGGAAGCCAGCGAGGGAGAGGCAGGAGCGGAACAAGCGTAAATGAGGGAAAGCAGCTCGAGCAAGTGCTCAGAGCATCTGCATACAAATACTCAAGCTGAAGGACTTGTGGCTGCAAAGAGAACGTTAGAGGGGGGAGGGAAAGGGTGGGAGGAGAGGAAGGGGCAACTCCCCTGGCAGACAACAACACGTCGATGCTCCTGTCGACTGTAAATATTTATAAGCCCGCATACGCACACACCAAAAAAAAAAAGAGTAAAGGAAAGGAAAGGAAACTTCTCATTTGGCGTCGCGAGGCCTCGTTTCCCATCACCCGACCCTTCCCATTTCCCATTTCATTCGTACACTGCAGCTACCATATATTGTACGTCCGTCCGTCTGTCCGTCAGTTCTTCTAACCATCTATAGAAACTTATTTTTTTTTATCTTGGGGTCAGTGGGCGCGTTGGTAATTTCATATCGCGTGCTTTGTCGTTTATTGATTTTCGCTTTCATTTTTCATGTAACATGCGAGAAAGGCACAAAAATAAGCGCTTACATATGCGAGTTCCGTCGACAGGGTGCCTCGACAGGGTGCCTCGTGCTGTGGCCGAAAGTAAACACGAGTGAATATACATATATATACTATGTACTTTATATATACAAGTATACAAATTCATTTCTTTAGTTCACGAGCACGTGCCGACAAAGTCAACGAGGTCGCCCAACATTATCGCCGTCAGGCTGCTCTTCTTCTCTGCCTCCTTCCTCCCTATCCCCTCCCCCCCACCACCACTTGGCACTCATTTCGGGGCATCATTCTCTGTTGCAGGCTCATTCATATTTGGCGCCTGGTTAAATATGCACAATGTTTACCTTTTTGCAGGCTATGTCCTTGCCAACGGCGGCACACTGTTTTAATGCCATTCAAAAGGAACACAACACGAATAACCCCACTACCTCCCTCCACCCACACACACACCTACACACCTACACACAGGGATACTCTATAGAAATGTCGAGCTGCAAAATATCCTACGGCCAGCCCTGTGACATTTGCGCTCGATGCCAACTTCCGCTAATGGCAGCGCACTTTGCCCCCCGCCTGAATGCTTCCAGACGACGCACTAACTGCACTGCCAGCCATCAATTTGCCCCGCCCCTTGCCACCTCCTCTCAGGACTTGACTCCACATTTTCCATGCCAGTTTTGACCCACGTTCTGTGTGTGTTTATTGCTCTTTTGCTGCCCCATTTTCATTTGTTACTATTCTGTTCTGTTCTGTTGTGATTACGTGCATTGTGCCTAATATTCTATTATATAGTATGCGCTATATGTTTTCTGCTCTCTCTGCCTCTCTCCTCTCTCTTTCTCTCTCTCTTACTCTGCAATTATGAATTTGGGGCAATTGTCCCGGGCTCGTTTGGATTATTTCTTTATGTAGCGATTGTGTTTTAGATTTGATGACCTATGAAAGACCTTTACATGGTGTAGCTTCTCCCCCTTCTACCCTTGGTATCCACTATAGTACCATGGGGTAGTAAAACTCATGTTAGCGGGGCTGAGTTCTCCAATATAATTATCTCTGCACATGGTAGTTTGAAACTTTAAGTTCTCCTCTTCTTGTTTTAAAGCCAATTACAAAGAAAACTTTCAAAGTGAAGCCATTATCGATTTATAAAATTTAATTTCTAATTATTTCAAAGTGAAGTTTATTGATTTGTTTAATTTAATTTTAAATTGTCATAACCTTAACGTAACTGGCATTAAAAATAGCTGAGACACGTTGAAAATTCAATAAAAAGCATAAATAAATCTGTTTGTCATGAAAAATGACTATAACCTTTTTAAGTAGCACTTAGTGTTGTATAAAGTTCTCATAATTAGTGTTGGACTACACTTACACTTGTAACAGCTTTTCAATGTTTTCTGCAGAGTATTTAAAAGTCAAGTACTCTGAACTACTCAACAATTTTTAAAAACAATGAAAATTGATGTACGTTTAAGTGCTTAGTAGCTCTTAGTTTTGGATAAAGTTCTTATTAATACATTTAAAAGTTATCCATAGGGTATTCAACATTTGTACACTCCAAACGGTTGCATTCCTTACTTGTTTAAATATTAAAAACGGACTGATAAATATTTCAAGTGCCAGCTGTGACTTGTTCACGTTTCGAGCTCTGTTTGTACATCGATGAAGTTAGGATTAATGAGCTCAATATAAAGTCAATTTGGAATGAAGGTGAGGAGGGGAGGATACAACCCTAATAGGATAACTTACCAGCATCTTGCTGACCTCAGTTGTCTGAGACTCAAGAGTCTTTGTGTGTCTGTCTCAGTCTCTGTTTGTGTTGCTGCTGATGAACAGCCGAAGACAAACACAATTTATCGCACATGATACTCTTGTCGAATGCGGATAATAAGATAAAAGATACATTCCCTAAGTAGTGAGAGACAGATAGATGGATTGCATAGATAGATAGACGACAACAGGAACTGTCAGCAGATTTGTTGAGCCCAAGAATAGGCGATGAATGCGAACGAAATGTGCCAACAAAGCGAGATTCTAACAAATGAGTATCCGTTCCTGGGCATATCTGCCAGTGTATGTGTGTGTGTGCGTGTGTGTGTGTATCTGTAAGCCCTTTTGACTGACTTTGAGGTACAGATTATCAGCATGAAATCTTGGTATTATTGAGTTGTATCTGATTTGATTGCTGAGCTCCAATGACAAATGTCAAGAACGACAACATCAACAACGGCCACATACTGAAAACTATTTACTGATAAGAAATTAACACTCACTCACAAATACACACACACTTGCACGAACAATTACACTCTCATTCACACACGCACACACACACACACTTGTATGCTCGTGAGAGCGGCTGAGCAAACAGTTGCAAAGTGCCAAACAGTTGAACGCGCGTTGATTATAGATAAAGTATCTACATCATAGTCGCGCGCTCTCTCTCCGCTTTCCCTCTCCCGCTCTTGCTCTCTTTGCTCTCGTGAGCATTTGAAATTCGTAGATACTTTGCTGTGAGTGTGTGTTGGTGTGAGTCAGTTAGCTGCGCTCGAAATTCATTTCGTTTTTAATTGTTTTCAGTTTTCGAAATTAGTTGAATTTCGATTTTCACGTACTCGCATAGCGCGCTGAGCTCGCTCGATGGGTTGACTGGAGAACTTGTGGCTCCTAAGGAATATATTCAAGATTCAAGATTCATATATTTCGCAGCTTCACGAAGCGGGAGAGAGAGAGAGAGAAGATCAAGAAGAACAAGAAATAAATAAAAGCGATTCATGTGAGTGCCAAGTGTTTTTGGGCAACAATTTGTTAAATGAGCTTCAAGTGGTGTCGATGTGTGTGTGTGTGTGTGAGTGTGTATGTGTAGTTATTGCTGATGCTGCTAGTGTTATTCTTGATGTTGTTGTTGTTGTTGCCGCTTTGCACTTGAAGTGTGGTTTATGCGATTGCGGCGCCGCCACCACCATCAACAACATCATCAACACACAAGAGCACAAAGTGCTGAGGAAATTCTTATCGCACTCACTGCCAGCGCCAGCGAGTGAGTAGCGCCTTTCAATTAAGCGAGAGAGAGAGAGGGTTCTACACACATCTTTAATGGACAAGTTGCCCAGTCCGCCTCTGAAGTTCCCTCGAGCCCTGCAACAGTTCGACACATTTTGCATAATTGTTGTTTGTTTCTCACATTTATAGAATTTCTGCAACCGTTTCTCGGGTTCGTTCTCACTTCTGTGTCGCCTTATATACTATATGTATGTGCTGTATATGTTCCTTTCTGCTTGCTTATCAGTAAAGTAAAAATAAAAAGAAACATATGTAGAGTATGTGTATATGGTATAAAAACTGGAATACCTTATCGCAGTCGCCTTCTCTGGCGTGATAAGTGTGCCGACGACAACGAGATAAGATGAAATATAAAGCATATGCCCGCCCTGTGCCTGCCTGCCTGCCTGCCTGGGTTATAAACGAAAGAAAACTGTATGTACAGAGAAGTGTGATAAAAGAAGTTTCAGTCTAGACGTGAGTACGTTGAAATGCACGTAGACACGAATGCAGTTACGTATAGAAACGTTACTAACTTTGTTGAGATACAGATGAACTCATTTCCCTATAAATGATTTAATATAGACACACATTTAGTTACTTATGGGAAGTGGGAACTTTACTGTGAGCCAGTTATAACTTTGAGAATGCATGTAACAGCCTGAAGAAGGCATCTCCAACCTCACAAACCTCATTATTGGTGTGCAAAATAATTATCAGCGTCCAAATGGTTTCTGAAAATTTGATTGCAAGCGAATAATAACGGGCGCACGGCGGGGGGGACCCTCGGCCTAGCAAAGATGCAGTTATTAAACAAATTATTTTAGTGGGCTAACAGATTTGCCGTCAAGTATGCAACAGATAGTCATTAAGCTTAGTATATGTTAAGTAAAAGTCATCTTTAAAAAAAAAACATCAAATTTATAATTCATATTAAAATCTAAATTGTTTTCTTTATGCTTTATTTAGTGCAGTTTTTACTTAGTATAAGACCTTCTCAATATTATTGTACAAGGCTCTGATTTCAATTAAATGTCAACGTTAAAACTCATGAGAATACTCTCTTGTTAGAAGCCAAGTTAATTACGACAAATCGCATTACTTGAAATCGATGGCTTTTGGTGGCCTTCAAATGTATTCTGGATATGCAAATGCAATTTTGACCGCAATTCGAAAGTCCTTGCTCTGATTGTAAGATTCTTTTCATTATGCTGCTCAGAGCAGCAGCAGCAGCTGTTTTGTATTCATCATCATTAACACATTTTCGGCTTGAGTGCATCGCTGCATCGTTGCCGTTGACGATAAATACATATACATACATACATATATATGTATATATCGTGTAGATATAGCGACGACATATTTGCCTTGCCTCTCTAATCAGCCACATGCCGCAACATTTTTTGTTCGAAATACCCTACACAAAAGTATGCAAAGTAGTAAATCAAAAAAAAACATACATGATTTTTATTTTGAAATTTCATGTTCTATTTATAGAAGAAAGATTCTATTTTCAACTAAAATTGACAGATGAAATAATGAAATTGGAATTGTTCTCAGGGCGATATTTACTTTAGTGATGGTACCTGAAATTTTCTACAAATAATGCAGATCCATCAGCTGTCTATGGATCATTTTGAGCATCAGGTGAAATAGGTGTGGGAATATGTATTAAAGAATTCAAGTATATTTCACAAAAATATTATTTCAATTTTGTTGCTGATGATTGATTCAAGGACGTGCAAGAAAATCAATGAAGGTTTCTACATATACTCGTATAACTCATGTAATATTTCAACGATTCATGATTTCTTCACAGTCGACTGTAAGTTGCTGCCAAGTTTTTGTTTAATACCATATCAGAACGTTCAGTAGTATTAAACAGCAGACATTGAGAGTTGTACCCTCGCAGAGAAGCGATATATAATACTAGATAGAATAGAAACTATCGGCCGATTTTCATTATTTTTTAAGATAATGCAAATCAATTATTCAATATTTCAAATTCATAAATTGGTAGTTTTCTTTGTAAATAATATATATGTAAAATTTCATTAACTTCGGATAAGTATAACTACATAGGCACAATCTAATAAAGATCTGTTTTCTTTTTTGAAATAAGTCAACTTATCTATAGAAATCAAATAATATAGTGATCCACGTACATTTTTCCATTTCTTTAAAATCAAACAACTATACCCTTTAGCTTTCATTGGAACAATTAGTTAGAAATTAAGATTTTCCTTTAATAATTGTATATGTACAACAAAAAGTGAACCTAAAGCTCTTAATAAGGACATAACAGATAGTTATTAAATATTATATAACTAGTATAAGTACAATTGGATGATTTACGCTTAAATCTGGTAATCTCTCTTTTTGCTTTTTGCATTAGAATATCGCCACTAAACTACAGCAATTTCGTTTTTATATTGCCTTATACCATATTTTAATTTTAGAAAATTGTACGGGATTATTTTCTTATGCCTTGCATAGTTTAATTCAATTTTAGAAAATTTATTTTTTTTTAATTTTCGAAAATTGTACGGGCATATTTTCTTATGCCTTGCATAGTTTTAATCAGTTGAAAGGGGGGAATACAATCTTAGGCATGCCGAATCTTTCGTTTTAGTTTTTGTTTCTTTATTTTGTTTTTTCTGTTTAAAGAACATTTGGAAACGAAATCATTAATCGAATTAATTGAAAAGTATATTCAATTGTCAAACGTCGCAAAAGTAACAGGTTCTGTGCGATACTAGACGCACGATTCCGTAATTCTAAATACTTAATTCCCTTCCTCCACTTGTCTCTGTCTCCACTCTCCTGTTCTGTTGCAATGAAGCTGCGTCTTTAACTCGTTTTACTCGTGCAGCTTCTTCTTCTTAATTTGTTTGCTAGTTTTCGTTTGCTTTTTTCTCGCTCCTCCCCCTTCCTCACGCCTCGTTCCCTTGCTCTATGTTAATGCAAATTTGTGGGGCTTTTTTCGCAGTTCACGACAGGTGCCATAAAGCAAAAAGACCTGAAAGACTTCTCTGTCTCTCTGTCTTTCTCTCTCTCTCTCTGTCTCAGTCTCTTTGCGAACAAGTATTTCGTGCCAAGCATTTGGTATTGTGCGGATTCTCTTGCTATGAGCACCTTGTTGTTGCTATTGTTGTTGGCGTTGCCATCTCGTCGATTTATTGCTGATTTTGCTTTGCAGTCGCTGTGCTTAGCGGACAGAAATTTATTTAATGGTCAAGGTCGTTTGCAGTCAAATCAAAAACACACACACACACAGACAGACAGACTACACATACACACACACATGCATAGGTATAGCAATAACAACAATAACAACAACAGCCCGTCTGATTTGTATAATTAAACGCCATTTTAAACAAATAAAATTCGCGTTGCTCGTTGCTGTTGTTGTCTTGATGCATATTTAATTAGCAACAGACGGGAAAGGGGGGGGCGGGTGACTGTGGACGGTGGATCATAAAAACGAGTCCAAGACATACAGACAATCGGTCGAATTGACCGATCCATCCGTGCATAATCGAGTTGCAATCGAGTTATAATTTTCATTGTCGCGTGCATTGAATTAATGAGATCGGCAGCTTGCACAACGCAACAATAGATTGTTTTTTTTTTGTCTTTATTTTTTGGTCACTATGGTCAATGGGCCATGGTTGTTGTGGGCCATGTCTTATGACACAATGACAGTGGCATACATTAGCCGATATGTATGGGGGCAGCGAAAGTATTACGATGTGTACAAACAACCTTGTCGACTTCGTTAAAACATTCTCAACATTTTTAACTTTTTTCATTTGATATTAAAGAATAAAGAATTAATTTGCATTAAATTTAGTATAGGGATCACATTAAGTAATTTTGTATATTCATACTTTGTACCTTTGACAAAGTGCATACATCGATTTATGCATTAAGAGTTTTTAGCGTCTGTTTGTCTGTGTGAACGCAAATAACTTAGTTGTTATAACAAATAAAGATGCCAAATTTGTTAAAGATGTTCTTTTAGTAGTGAGAGAACGAACTTAATCTTGTTGGTAACAGTTAGTGTTGTGTAACGCGTTAATTTACATATGCAAGGGGCAACTTACTGTCGATATGTTCCCCCAAGGAAAGCGAAAGTATTACGATGTGTACAAACAACCTTGTTGACTCCGTTGAAATATTCCCAACATAAAGATTGAAGTTTGAAAAGATTTATTGTAATATAATATAGAGTAGGAAAGAAATACAGTAATTTTAATTTTGTATCCTTGAAGAAGTGTATGATTAGTTTTATTGATTAACACTACCTTGCGTCTGTCTGTCTGTGTGAACGCAAAAAACTCAGCTGTTATAGCAGTTAAAGATGCCAAATTTGGTAAAGATGTTCTTTTAGTAGTGAGAAAGAAAACTGAATGTTGTGGGTAACAGTTAGTGTTGTGTAACGCGTTAATTTACATATGCAAGGAGCAGTTTATTGTCATGTTTACAATAACAACTCTTTATAGCTAAAATTGATGTGGGATTTACTTTAACGAATTTATTGTATATACTACTTCATCGAGGGGATTATCACCCCACCGCCCCCAGCCCCCCATTCAGTATCTTATTTCAGTTTGACTTTATTTCTTGACTGACTCTTTGACCCAGAAAACTTTTCACAATGCCCGTGACCTCTTCTTGTTGTTGTCTGTTTCTCTAATCACACACAGTTTTTTATATACTTTATATACACAAATACACAGACACACACACATCCACAGCCAGAGACAAACACATACATACATATCGATACTTCATGCTTATTTCTGGCTGAAAATAACTGTTGTCTTGTTGCATTGTTCTCACCCGCTGCCTGCCTGTGCCCCACTGCCCCCCCCCTGCCTGTTTGCCATGCAATCCTCGCTCATATTGTACAACTCTCCATCAACTATCTATCGAAAGTGTTTTGTGTTAATCTTGTTGTTGTAAATGTAACTCAAACCAAACTAAACCAAACTCAACTCAACTCAAAATTAAATTCAAATTCAAATTCAAATTCAAACTCAACTCGCAAAACTCTAACGCTCAACAAATCTCCACTCTCGCAACTATCCACTCTCCACTGTCAAAACTGTCAACTCTTTAAACTCTGTCAACTCCAAATTCTAGAATCACTTGTGTATCTTTCAATCTGCGAGATGCATTCTTGAAGTTATTGATATATACTTAAAACATATCTATATCTCGAGTATAATATACGTTGTTCTCTTATACATATGATGCCTAAATGTTTATTGTATGTATGTATATTATTATTATTGCTGCATAATTCACTCATAAATATTTTTTACTTTTTCTTTTTTTTCATATAAACGTTTACAAAAACAAAAACAATTCGCACATTCCACCACCAAAAAAACCTAAACAAAAAAAAAAAAAAACAAAACAAAAACAAAAAAAAAATAATAAAAAATCGTCACGCAAATTCGTCACTACAAATTCTAGAAGGACAAGACGAGCAAATATATATAATTCTAGATTATAATAATTTTGAGGCTTGACTATAAGTTTGATCAACTTGTCGCACACGCTAAAGCAAAAGCTCCCCACAGCCAGAGAGAGAATTGAGAGAAAGAGAGAGATTCTATATATCTGCATTAATGTGCGTGCCAGCGAATTGCGATCATTAAAAAGACGGAAGTAACGGAAGGACTGAAGGATTCCACACTCAATCAATCAATCAATCAATCAAACAATCAATCAATCATCATCGTCTAGCTAGGCAGCCCAACACGCTAGGCTGCCCCCCATACCATACTTCCAGATGCAAATTGAGCGGAGCTACTGCAGATAGAAGCATACGCCGCGTTTGCTTGCTAGTCCCGTCTGTCGCTATAGCTCTGATCTGATCTGATCTGATCTAATCTAATCTGATCCGCACCAAAGTCACATAACATATAGATCTATATATATTTGCCGAAGAGCCAAAACCGAAACAGAAACAGAAACCAAAAAAAATAGCAATCAACACTTAACAAAAAATACCAACAACAGCAACAACAAAACCTATTCAACAAAAAACATATACAAAAGCCAGCAACATTCACTTGAAAATGGCCGAAGACGCTGCTATGGAGACATGTCCCAGTCCCGAGATGGGCGACTCTCGCAAAAGGCCGCTCGATTCCGATCCGGAAAATGAACAAACTAAACGCTCACATTTCAGTTCCGGTAAGTTTTGCAAATCCAAATCCAAATCCAAAATCGAAACCATTAAAAAAACCAAAACAAAAACAAAAAAAAGCTCAAACGATGTACATAATAATGAGCATATCTGTATCGCTTTTACATATCTCTCTCATATTATCGTGCTCTCTATTCCCCCTCCCCCCTATCTATCTGCCCACGTATCTATCTATCTGCCATATCTTTTATCTATCTATCTATCGGTCGTCTATCTATCGCTCCAAGCTATATTATGTTGTACCTTTTTGTTTGTTTTTTGTTTCTTTTTACATTTTTCTGTTACTCCGTCGCTGTCGCACCTCCTCTCCATTGCGCTGTAGCATGTAAATACCTTGAAATCGTTACACACACACACAACCACACACATGCGAAACACACACAGACATGCATCTGTACAGCTGTTGCTACTCTCTGAAATTTAAATAAGTTTTCCATCATCTTAACCCACACACAACACAACAGACAAACACATTTGACTCGACCCGGACTTGTAATTACGCATACGCCCCGTGTGAGTCAATCAGAGAAGTTTGACAGGCCAGGCGGGTGTCTCTCTCTATCTCTCTGTCTCTCTGAGAGGATGCACTGTGACCCATTTATTTAGTTGACCTCTTTGTGCATTTCAATTCGTAAGGTAAGTGCAGGGGTAGCAAGAGAAGAAGGAGGAGGAGGGGGAGTAGGAGGGAGGGAGGGGTTAATGAGAGAGCATCTTCATCAAAGCTGCGATCAGACATGTCTATTGACTTGCTTGGCTGCTTTGCTTGATAGCTTTGACTTTTCCACACGGCAACCTGCTGCCGTCTTCAAGGTGAGCTGCGACGCAATCTAACTACCTGTCGTCATCATCGTCATCGGCGCAGTCAGTGAGATAAAAATAGAGATATATATATATATATATAAATGTCTTTGTGGATACTTGTATATATACATTGTGGATCTCATCGGTCGGTTTTGTTTTCAATATTATCGGTTTGCGCCCCCGCTCTGCCCCCGACCTGTTTGCCTGCTTGCCTAACAAGCGACTCTTGCTTGGAGTATACTTAGCTCATTGACAGACTGTATGTGTGTGTGTTGTGTCTGTGTGTCTGTGTAAGCTGCGAAACGTGTTTTTTGACTTCAAATTGGAATTTCTTAATTGTGCGCAGAAGCGTGCTAACTAACTGACCGACTGCCTGTGAAATGATTGACTAACTAAGTGACTTACGGTCTACATATATGTATATATCTATATATCTGACTGACTGAGACTATAATACCTGCCTGACATGTCGGATAATTCGACTGACAGCGTAATGAGACATGGCCTCTATCTTATCTACGCTCTTATACTTATATTTACAGTAATCGAGTTTATAATATTATATATGTATATATATTATATATAGTATTGTTTAGGTATATTACATATAGTATTGTATATGTATATATATTATATATAATATTGTATATGTATGTAAATATAATAAAAGTGTTTTAGCCTAGCTTATTGAGTTTCAAATAGATTTATTATCAAATAGATGATTGAAAAAAATAAACTTTAATGTCTTTCTGTGTTTTCCAACACTGACATGTAGTTAAATAATCATTATTGAACAAATAATTATCATTTATTTTTAAATCTTTAATTAATATGCCATGAATTGTAATATTTAATAGAGGAGATGCTATAAGAAGCATTCATTATATTTTAAACATTTCCAAGTTTTCTAAAACTATTTTATTATCGAACTGAATTGTTATCCAACACTTATTATTTACTGATGTGTAGTCTAATGAGTTCTTAATCAATAATTATCGCAATTTATACTTACAGTTTATTGCAGAATGTCACCTTATACATTCTACATATTTCGTAGCTTTCCATCACCTTTTTCTTTCTGAAATATAGTTTCTAGTTCCATAAATTCTTCCTTGTTTGATTTATGTGTAACAAGCTAATAAATATAAGAGAGAAGATGTTTTTATCTGGGTTAAATACATTTCTTCATAGTCCAGTAATTTATGAGATGTTTGTAAAGACAGACAAACATTTTGAAAAATGTAACAGAAACCATTTTTTAGGGATTCCCATAGAGGGAAAGAGAGAGAGTGGGAGACATAGAAAGAGAGAGAGCGCGGGAATTGTTTTCTTATACAACAATTGCATACATTCTCAGCAACTTCTCGTGCGCCCCTCGTGTATAAAGTTGTTATTGACATTGTTAATAATTAACTTCATTGAATTGTGTTTGAGTTTTGTGTGTGTGTGGTGTGTGTGCTTAAGTGTATATGTATTGTATTGTATTATTTTTGTTGTTGCCATCATTGTTGTCTCATTGTTGGTCATAGAACAGGTCTACGATGTCATGTACCCTGTAGATACATACACAGAGATGCATGCATAGCTTAACACACACACACATGCACATGCATGTTGTTTATTAGTTTTCAAACAATTTATTTGTTTAGCTGTCTTGACAGCCATTCATATTCATTTATTAATATTTATTTGCTCGTCACTGCTGGCTTCAGTTTCGGCAAGTTCCAACTCGTGAGGAGGGGGAGAAGGAGAAGGTCCTCTGGCTGCAAGGAAATGCAGTAAAATCGTAGCAGAAACTAAAAACGGATACAGTCAAGTGGTGGGAGGGAGGGGCGATGGGGCGGGTCAACATCGGGTTACGTAATCCAAGCTGACAGCAAAGCAAAGCAAAGCACAGCAAGGCAGAGGGCCGAGCTGAGAAATTGATGCCAGAGCAACACGGCCAGAGATAAAGGGATGCAGAGAGAGAGAGGGAGAGACAGGAGAAGAGCAGTAGGAAGCAGAGAGAGAGAGAGAGCAGCAAGAGCAGAAGGGAGAAGAGAGCAAGAGAGCAAGAATGGGGCTGCTGCTGCTGCTGCGTTGACAGCGCTGTTGACCCACTTCGCTGACAATGCGCGTTTGCGAGTGTGCGCACACTATGTGCGTGTATGTGTGTGCCAGTCTGTGGCAGTGTGTGTGTGTGTGTGTGCGTTGCCTAGACAAGGTCCTGCGCAGTAGCCGTGCAGAAGTGGCGGCAGCAGCTGCAACACGCGGCAGCCACAGCGTCGACAGCTGCACTGCAGCATTGCATGGCGCCATGGCACGACAGCCGCAGTCGCAGCCACAGCCACAGTAGCAGCAGCAGCCGCCCCACCAGCATGGCAACGTCCTTGAGCACACACACACACCAACACATACCAACACACACACATGCAGAGTGGCAGTTGAAGACAACAAAAACACTTGCACTGAATTCGGCTAGCACCTTGGCTTTTTGTGCAGACTAAAATGCTGCTGTTGCCCCACTGTCCCCCCTTCTCTACCACTGCGTGGCCACTTCAAGTGCGTTTACTGCCTGCAGGCATAGCCCCGCCCCCCTGCCTCTCCCTCTACCCACCTCTCTCTCTCTCTCTCTGTCTTTCCCTTGCTCTGCATCGCTCTCTTTTGTCGCTCTTTCGGGCATCTTTTTTTGGGTTACCTTATACTTATTCCATTCTTTTGTTGTCACTTAAGTGTTGGCCACGTTGTTGCCGTTGTTCTTGTTGCTGTTGTTATTGCAGCTGCACTTGTAGAGCATCTCTCTGCACGCCCTCGAGTGTCCCACTAATAGATTGAGTGGCTCGTATCGTGTCAGTTGACTTGGCTTGTGTTGTGCGTGTGCTCTGCTGGGCGAGCCTGGTTCATTATGCTTGTGTGTCTGGCCAGTTCCGCCTATTACAGGCTGTGCCCTCAAAACACACACACACCACAGACGCCAACGCTTATCGATAGGCGGCCCAGGCACAGGCAGTGGCACAGGCAGCGAGGCCCAGGCCGGGCCAGACTGAGTGAGGCTTTCGTTTTCAGCTGCAGCTAAAGTAGAATTGGGTCAGTTTGCTGCATCAACAACAACAACAACAACAAGAGCAACAGCAACAACAACAACAACAAGAAGAAGAGCAACAACAGCAGCAACTGCGCTGGCCACACGGCGTATGAGCATTGCTGCACATTTTGCATACGCAACGTATGCCAGTTGCCAGCTCAAAAAGAGGGCCTCAACTCCCTATATACATATGTATATCTGTGCACATATATATATACTATATATATGCAGAATATGTTGACATATGGGGGCGTATGCTTTGCTATGGAACTTATCGAATTTCGAATGGGCCCGAACTAATAAAGTCTGCTTGACAAACTTGACACGTTGTGCGCTGCTCTCGCTTCGCTGGCAGCTTATCTGCGTGTTCCACTCACACAAACGTATATGCGCAGTGTGTATATGTGCAGCAGATTTTCTATTTTTGTCAGTCAACTCCCTCCACACACACACAGACACACACACACTTGCTCGTGGGCTGCTGATAATGGCCTTAAAAAACGTTTGGAGTGAGGCAACGTCAAAAACTCGCCCATTAGATCATAAGCTGGTGCTACTCACCCACACACATACACACAGACACACAGACATGGCAGACATGGCATACATATGCATGCATGTATTGTATAATAAACGATCGCAATGACTGACTCATTTAAATCACCCGCTTCTCTCTCTCTCTCTTCTGTCTCTTTTTCCGAGTTTGACACTGGCTCCGACTCTTGCCCTGTCTCTGCTCTGCTCTTTCTCTCTCTCTCTCCTCTCTTGCTGCTTGCTGTGCTCGCTTCTGCCGCTGTCTCTCTCTTTCTCTCTCTCTGTTTCTCTCCTTCGCCGTCTGCTTTGCCGTTTTGCCTCGTGTGTGCCACCGGCGGCAGCAGCAACGAAATTCTTCAGTGCGGTTTCAGTCCGCGCCGTTGCCGTTCGTAGTTCATTTCGTGCGCTCGCTCGCTCCTCTCGCTTCGCTTCGCTTTGCTTTGCCATTTCCAGCTGCCGTCCGCAGCCATTTTGTTAGTATACAATCGAGTTGGCTGTCAAATAACCCAGCATGTTGTTTGCCAGAACAACGACGCAACAACAGCAGCAGCAGCCCCAACAGCAGCAGCAGCAGCAGCCTCAGCAGCAGCTCCAGCCTCAGCTCCAGCAGCAACAACTGACGCCGTCGACGCCGCCGCTACAATTTCAGCAGAGCTTCTGTATGTGTTTCCCTACCAAGTGCAGTTTTTTAAGTCATAAGCACACACATACACACACGTACACACGTACATGTGTATATAGTAGATATAGAAGTGCTCAGTAAAAAAAAAAACACTCATTGACCTTGTTAATTAGCGTCGCTCGTTGTCGTTGCAATTTATCCCATGGCAATGAGAACATCCCGCGCACTAAACTAATACATCAATGTAGATGCAAACCTAGTCTATATATACGATATATATATGCATACTCGATTATATAATCTAACTATCCAACTATAACTGTCTGTTCAATTTGGTGTTTGCCTGCGCATTTGTGTCACTGTTTGTGTTTCTCATTTGGATCTTTTGGTCACATGGCATCGATACTTTCCATATACAACAAGTATACAAATATACATATACACTATGTACATGTGCATATATGTATATGTTTGGCTGTTACTGTATGCCACCATGCTGCGTATGCGCAACATGGCAATCGCATTACATTTTGTCTGCGCCGTGCGCCGTGTCAAGGTCGTGTTTTCATATGAAAGAGTTGTCATTAGCTCGCTACATTTCGCTACAAGACGTAGACGGACATTCATTCACACACAGCACACACACACACGCACAGCACACACACACTCGACTGTGCTCGCCTCAATACGTGATTTGTAGCCTAAGGCAACAATTAGAAATACACATCGAGACACGTCAAACGAGTATGTGAAATAGGCGCGTAAAAAAACAGTGAGAGAGAGAGACCCTGCCCTCCTCCTCCTGCTGCTTCGCCTGCTTCTTTTGCTACCCTACAAATTAAGCTCAATGTCAGCAGCTAAATGATAATTCGAAATTCGAATAGAGCAAGAGGCAACTATCGACATTGGAGTTGGAGAGGGAGAGGGAGTTGTGGCATCTTGTTGGACTTCAACTTGAAGCTTAAGCTTGGCTAAGATTCTCATTTCAATATGTTGTAATTAATTCAAGAGTCACGCTTGGCGGACAGCCAATAACACACATACAACACACACACACACACACATGTTAATGGCTGTGTTTGATGTGCAAATGAATGACAACAAGTCTCAAATACACAAATGAAAAAAAAGAGTGTCGTGCTTGTTGTTGTTGCTCCTCTGCCATGTGTGGGCAGTTTATCTGCGGCAAGGTAGCAAAACTTCACCTTGAAAACTGCTGTGAGTGTGAGTGAGTAAATGAATGTGGGTGCTTGCGAGTGAGTGTGTGTGTGTGTGTTTTTGAGCCACAAAAATAAATTGAAACTGTCAAGAGATATACGCGGACTGTGCCAGCTAACGCTTCGTTTATCACACACTCTGTTTTGCCAGCTCATTGAAAAATACCTTTATAAGAAAAACAGTCTAAAAGGTTTCCGTGTACCCTACTCTCCCTTTCGAATTCATTTGCGGCAACTGCTGCCGTTTGCAGGTGTCTGTCTGCTCCTGCCTTATTTGCCCACCCCATTGCCAGATGATCTCACGCATG
Source organism: Zaprionus nigranus (assembly GCA_018903425.1). Lineage (NCBI taxonomy): Eukaryota > Metazoa > Arthropoda > Insecta > Diptera > Drosophilidae > Zaprionus > Zaprionus nigranus. Next base: position 7,533,792 of record JAEIGD010000001.1, on the reverse strand, counting down.
AAGTGAAGTTTGCGCTGTTGTTAAGTTTGCGCTGTTGCCGTGCATGTAAATTCGAGTTCGAATTCGAATAATGTAGTTTGAATGGCCCACAACAGGTATTATAATATGCCATTTACCATTTTGTTTTGTTGTTGCCATTTCGAAAGCGGAACTCATCAATTTTAGTAGTTCTCTCTCTCTCCCTCCCTCTCCTCTCTCTCTTTTTGTGCTTTGCACAATTATCCGATTGCTGAAAATATGTCAAGGTTCTGGGCTTAGAACTTGTAACAGTTGACTGGCATCGATAGGTATCGTGTAATTATTTGCCAATTAGTTGCTCCAATTAGTCCAAAAGGGGGGCACCTAATGGGCAAGTGGTACCTGCAATTATGGACTGAGATTACAATGACAATATAAAAAAACTTGCTGCCATTTTTTAACTCGAAATCAATTTTATTATTATTTATTGTGCTCTATTTATTTTTTATCGTTGTTGCTGTGCCATTAAATAATCATCATTTCTATAAGTACTTCCGATTTATAATACTAACATCATCATTCGCATCGCATCGCATCACTTCGCAAAGCATTCTCCCCACACGTTATTGCTTTGTTAGTTTTTAGTAATTTCTATTCGTATAAATGTGCTTGTAAAATCTGAACAAAAGAAGAAAAACCCAACAACAAACAAACAAACCAGAGCTCAAAACTGTTTTTTTTGATAATGGGCCCATCAAATTTTCTTCCCAAAAGAAGAGAAAAAAAAAAGTATAACGCAAATACAAAATGTAATAAAGCTTAATTGAAAAGTCAATATAAGATTCTTATGAAATATGCGAGATGCTCACTAAAGTGCTTACACACACACAAACACACACATAACACGGACACAGAGAGAGAAAGAAATACAGGGACAGACAGACACTCAGACAGCCACACACAGGAAGAGTTATGTCAACGCTGTATTTAGTTATCGATAGATCGAATTATAAAGAGAACTTTGACTTATGATAATAATGAAAATACAAAATATACTTACATATAAAAAACAAATTGTCTCTTAACTCACAGCAGCATTTGCGCAATACCAATAAATCCTAGCACATATTTGTGATAAGCCAAACAAAGTAAAATACGATGCGAGTTTAAATCATCAATATAATCGATAAACGATAAACAGTGCAATCGGAATCGGAATCAGAAACAGAATCTACAATATCAACATCTCAAGAAAAGGGAACACGATCGCAGCTGAACTGCATTGAACTAATCTGAACTGAACTGAACTGTGCCCAAAGGGAATCCAACTCAGGCAAGGCAGAAGAAGAGCACAAGGAGAGGAAGAGGAAGAAGGAGAGGAAAGGAGAAAGGAATCGGAACTATAGAACAGCTGAATGGTAAAGCTTTGGCATTGTAATCGTATTCTAAATGTAAAACAACCACCACCTTCCATTCCATTCTGGATGTTGTGTAACTCTCGTCATTAACTACTACTATCTATACTCTCTATATGCATATATACATATACTTATATATTTATATGTATACGCATACTACATGGACATACTATCTATATAGCACGAATTGAACAAATCGCAACTGCAAAACATGCCACATATTACTACTACTACTATATCTATATATATATATATTGTATATATACATATGTTTATCTGATGTATGTATATATTACTATATATTATATTCTGCCTATTATTACAATCATCAATATAAACAGCATCAAGAGGAGGCGCGCAGTTGATAACATATTCTCATCTCTGCCGAAAGTATCGAATCGTTATTCAGATCGTATTATGTATGTATATAATGCCGATAATGCGAATCGAATCAATCCATCGCCAATCGTACAATCTTCAATGTGTTTTCTTTTTGCGATGGCAATCAATCAGTGCAATAATAATCAACATCAGCCAGTCAATCAACCAATCAACCAATCAATCAATCGACCAGTCAACCAATCAACCAAATGCACCTTACAAAATATTGTATATCAACAACAATTGCTGCTGCTGCCGCATCTACTGCTGCTGCTGCTGTTGCTGCCGCTTTATAACTCTAAATCCAACTTGGGATAGTTTCTATCAAACTATCTACGTTCGAGTTGTCGCTCTCTCTCTCTCTCTCTCTCTCTCTTATTCTCTTCGTCTTTCTATGTGTGTGTATCCTCCCTCACTTTACTTCCTTTAATTGTTCTCGTTGTTGTTGTTGATATTGTTGTTGTTGCTGTTGTTGCTGTTGCTGGCAGTCAACCACTTAATACACTACTACTATAGAGTACTATAACTAAATAATGCCGTACGCCACATACTGCCACGCACCACCAACGAACAGTACCAAAGTACACCACCCTAATTGCCATCCAAGTACACCACATGTCAGCAACGTCATTGATATATAACTCAACTCAACTCGACTCGACTCAACTCAACTCAACTCGTCTATATATTACTTCAACCAACGTCCATCCAGCGCGCTGCTTCTGAATCAAATCAATGCAAATCAAACTCAACTCAAATCAAATTCAACTCAGCTAAACTCAACTCAAATTCAACTCAAATCAAATTCAAATCAATTCAACTCAACTCAACTCAACTCTACTCAACACACTGCAAAATGTATTAAACCTGATGGCGCTACCGCTCTAAAAAACCTCTCAATGATCTCTCTATACTTACCAACTACTCTACACGCATCATCATCTCTATAAGGGCAGATCCAAAGCCCTAAGCGATTCATACGATTCAACTGAGAACTGATAGAGCAGCGTTTACACGATGGCCCGAAAGAAACACACCCAAAAATAATAATAATGAGACTTGGCTGAGCATCGTGTATTGTAATATTGTTCCCTGATGTATTGTGGGTTCTCTTTCGGATCGTGTAAAGGCTGCCTCACTCTCACTCTTTCTCTCTCTCTGTATCCTCTGTGTGTTTTCCATGGCGACATTCAACAACATTCAAAAAAAAAAAAAAAACAATAATAACCAAAACCAAATCAAAATTAGCTTTATCGACAAACAATTTCAATTTCTTTTTTCTTCTTTTTTGTTTATTGTTCAAGTTATTGATTGGGAAACGCGTAGAATAGAGAGCAGAAACTCAGAAGCAGCAGCAAAACCTATCAAATTCAAATAAATAGAAATTGCAAACAATATACACACCTATATATGTATTATATGGTATATGTATTTGTGTATAAAGGAAATTTCGATAAGCAACGCTAAGTAAATACGATAATAAGCAAATCAATTCCGTCGCAAAACATCCAACAAAATAAAAGAAAAAAAAAAATCAAAAAAGACTGAAAGGTAAATCAACATTATATCAAGCAAGCAACAGCAACAATTACAACACCAGCAACATTTCAACAGTATATATATATATATATCGAGAATATCGAGAAACTGAACCTGAACCTGTACAGTACATGCAGATGAGAGACAATGGATAGTATTAAGAATGTCGTGATGGAGATGCTGGCTCAGCAATTGTTGCAGCAAATGGACACAGACTATCTGGCAACGACAGCAGCAGCATCAACAACAACAGCAACACAGCAAGAACCCCAACAGCAACAGCAGCAACAGCAGCAGCAGCAGCAACTACATTATGCATACCAATATGAACATTCTACGCCCACAAACAATCAGTATCAGACGCAACATTCCACCAGAAAAGCAGCCACATCGCCCTCATCAATTAATTCGCTGCCCAGCGGCAGTATCAGCATCAGCAACAGCAAGCGCAGTAGCAGCAGCAGCAATAGCAGCAGCAGCAACGGCAGCAGCGCCAGAAGCAATGCTACATACTCATTAGCCGTTCTTAGCTATAAGCAACAGCAGCAGCAGCAGCTGCAGCTGCAACAGATACTTGCACATCCTAATCAATGCAATACTCAACATCATTATCATCAGATGGAACAGCAACAACAGCAGCAGCAACAACAGCAGCAGCAACAAAGCAGCAGACGGTCAGCCAAAATGGCTCGCCAAATGCATCGCTTGATGCGGAAACAGCGCCAATTGCAGTGGGTGCACAACAGCAACAGCAACAACAGCAACAGCAACATTTGCATCACCAGCAACAGCAGCAGCAGCAGCATGAGACAACAGCAACTGCAGTTGGATATAAGACTGCCTCCTGTTGGTGCTACGGTGAGTTTGATCAAAACACGCAATCAAATTCAAAAAAACAATCAAAACAAAAAAAAAAAAACAGATTAAAAAACAGTAAATCAAAAAACGCTGGGCACAACTCTTCTAGGTTTACCTTCACACACTTCATCAACAAACAAAGCATCACTTAAGCAACATACTCGATCGACCCCCGCCCCCTCTCTACCCCTTACTACTACTACTCTATCTATCTCTCTCTTTCTTTCGCTGCCAACAATGTGATGTGAGTTCAAGCACAACAACTACAGTAACATCAATCTGCCAATCAATCAACCAATCACAACGTCATTATCTCAATATCTGCAACTGACGGCGCCAACCAAAAAAAAAAAAAAAACCAAAAAAAAATAAAGCAAAAAATGCATAAAACCGCTAAAACCAAGAGAAGACAATGCCAAAAATGAGTAGCAAGCTCGCTAACACATAATGAACTGAAACACCAATACAACACACACACACACACATACTAAGAATTAAAAAAGCAAAAAAAAAAAAAAGGAAACCTCGCACAAACATTAGAACTCAAGGTCAAAAGTCATCATTGCTTGATTCGTTATTCGATTTTGATTTTGTCTGCATATTTCCATCCTCCTCAGAGCGACGCTTTAATCGTTGTGGGGTTTCGCTTTAACACGCACAGTGGTTTCATAACACGAAATCCTTTTTTAGCCCAGTTTTCCCTCATGCGAAATGAGCTCGTGCCATGCCATGCCACGCCCCCTCCACTGGGTAGGGGGCAGGAGTGTGGAGGGGTAGTCTAATGCTTCAAATGTTATTTACGAGTTGCAGTCTTACTGCGCCGTGCAGAGTCCTTTGTGGCTCGTAAAACAAAACCACTGTGCGCTAACCTGAGCTCAACTGAGCTTTTGTTCCACTGCAGTCGCGAGTCTGGGTCAATTTTCGTTCATTATTCTCAAATGAATTGCAATTATTTACCTTTATTCATGTGATTATCGAATAAGTGTATGGTTCCATTTTCCTTAGTTATTATCTTGATCAACCTTTCAACTATATACAATATAAATGTTTCATAAACATACATTTTACTCATATCTTGCTTACGCTCATAAATCAAAGTTAGTTGTTCGGTTTTCCAAGGCAAATCGATTGGAAAGTGACCTAATAAATTTCGATGAATGCTAAATAGAATATAAATAGAAAACATATTTACTTTTAGAATAGGATAAGAATAGGAGAGGAAAAGAGTGAAAAGCAAAGAAAAGAAAAGGATATCAAATAAATGTGATATTTTAAAATGGGATAGAATAGGTTTAAATAGGTTAAAACATGTTAGAATAGGTTAAAATAGGTTAGAATGGATTAGAATAGGTTAAAATGGGTTAGAACAGGTTAGAATAGATTGGAATAGGTCAGAATAGGTTAAAAAAAGTTTTAAATAGGTTTACTTAGGGTGGAATAGGTTAAAATAGGTTGGAAAAGGTTACAATAGGTCAGGATATGAGAGGAAAAAAGTAAAGAGTAATAGAAAAGTATGGGATATATAAAAATAAGATTGTTATGTGTTATAGGAAAGAAAAGAAATTGCCATTTCTAGTATAGAATTCTAAATTTAATTTAGAGTTAAGAGAACCTCTGCGACGAAAAACAATTTCAGGTGTAGTTCTATACTGCATCGACGAACCAACAGTGTCGCACTCTGCCTGGCTGACTGTCAGACAGAAAGACGCACAGACGGACAGACATATGAAAGGAGGGAAAGGGCGGACAGACAGACGGATGTGTGCCTCATTTCGCCGCTCGTATCTAATTAGAGAAATACTTTTGAAGGACACTTGCCTCAGAGTGGCAATAAGATGACGAACAAAGACGACACACATTCACATTTTGCGAGGTAAGGGGAGAGGGTAGCAAGCAGGCGGGGGTAGAGGCGAGGCGGCACATTCGTCTTGTCCAAAATTAAACCAAGCAAGCCGAGCAACCTCAACGACGCTCATCTACTCCACCTCCGCCTTGCCCCCACTCACCCTCTTAACCACGTGAGTGCGACAGTCGGAAGGAGGAAGCAGGGAGGGAGGGGGGGGGGCAAGGGGCAAGCAGTCAGGTGCAACGCTTGGGGTTTTTCTTGCCGCTCTGCTCTTTGCAATTTGTTTCGCTGCGGCGAACTGTTTTGTGTAATAGAGCGACGCGGCTTGACACATTTTATTAATTGAAATTTGTTTGTTTACTCGCCTTGTCTGGCTGTGTGTTGTTGTGTAGCACAGTGTGCACTGGCTACACAGAACACATGTCATAACACCCCACATGCATAACTATCTACCCTTCCCCCTTTCTCACTCTCACTCTCTTTCTATCTACATATCTTACTGTATGTCATAGATTTTAGTCTAAGTTCTTAGTCTAGAGTACAGACTGTATCTGGCAGTCTCGTCTTCATGCATACCTAATTGAGAAGAAACCAACGAGAGATCGTTTGCATTTTCTCAGCCTCTCTGTCTCTGTCCCTCTCTCTCTCTTTCTGTTTGTACAAATTACGTAACTGGCGTAACCTGTCGCTCACCTCTAATTCATGAATGTATTTGTATTTCTGTTTCGTTTTAGGTGAGTCAGTTTGTTCTGGAATTGAGGTTGAAATTGAAAATAATAACAATAATCATAATCATCATGGTAAGCTTTTTCATACTTTCATTAAATACCATTAAAACTCATCTTTGTATAACGACGACGACGAGGCAGCGAAAGAAACGAATGAATCAAATGAATGAAAGAATCTTGTAGCAACTCGTTACTCTAATCTCTCTCTTACTTCCTCTCTCTCTCTCTCTCTCTCTCTCTCTCTCTATCATTCTGAGTTTAAATGTCGCGCCCTTTTGAGCTTAACCTAAACTGCCAAACGAAACGAGATACTCCAATTTGACTTGGAGCACATTAACCTCTGACCCAACAGACTCTCCGACCATACGGTCTGACCTTCCTGCCAGTGCTTTAGGCGCTCGGTCGGACTCCATTTGCCATTTGCCATTTGCTGGTTCGGTTCTCTCGCTTGCATATTATGTATGTGCATCATCTTCATCCTCAAGTGCATTAATCTCTCATGGCTTGCATTAACATTGACCACACAAAACAGACGCATTTGCCACGCCTCCGCTCAACCCTCCGCCCTCAGCTCATAACAAAACTAAACTACAAAATTTTAGCTTCCACTTCAACAACTTGAATTCGATTCAATTCGATTCGATCGTCCTCGCCAAAGCTGTAATTATTTGAAATTTTGTAACCCGAAGGACCCGCTCGCCAAGAAAGGAGCTACTACTTCACTACTACTACTACTACTTCTACTACTACAACTTAAAGAGATCGCGAGATATATAGACAGGATAAAGCAATCAAATTTCACTGACGTGTTCAACCTTTCTTTTTGCACATTGCAGGCGATACCACATTTCACATGAAGATCTTGGTGCCAGCCGTGGCCTCCGGGGCCATTATCGGCAAAGGTGGCGAGACGATCGCCTCGCTTCAAAAGGACACGGGTGCTAGGGTCAAGATGTCCAAGTCCCATGACTTTTATCCAGGTGAGCCTAAGCAAAGCTAACTGAACTGTTTTTTTATTAATCTTCTTCTTTTCTCTGCTTTAAACAGGCACTACCGAACGAGTTTGCCTCATCACCGGCTCTGTGGAGGGTATCATGACTGTGGTGGACTTCATAATGGACAAAATACGCGAGAAGCCCGATCTGACCACGAAAATAATCGACGCAGAGTCGAAGCAGGCGCAAGAGCGCGACAAGCAGGTGAAGATACTGGTGCCAAATTCAACGGCTGGCATGATCATTGGCAAAGGTGGCGCCTTCATCAAGCAGATCAAGGAGGAGAGTGGCTCCTATGTGCAGATATCGCAGAAGCCCAAGGATGTATCGCTTCAGGAGCGTTGCATTACCATTATCGGTGACAAGGAGAACAACAAGAATGCCTGCAAAATGATACTCTCAAAGATCGTTGAGGATCCACAGTCGGGCACCTGCCTGAATGTCTCTTATGCGGATGTTAATGGTCCTGTTGCCAATTTCAATCCAACTGGTTCGCCTTATGCCACAAATCAGAATGCCATCAACTCAAGCACCGCCTCGCTGAACTCCACCCTGGGTACGACAATTGGCAGTGCGGCCACCGCAGCCAGTCTGCTAGTCAACGGCACGGGCATCAATCTGTCCCTCAATCTCGGCTCGCCCAACCCGGCGCCCAATCTGGCAGTTGCCAATCAGTTGCTGGAGCACATTAAGGTAAAGTGCAGAGACCTTTTCAAACTGGAACTGCAACTAACTCTATTCCTCGCTTCCTGCAGGTGGCAATGCGCGGTGCCGGCTACTCTGAGGCCGTTACCTCGGAAGTCTGTGGCGCTCTGGGCGTGCTGGCCAAGTACGGTGTACTGGGCATGGGTGTGGGTGTGCCACATGCCAATGGTGCGCATCCGACGTTGGGCAATTACCTTGGTGTGCCGACGCTGGATCAACAGACAGCTGCAGCGGCCTCTGCGGCCACCGCCAGCAATGTCTTTGGTGCCGTCGGTCAGGTTAATCTGGAGCAGTATGCCGCCGCTGCGGCAGCTGCTGCTGCGGCCAGCAGGCCAACGCAGTCGCAACTGGAGGCTGCGGTGCAATTCGATCCATTCCGCCATCTGGGCTCAGCCACAGCGCCCGCGGCCACGCCCGTATCGTTGAACAACAACAGCTTCGGATTGACTGGGGCCACCGGCACGGTGAGCAGTGCGCAATTGGGCGCTGCTGCCTCGATAGGAGGTCTTAGTAAGAGTCCGACACCGGGTGATCTTGGCGCCAAGGATTCCAAGAACGTTGAGGTGCCAGAAGTAATAATTGGCGCTGTTCTAGGTGGGCAACCCTTCTATTATTCCTATTAAACACCAACAACAACAAAAACAATAATAGATAAACAAAGCAACAACAAAAAAGACAATAACAACAACAACAACAACAGTAACAAATAGCAGAACAAGACCAAGCTCAGCCAGCGAAAAACCTTTACCAGCACACACACACACACACATTTCCTTATGCAGACTTTAATATATACGATATAGTCTTAATCAGAGATTGCCTGACCCAGCAAATCATTCCAAGTGACTCCAGAGGGAACTATCTATATAGATCTATATATTTTGCTCAAAGAAAAAAACATTCCTCATTTCGTACATTCCACACATACTCAGCAATAACTATAATGATAATCATATATATATATGGTATATATATATATGATAAATATGTAGCGAAATTTCTAGTCAACTTCTTGCCCCGCCCCCCTCCGCCACACACACACACAACGGCCCCACTTCAGCATTGAACGATGTCATGAAAATTCGCTCGACAGTCTTTTATGCTTAGTCATATCGTGCAATGAGAAAGTAAAGGATCTTATAGCGGCACTACGAATTTTCGCCACTATATTCATTATGAACATATAGAACATATATATACACACTTACATTGGAATAACTAGTGCAATTATTGGGTTTATTTTGTTGTTTATCTTCGTAGTAATTACCTCAGAGTCAATGTCAGGTCTTAAGGTGTTAAAAGTTAGTTAATATCGGATATACCAGCACCACATATAGTAATATATATATACCCACATCACATGCCTTAATACACATTAAACACACAAACACACACACATATACACATATACATCTATAGTATACTATATATGTCTGTACTTGATTTTAAAATGATATAACATATATATATTTAACGCAATCTGATGCAAATATTCCAGGTCCGAACGGTCGTAGTTTAGTTGAAATCCAACATGTTTCTGGCGCAAATGTGCAAATTTCCAAAAAGGGCATATTCGCACCTGGCACTAGAAATCGCATTGTTACCATTACTGGTCAGCCGAGTGCCATTGCCAAAGCGCAGTATCTAATTGAACAGAAAATCAACGAGGAGGAGACAAAGAGGGCGCGTCAAATTCCATTAACCACTGTTGTGAATTAATCAATCCAATCCAAAACCAAAACCAAACCAATCCAAGCAGAGTCAAGCAATCAAGCAACAGCAGCACAACAACAACAACAGCAACAGCAACTATCCCCCCCATTCAAAAAAGCGTAAATCTGCAAAAACTTAAACAAAAACAAAACAAAACAAAACAACAAAAAAAATAAGAAAAGAAAAGAAAGAAGATTAAAAAACATATTGTTCATCTATTTAAATCACACACAGAAAAACACAAGAGAAAAATAAGAAAATGACAAAACAAAACAAAGAAAATGAGTAAGAAAAACTAAAAACTATAAATTCAAATCCAAATCCAAATCGAAATCGATATCGAAACTCTTTAAAGCTAAAGTCAAGCCATAAATGAAGGCATTTCTTTGGAGTCTATGCATATATCATATATAATATATTTTATTGCTAATCCCTACGTAATCCTCCTAAGAAAACAACAACAACAAAATGTGCTGCATTTGTTTGCCATTAATATGTGTACATATAAAGTAATACATCCCCCCACCCCCCTACGCCCTTTAACCAGCCCCCGTTTGCCCCTTGAACTGCATATGTATTGTATATATGCATGAATTTTGAATTGAATTTGAATTTGAATTCGAATCGAGACATTGTACAGCTCGATAAAGTCGCATAGAATGAGAGAAAGAGAGAGAGGATGCCTAGTTACATTGTACCCTGCTCGTGCATGTATATATGTACTATATATCTCTATATACATATGTACATGTGTGCAGTCGCATACTAATTGTTGAGTCTTGTTTATATTACATACAACAACCACACACACACACACATGATATATATATATATATATAGCATTATTTTTTAAAACGTAAATTAGAATTATGTTGAACCCCTTAATATCCCCAATTGAATCTGTTTTGTGTACTGCGAGCGTTTTCAGTGAAAGCAAAAGAAAGTATGAGACAAAATAAGGTAAATATTTTACTACCAAAAACACACACACACATACACTTACACACACACAAAGTACATATTCTGTGTATATGCTATAAATGATCTATATAACAATTACAACTCCAGCAAGATTGGCGTCGAATCGAGAAATGCTATGGTATCTATCGAGAATCGAACGCATACAGGCTAGTGATAACTTTCGAAACACT